>VZSZ01006637.1:25724-52043 GCA_013398815.1 Ibidorhyncha struthersii
TGGGCAATAACAAGACCAAGAGTCCTCCGCAGCCTCCGCGGCCCGACTACCGAGAGAAACGCAACGGTGTCGGCAGCGTGCCCCGCTCCGACGGGCTGCCGCACCACCACCTTCACCACCACACCTCGCCTGGCTTTTTGCACCGCTGCCTGCGTGACGACACCAGCGACCTGATCCGCGCATACCGTGCCCAGAAAGACCGTGACTTTGAGGACCCCTACAGTGGGCCTGGCTCATCCCTGGGCAAGTTGCGTGCCATGTGCCACCTGGACTACTCCGCACCCGAGGACATGGGCGAGGCGGCCCCCAAGGCTTTCTCCTCCTCATCATGCTGCGCCGTGCCCACCACCCCCTGTGCAGATGGCTCCCCACACCTCTTTCGCAGCCACAGTGAACGCCGTCCAGTGATGCTTCCTGACATGAAGTACATCTCTCCCAAGCACTGGCTTATCAAGACTGAGAGCGGCAGTGGCAGCAATGGCACAGGCAAGAAGCTCAACAAGGGCTCCAAGCAGCTGGTGACCTCTGTCCCCTCTGCCATGAAAGATAAAGTAAGTATTGTGCTCCTGTTCTTACCCCTGTGCACTAGGTAGTAGGGCGGGGGCTGTGGAAGGATCCTGGAAGGATTTTTGGTGAGGGGACTAGCTCCTGTCTGAATGCATCTGGAGCAGCCACTGCTCTCCACCATGCTTCACTGGCCCTCTTTAATATCTTGGGGCAAGCAGGGTGTGTCCAAGGCTGGCACATGAAGTGGTGGTGCCCTGCCCTCTGGGCTTTCAAACTTGCCTCCCATCTGATGGGGCAGATTTGCAGGCCTGGGACACAGTGCAGTGCCAGCCTCATGGCTGGTACTAAGGCTCTTGGTTTGACATGCTTCTGCAGAAGAGGATGTGGGTCTTTGAGGGGGTGCTTGGAGAGCCCTAGGGTCACTTGAGAAGCCCTGTGGTTGTGACCCCAATTTGTGGCCTCAGCCCTGTTGAATGTGGTATGGACTGGACATATATAAAAACAAAATATTAAAAATGTGATGCCATCCCAAGCCAGACTGCCTGTTTTTAAGGATGCAATTTGTCCAGTGTTCAGTAATAACTTCTTTGCCTTGTAGTTCAGTGTCAAAGGTGAAGTAGTTTGAAGTCCTGTGTTACAACAGCATCATAACTTCCATGATAACTGTGTTTTCTACTGACAGCTAGCTGAAGTAAACTCTATAGCTACTGGCTCAGTTGCAAATGTTCTCCTATCTTTTACTGGTCCATCTCTACAAATATTAAAATTCTGTAGACACAGCACTGGAAAGTGCTGGGCTCAGGAACTCAGGTTACAGCTAGGAAGCTTTGCAGAGAGAAGTAGTGTTAATTATTTTGTAAGCACAGCACATGTCTCCCCACCTCTTTTGGTCCTGTGAGTATAGTTTATTTTTTTCATATGCTGGAAACTAATATTTCTCCATTTTATAAATTGGCATTTACAACTTCAGTGTAATAGTCACATCAGAGGAATTCTAAGTACGTGCTGAATGTTGTCAATTTAAATGATCTGTGTGTACATGTTCAATTATGTAATGTGATTGCATTGAGTAGTGACACATTTCCATGACAACTTGATAAATTATATCCTTTACAGGTAGAATTCCAAATAAATTATCTTGCGATGGTGGGATGATACAAGATTAAAAGGCTAGCATTTATTACATTGTCTGTCATTTTAGGTGTAGTTCCTGACTGGCCGCAACTTCTGTTGTCGAAGTGATTGATTAAAGTTAGAATCTCACTATATTACAGCCTTAGTACATTCAGTCTTCTTTCAGTTGCTTGTGTTGATACCATGTATCTGCTCTTAGGCAAATACTTTCAGCAACTTCATACTTCAGAGAAAATAACTGCTTGGGGCAAAATGCTTTCATGTGCAACTGCTATTCTTTTCTTTTTTTATAGGACATGATTTATTTTTTTAATTAGCTTTCAAATTTAGACCTTACTGAAGCAATTTTCAAAGCAGAAAATCCATCTCTTCCTGGGAAAGCTGCTACTTTGTGTGCTCATAAATCTGTCTGCTGCTGTTTTGAATGAGCAGCCTACTTTTTTTATAAAAAAAAAAAAAGACACATAAAACTCATGTCAGAGTTACATTCTTTCTGTTTTTGAGAGAACTGTATGTGACAAGCAGGAAATCTTAAAGTGCTGGAGAAATAAAATTGTCCCTACACCTCAAAAGATAAGTGTGCCTGCCTCACCCACAACAGAATCTGGTTGTAAGAAGCTACATAGCTTGTCTTTTGTTCATTTGTGTTTTTTCCTTCCTGCTGAAATCTTTTATTTCACAGCTCTGAAATATAAAGCCTCACTGGTGAACCTGGTAAGCAGTGGTCGTAGTGGGGAGGCAGAGAACGGCTTCTGTCCTACACCTTTCACTGAGGAGAAAAAATGACAAATTTAATTAACTGAGTGAAGGATAAAGTAGAGCGGACAGTGAAGATGGTATCAAAAAAACTAGAGGTCTGACATTCAGAAGAGTTGATAGAAATGTTAAAAACAGAGGGGAAAAACTGAGTAGCATAGCTTAAGCTAGTACGTACCTTAGGAATGAAAAAAGATCTACTCGCCGTATAAGTCTGTCATCATAGAAGTATGTTAGTATTTAATGATCCAATAGTGTTCGCTAAATGGTGTTCTGTTCCAGCACCTCTGTTTTTTTCTTAGTCATTTACAAGGATAGAGTGCTGTTTTCTTTATGTGTTAACTGAGAAGTGAGAAGTATGGTTTCCAACAAAATCAGTGAAGCAATTTTATAACTTTTGTGGTTGGTCCTTAGTAAAGATTTAGCTGAAAAGCTCGGTTGTGTGTTTAACTTGAAATAGTTACTAGAATGGGAAGGAGATTCAGGAACATGCTTGTTTGGTGTAGTTACATATAAAGGGCAAATAGCAAAGTATTAATAACGACAGACTGGTTATTCAAAATTCCCAGGAAAAAATTATAGACTAGCTAATTCAGGGAGTAAAGGAGATAGAGATTAAAAGCAATGGCAGGCATTAATGTATTTTGCAAGAGTCCAGGCTTAGGTTGTAAAAGACCCTACATGTCTGTGGTTAATCTGGGGTTCAGGAAGATTTGATATGTAGAGGTAGAAGTACCAACTAAAGTTGAAGCAGACAAACACAAATTGTCATGCTTCTTCAATAGTGAGGTGACTAACTTCTACAACAGATGCCTAAGGGAGAGTCAGCATTGTCCGATGTCTTTGAATTCAGATTGGTGGGTGGATTTTTTCATTTAGGTAGTACAATCAGGCAGGTTTGGGGGCTTTAGCAGTGGTGCTTATATTCAAACAAGGGAGAGCAGGCTATGTTAGAATTCATGGCAGAAGGAGCTCAGTTCCTCCAGCATGGAGGATAAGAAATTACTGGCTTCCATCATTAGTGCTGGCTTGGGATATGGTAACTACTTAGCTTTCCCGTGGCAAAAAAATGAGTGTAGGCAAGCCAGAACAACATGTGGCTATATGCTGGAACAACCTGGCGGCTACTGTATTTGTGTAAGAATAAATGTGAGACTTGGGTTAGGATCAGCGCAATAGACAAACCACTTGCTGAAGTAGGGTTCTAAAATAATTAGTCTTTCTGAGTGACTCTCCTCTGTCTGGCATTGTGTGGTGTGTGTAAATGCATGAAAGTAGTAACAGTTGAGGGGAAAGTGTCTGTGTGAAAGGATACTTTGTGTATTTTCTCACCTGTTACGCTTTTTTGAACCTAAGCGTTTCTCTGCCTGGCTTTGCAACTAAAGAACCTGGAACACTATTCAAAGAGCAACTGTATCATACTCCACTGAAGGAAGTCCTTAGGATTTAAAAGCTGGGATTGCAGCATACTTGTCCTTTAAAAGATAACTATTTCATAATGAGTAGCATTTTGCACTCCCTCTATGCAGTGGAGGCACAACTGTGCCACAGTTCTGGATATTGAATGCAGAAGACACTGCAAGTTGTAAGTTCCATTTCCACAGGACAGGACATATCTGATGCTGTAGAAAATAGCTCAGTTCTGCACAGGCAGAGCTGATCGGGTGCAAAAGTATGTAACAGTTGAGTCACAGCAGCAATCATGTGGGAAACTGTTCAAGGCAGCATAGTTGCTGACTTGATTTACAAAAATTTGAAAACTGTTTATGTGTGAATTCTACACTTGTATAAGAACAAAAAAAAGCCCTTTGTTTCTATGGGATCCACCTCAGAAGTGTGGTGCAGAGATCTGGCTGCTAGTTAAGCATCAGGGCTAAAGCTGTTTGCCTTGAAAGCTTTCCCCCATTATGTATGAAACAAGTACCTTCCTGACACTGCAACACTGTGGAAATGCTGTTTGAACTTTTAAGGTCTTGCATAAAAGTGCTTAGGCTCCATGGTATATTATTAATAACTGTATATAATTAAAACCTTTTCGTAAGCACTGAGAAGATGTTTGTCTTATTTCTGTACATGAAAGGTCTAAGTTTTAGTTGATCTTGCAAGTAAGAACAAGTCAGGTGTATTTACCAGAATCTTGCAGCTGGTATTTCAAAGTGCACTGAGAAAACACTTGAAAGATGTCTAAGCAGCGTTTGGGTTATTTATATCAAAGTGTATAGTTTCTAGAGATCCTAAGCTACAAATGTAGCTCTGTGTCTTATTACCATGTTTAGCCCATTGCATCAGGGTGCAGGCTGCCACTCTTTAAAATTTATTCTACTCTGAAACGGTCTTCCTCTCTGCATGTGGTTCCCATTGGCATATGGCTCTGCCTTTGAGTCAAAGGTCTCAAGAAATAGATACTGGTGGCCACTGGTCTTGTGAACCTGCATGAATGGCTAGAGAAAGACCACACATAAAAGCAGCAAACTGCATTTTTTGTATGTATCCCATGTTGCTATAATGCAGGTAGAAATGCATTTTTCTGCGTATCTGAGTCTCATGGTTAAGAGACTGTCACAGTCTTATGAATGGGAAGACATTCGGTTATTATCTGAGCCAGTGGAGCCTTAGTGACTTTTGGACTGTTCAAAGTGATGTGGTATGCTGTTCAGTTACAAGTATGTCTGGCATCTGCAGTGTATTGCAAGCTTGGAACAGTCTCAGCTCTGGGAACCACCCAAATTTTCAAACTTTTGAACACGGAGAGCTCCAAGCAGAGAAAGGCTATCAGAAAGGAGTATGAAGCAGTTGGACACATGGAGATTAAGGGAGGGAGTGGGAGTCTTCTGGAAGAGTGTATACGTTTGTAGTAAGCAGATCCAAGCCATTGAAAGAAAGTACCTCAGTTACTGGATTCAAGTGAGAAGCCTGACTTGTCCATTCTAAACTAAGATGTACTTACTGAACTTTTTACTGGGAGACTGTAGCTGAACGTGTTCAGCCTTATTCTGAAGAACGCCAGTATTACAGTACAAGTGCCCATAGGGGAACTGGGCAGGGTGGTGGACCTTTGTCCCGTTTCCACCCTTTTCCAGCAACCTGTGTATCTAACGTCTATGAATCATGCCCACTTGGCCCCCAATGAGCAAGAACGCATGCTTGCATCACTCCTTCATTTATAGCTTCTCTTGTATCACAGGAGAGCATGTAAGATGAACATATTTCTGTACTGGGCTGTCTTCTCAAATACAAAAGATCCATGCTGCTGCTGGGAACACAGGCTCTGAGCTGTCATGTGCTTAATTTCTGTGTTCATTGCATGGTACAAAGTGCTCATTCCTTTTGGATGGAGAGGGTGAGGGATACAAGATATTAGGTATGAGGCTAGAAGTTCTAGGCAAAAACTCTGAAGGAATATATTTTCCTTTTTAAAAGTGCCTGTGTTTGTGCTTGTCTTTCCTTATACTGTCCAGATATAATTTGCTTGGTTGCATCTGTAATCATAGACACTTCAGTCTTGATGTTGTGTCCCTTTTCTACTGCTGGACAACAAGAATTAGCATGCATGTTTTTCTGTCTCTTCAACATGTGTTCTGAGTGTCCTATGGTGTGAGAGGTGGCTGGTTTGTGTTCTGGAACAGAGTTAGTATGAACTTGGTGCTTTAACTTTTGTCTCCCCAGCAGTATTCAAAGTCACATTTTGAAATAGTTACCAAATGACATTTGGTAATACTGAAATTGGTGCCAGGGGCTTAGCCTTTACTGCAAGGACAGAATCACAAAACTGCAGAATGGTTGAGGTTGGAAGGGGCCTCTGGAGATCATATTGTCCACCCCCTGCTCCTCAAGCAGGGCCACATAGATCTAGTTGGCCAGGACCATGTCCAGGTAGCTTTTGAATATCTGCAAGGTTGGAGACTCCACAACCTCTCTGGGCAACCTGTACCAGTGTTCAGTCACCTTCACAGTGGAAAGAGTGTTTCCTGACGTTCAAAATGGAAGCTGCTGTGTTTCAGTTTGTGCCCATTGCCTCTTGTGTTGTCACTGTGTATCACTGAAAAGAGCCTGGCTCTGTCCTCTTTGCACACTCCCTTCAGGTATTTATACACATTGATAAGATCCACCCTGAGCTTTCTCTTGTCTAGGCTGAACAGTCCCAGCTTGCTCAACCTTACCACATAGGTGAGGTGCTCCATTCCTTTCATCATCTTTGTGGCCCTTTGCTGGACTGTCTCCAGTATGTCCATGTCTCTTTTGCACTGATGAGCCTAGAACGGGACCCAGCACTCCAAGTGTAGCCTCACCAGTGCTGAGGAGAGTTCAACTTGGTGTCTGGCAGGTCCAGGACCCTCAGCTCCTTTTCTGCCAAGCTGTTTTCCAGCTGGGTGACCCCCAGCACATGTGGATGCACAGGGTTGCTCCTCCCCTGGTGCAGCACTTTGTGCTTTTTCTTGAACTTCATAGGCTTCATGTTGGCCCATTTCTCCAGGCTGTAGACATCCCTCTGGGTGGCAGTATGACTCGCTAAGATCTCAGCCACTCCTCCCAATTTGGTGTTGTCTTCAAACTGGCTAAGGGTACACTCTTCCCTCATCATCCAGATCATTAATGAAGATGTTAAACAGGGCTAGACCCAGTATCAACCTCTGGGGTACACCACCAGTAACTGGACTCTAATTAGACTTCATGCCACTGATCACCACCCTCTGGATCTCTTTCAGCCAGATTGCAGTCCACCTCACCATCTGCTCATCCGGTCTATACATCAACAGCATGTACACAAGGATCTTATGGGAGACAGTGTCAAAGGCCTTACTGAAGTCCAGGTAGATAATATTCACTGCTCTCCCTTCAGCTATCAGGCCAGTAATTTGGACTTCCTGACCACGGTTTTCAGTTCTAGCTCAAAAAACTAACACAACCATTCATGGCTGCAGTAGACTGCAAGTACTTGGAATGTTTTCCATTGGGGGGATGGTAGGGCAGGGTAAAGTTAATTGCTTGTTGATATTTGGCTCTAAAAAATAGCTATAGTCTGTTTGGATTTTAAAAAGCTGCAGAGCTGCTTTGTTTCCGAAGCTGAATTTGATACATTTATGTCAGTCAGTAATGCTTAAATTCATGTGTTGTCTCCATGTGACTTTGCTAAAATACTAGATATTGGATTATGAGTGTTTATATTCCCAAAGTGTTTCACAGGCTTTATGTGTGAGAGTGATAGTGACTACTGGGGGACTTCAGCCACTTATAGTTTATAACGTGCCATTTCTTTATGACTGTGGACTAAAGGCTGCCAAAGGGAACTATGGGAGGAGTATGTCTCCCCAGAGCCTTCTCTTCTCCAGGCTAAACAACCCCAGCTCTCAGCCTGTCCTCATAGGAGAGGTGCTACAGCCCCCTGACCATTTTTGTAGCCCTCCTCTGGACCTGCTCCAACAGGTCCATGTCTTTCCTGTGCTGAGGACTCCACAGCTGGATGCAGTACTCCAGGTGGGGTCTCACCAGAACAGAGTAGAGGAGCAGAATCAGCTCCTTCCTCCTGCTGTCCATGCTTATTTTGGTGCAACTCAGGGTACGGGTGGCCTTCTGCACTGTGAGCGTACATTGTCAGCTCATGTCCAGCTTTTCATCGCCCAGTACCCCCAAGTCCTTCTAGGCATGGCATCTCTCAATCCCTTCATCCCCAGCCTGTATTGATACTGGCAGTTACCTCGACCCAGGTGTGGGACCCTGCACTTTGCCTTGGTGAACCTCATGAGATTCACATGGGCCCATTTCTTGAGCTTGTCAAGATCCCTCTGGATGACATCCCATCCCTCAGGCATGTCAACCGCACCACTCAGCTTGGTGTTGTCTGCAAACTCAAACTATTCTATGATTCTGTGGAATGGATGACTTGTATTGTCTGGGTTCACTGAACTACGCAGGTGTAGCTGACAGGTTTCTAGCTGGCTTTCAAGGATGATGGAAAGTATTGGAGGGAACATGAGTACTGTCGAGTTGAGCTTGCTGTTACCATAACTCTGAGGGTGTTTGATGGTATATGTGTCTGCTAAATACTGAAGTAATTTAAACTGTGAATCTGGCATGGGCATGTGAATGGTGACATACCCCGAGGAGATGTCAAGTCCAGAGGGAATTTCAGCTGGGAGTCCTGAGCTGTGATGTAGGAGTCCTTGCTCATCAGGGAGTGAGGTTTTGTCTTAGAATTGTTTTTCACTGGTCCAGTGTGGACTGAGTGCTGGGCTATAATGTCTGTTTGCTCCACTAAACAGGCTTGAGTAAAGCTGAACATCACAGTGGAGAGTGGGTAGTCCTGGAGTGACTTATTATCCAGGATAATACAACTCAGTGAGTCTTAAGCTGTGCGATGGAACAAGCTAATAATACAGACTTTTCCACCAACATTGTGTTATTAGGAAAATTGTCGGGGCTGTCATTGGTCACTCTTTGGCACTAAGTCTAGGGAAGCCTTGTGGTAATAGGTAGCTGTTGTTGTACTGGTCTTCCAGCTGCAATATAGTATCGCAGAGCGGCTCTCTTGCAGCTGGAAAGCCTATCACCCTGAAGTCAGAGCATTTAGTGTGCTGGAGGAGTCAACTCCTGTTGCTGAAGTGAAGGTGGAAGGGGGCACAAACAGTTTGCAATGGCAGCTGGAGGTGAGACTGAAACACCCTGACTTCAGAAATCGCCAGCTGTCCTTTGGGCAGAACAGCAGGATGCTGACTGTGTTTCTTTTTACAGGATGATAGGCTGGAGCTAGTCCTCTCTGAGCCAGCAGAAGGGTGCACCTCTTTCTCTTCTCCCCTCAACTTTCTGGTGCAAAAAGAGGAGCCATGGGGCCCTACTGCTGCTCAGCAAGTTGGTGCCTTATCTTTGAGAGGTCAGGTGGGCTGCACAGATGCCCCTGGAGGGTCCTAGCACTGGCATGCCCATTACAAGCTTGCCTTGTGTGTTTTGCAGTTGGTTTACCTCTTTCTGCTTCTGTATAAGTTCACCGCTTAAACTATCTGTTGATTGCTATAAGCCTCTATACTCAAAAAGCTATCTATGGGAGAGAGGGAGGTGATCCGTTGCTTTTACATGTCTGCTGATCCAGTAGCGGTGAATTTGACCTGGTTCTAACAGCTGACAGCTTCATGGAGACAAAAGAGAAAGCTGCATGCTGCAGATACAATTCATGCTCTTGCAATATCTGTAAATGGCTATGTCACATATGAAGACCCTGGAGCATTCCTTGTAAAAGTTAAATTTGCATCTGTGAACAAGTGTTAGCTTGTATTAGAGAAACAAATAGTATTAATAGTAGCAGTAAGATACGTCCCTCTGATTACACTTTCTTTTGTCATTTTGTTTTTATGTTCAGCCAGCATTATAATTAAAGTCTTCGAACTGATAGAGCTAATAAATGTAGGAGAGGAGGAGGAGTTATATTCTTTAGCCTCGAAAGGTAATAAAGATCTGCATATGGCTGAATGTTGAATAAGCCTAAATTGAATAGTGACAGGAAAAAAATCTACTTCAAAATTAATTCGATGTTGGAATTTGCATGGGTGGCTAAAGAAGGCAGGTGAAAAACATCAAAATGCCATCAGCAGACTTATTGCCTTGGAGGTTCTGACTTTAAATACAAGTGAAAACTACATGGTGGATACCACGTATTGCCTGTGGAAGGAGTTCTCTAAATTATTGAGCTGAGTCCAGAGCAGTCCATCAGTGCAGCACTTCGATGTCTTCCATCTTGATGGGAACCATAATATCTGGAAATGGAATCAAAATACCTACTTAATCACATGCTCTAGTCTATGCATCTTCTGTCTCTCTGGTCTACGCATCTGTCTGATCTCAAGCTAGCTTTGGGCACAGGATTGATTTAATGGTCTTCAGAGATCTCATGGAACCTAAGTCTCAATGTAACTCTGATGTTCAAAAACTGCCCTGGAGCCTGAGTGTTGCCAACAGATTTATATTATGTTAGTATCATGTATTCCTGTAAGGACAGTAGTACAGGGTCTAAGGTACAGCTCTGTCAAGCTGGAGTGCTTTTCCCCATTCTGTAGATGAATCTGTGCAGTAAGTGAATGTGGAGTTAGTCTGATAATAGCCTTTGAAGCGTACAAGCATACCTTCTGCAAAAGCATGAAAGAATGAATAGGTTTATGTATACAGTTGGGCATGGCTGAGTGAGTTAATGGGAGAGAATGATATTGTGAGGATGCTAAGCAGGGCTGAATACTGGTGATGATCAGCAAGAAAGAATGAATTGTGCTTTCTTCTATAGATTGTCCTCTGAATTTTCACATGGGTGTGTGCAGTCTGCATTTGAACATGGAAGTACTGAGACACTAAGCATAGCTAGCATAGCATAGCTAAAACAGCATTACGCAATTCTGTTTCAGCAGTTGTGCCACCATAAATCCAGCTTTCCTCCCACTGCATGATAGCACGAATATTATCTGTAGCCTTTCCTTCACAACTGCTCAGATAAGGAAACAGCTCTATATTACACTTTTTTACACATAAAACTTAAGGCAAACCTGCAACCAAACTGTTAGTGTTAGGACTGTTGTAATGTTGTAATATATGTGGAAGTGAAACCTTCTGTAGACAGAATAAGGTTATGTAGTTTACTGTGTTTTAAAGGACATTTTAACTCTAAATGAGAAATTAGTCACAGTAAGAACATGTATTGGAACTTATGTAAATGGCTTTCAGCCTAACTAATGAGGAGAAAGGGTCTAGAAAGGAAAAAAGGTGAATCAGTGTTTCCCCTTTTAACCACCAAATTCGCTAGTAAACTACTGGTTTGGAATCTGATCTTGTGGAGGCCAGACTGCCATTGTATTTGCTTGGATCACTGAAGAGATGTTTATTCTATATTTTTTTTTTACAAGCTCCTTTGCTCCATAAGCTCACTGACACTGTTTGGTACAGCTGAGATGTTTGTGTCTCTCAACATCTTTGTATAATACGTCCTTGCCTACAAGCAGTTGGTTATCATGTCTGATTCTAAGACATTCATGCAGAGCACTGCCCCATGGCAAAGACTATGGTTTGACTTCTCATTCCTTTGCTGCGCTGTGTCAGTGTGATTTTATTGTTGACTAACAGTATGCTAGGTACTGTGTTGAAGTGGAGGAAGTAATATGAAACCTGGCAGATGAAACAGCATACAGTGGATTCTGGTGATAGATTGGAAAGGGACTGCGGTACAGATCTTACTGTATGTGTCACTGGATCTGTAAATGTTACTGTAAAACAGTCCATTGATGAGGGAACAGATATAAGGTGTGGTTTTGGAGTAGTTATGCATTGTGCGTGAACTGTTCAAAATTGTTTTACAAAACATATTCTGCTAATATCAGTGCAGGGGATACAAATACAATTTTTTTTTGTTGGTTTTTTTTTTAATATGATTTTCTGAAGGGAACAATAACTGTTAACTACTCTGTGTGTTTTTCCTTCCATAACTCTTGGATCTATTGGCAGATGCTGGAAGGTGTATTTTCAAATTTAAAATAGTTGAGTGGATGGGTCAAGGAAGGACCCTTTCCTTACTGAGACGAAAGCAGTAGAACTCTGTTTTTAAACTTTCAGCAGAAGCATCTGGATACCCTACGTTGCCCTATGTCAAGTATTGCGGCCTTTTAGTACTTAAAGCGGGCCTACGGGAAATGTGGGGGCAAACTTTTTAACGGGGTCTGTTGCGATAGGATAAGAGGTAGTGGGTTTATACTAAAAGAGGGAAGATTTGGACTAGATATAAGGAAGAAATTTTTTACAGTGAGGGTGGTGGAACACTGGAACAGGTTGCTCAGAGAGGTGGTAGATGCCCCATCACTGGAAACATTCAAGGTCAGGTTGGATGGGGCTCTGAGCAACCTCATCTAGTTGAAGATGTCCCTGCTCATTGCAGAGGGGTTGGACTAGATGGCCTTCAAAGGTGCCTTCCAAGCCAAACTATTCTATAATTCTATGAAGCAGAGACACATGTGGGATAGCGGGGAACGGCAATTACTGCCTGGGGAATCAAGGGCATAGAGGAGAGAAATGGAGAGGCAAGAAGACAAGAACTGTTGTTTATAGATCAGCTTATTAGCAGTGGGGTTGTGTCCCTGTGAGTGTGTGGCTTGTAGAAACCGCAAAGAGCAATTAAGCTTCTCTGAAAACTAAGCTTTGTGTATGGGGGAGAAACTCTTGAAACCCTATTATTAAATACTAGCTTTTTTTTCCACCTTGCTAACAGTCCACATCTGTATCAGAAATTTAGGAGCTACCTTTCCCAATTTGTGCTTCAGTTACATTTTAGACAAGGAATGTGTCCTCCTCTGGAAATCAAAGCTATGAATGAGGCCTGTGATTTCTTTTAACGGCAGAGCTGATGCAGGTCTTTTTAGCACTCAAGTTTAGGAGCAGAAGGAAAGGCTCTATACACAGCTCCCTCTGTAGAGTAGTTGTCTAGAATCATGACCTAAATTTCTGACTCATTAGCAAGATACTAAAAATCCTTCTTTTGCTCTTCCTGATCTTTCTGTTGATCCTTTTGGGATTTCAACTATGTACAGATCACTGTATTTGCAGGTTTTCCAAGGCTATGAACTTTATTTTGAAAAAAGGTGGTACTGAGGCTATGGGGAGGATTACCCAACAGGTTCTTGAATTCAGTGCTTCATGGAAGAAAGCATAAGTGCAAGTCTTTATTCATTTGGAAAACAATCCAGACCAAACTTCGCAGTCCTTTTGTATGCAGGCTGAGCTTTGTCCAGGCTTCATCATCAGAGACCTTTCTGACGTGTAGTTGTCTGGGCATTAAATGAAAATATTATTTTTAAGCAAACATCTGCTTAGGGCATGTTTAGGATGTGAGACCTGGAGATTGCCTGGGGACAAGGAGAGAAATTCGCTATTTGTCAAAAATTTCACACGGTGGTTGGAAAAAAAAAAAAAAAAGCCAAAACAAAAAACCAAAAAAAACCCCACAAAACAAAACCCTTAATATAGAGTGGTTTCTACTGGAGCTAGTGACTGTTCTTCTGTGACTACAAATTCTCAGAGAGGATGAGCAATTTTCATACATTGTGTTAAATGTGTTAACCACAGTGTTCTCTGACACAAATTCAGTTTCTAACTGCTCTTCTCTTCTGTATCTCTGCTGACAGTCACATGTTCTTGTGTGTGATACTGGTGGACTTAATTGCCACTCACAAAAAACAAGAGAGGAATACGTGGTCTGCCTTTTTTAGTTTTGAATCTAAATATATATTAATAATANATTAATAATATATTTGTAGTATACAGTATTTAATAATAAATCTCCTCCTAAAAGAGTCTCCCATTATAACTCTCCCAAAGGTTTGGCTGGCAGGAGAGGTCTTTTGGTCTTCTACTTCATGTTATTTATCATAACTCCTCTTGGATTCTTCCAGAATAGTTAGTCCTTAATCATGATAGCCACTAAATCAGTGAAATAACAAACAGTTCTGTGCTGAAGTTGCTGTTTTAAGAATAGATCTTTTGTATTTCCTTTCAGTTCAAAGAGAGGTTATCCCTAAAGACTCAATTTGTTTCAGTGTGGTAAGTTCTCATTCGTTTCTTTTTTGTTTGTTCCCTTTAAAATGCTCTTTTTAGTCAGATGAAGGTATCTGCAAAATTATGCATTTAGGTATGTTCTTGGTTTTCTTCCTGTCACTGCGTATGCAAATCATACTTTTCCATATGCAAATACTCTTTTAAACTTGTATTTAATATAATAATATGCGTAGGTCTTAAATGGTATTTTTTAAGACTAGAAGAACAAAGATTATGCATCACCAGTGAAGCTTGCACTTTAGTTAATATATATTAGAGGGGTAAACCAGAATCTCAGCTTGTATTTCTTTTTCTAGGGGAGGGTTATTTTTGGATTTTGATCTTGTATCTGCTAACTCACTTTTTAGCTAGAGCTAAGGTTTCAAATTTGTCAATTCGTTTGGTAACTGAGCCATACTCCTTTTCTTTTGCCTTTGAGTTTTAACAGGCAACCTGCCAGGGAGAACTCCTGTGAGTGTTCCCTAAATCTTTCTTGATCTCTCTGATCACGGAAGCTCAAATACAGGTTTTGCTTACTTTTTGTCAGTGCACTTCTATTTATGTATTGGAGTTTCTTTCGCTTGAAGTTACTCATGCCTCAAGTTACTGTTACTAGATCTACATGACAGAAAATAAGCATTGGATGGGGCTTTGAGCAACCTGGTCTGGTGGAAGGTGTCCCTGCCCATGGCAGGGGGATTGGAATTGGATGATCTTTAAGGTCTCTTTCAACCTAAACCATTCTATGATTGTGCTCCCACATTGGATCTTCTCCACATGGCGTGGAGGTGATTAAGATCATGATCCACAGATGCACGTGCAGGGGATGTCCCTGGGGTACTGATAAGTTTGTGAACAGAACTTGCACTTAAAATTGGCAAGCTTGTGTTTTGTAAGGATGGCATGAAGGGGTATGATGACAATGTACTCATACCCTCTGGCATGAAGCAAATCTCTTGTACTCAGAACTTTGTCATTCATCAAAAAGCTTTGTCTGTACTTTGTCTGACTTACTGCACTGCACGTAGGCTTGGAAGGTGAGCTTGCTAAGGTAAAAGTAATTTCTGGGGAGACAGTACAAAGACTTGCAGAGTAGGAACCCTTTTTCTAGCTAGGATCTCTGAGAACATGAGAAATAATCTTCCATAATGGGATTGTGAAAAGGAGCTTAGGCATTTACAGTGGATATGTTCTAACGGAACTACCAAGCATACTCATTGGAGGTTTTCAAGCCTTTTTGAATGAAGACTTCTTTTTGAAAGAAGTAGAATAACTTGAGACTTCCTAGAAGTGTAAAATTTATAGCTGTTAGCAAGTACAGAGGAAATCAAATGTTGGCACTGGCAAACTGCTATATCGAGGCTGAGAATTAGTAAATTTTGATATATATGGAAACAGTAACAGTCACCTGGGGCGCCTTCTGACAGCTCAGAGCTATAAATCTACTTTTAATAAGGAAATACAGATACACAGCTCCAAAAAGGAGAAGCAGACTGCTTTTTCTACCTGACTGAGTGCTGAAAAGTGGGTTTGGGATTTGCTTGGGGGATTTCGTTTGGTGGGGTTTTTTTTGGCTTTGGGTGGCTTTTTTGGGAGGTGGTCGTGTGGGGGGAGCAGGTTTGCCCAATATGGCATATTTGATAGGTGGCCTGATTGAAAACATAGCTATGGTGAGCTGTCTGGAATCTTGCAGTGCTTGTGACACTATTATTCATCTGAAGGGGAGGAGTTTACACCCACTGTCCCAAGTAAGTGAAGTTTTCTCTCCAGGGATTATTGTAGTGGATATATTTCCAGCCTCAGTCTGATCTGGTACAGACTTACAGATAATAAAATGTAATAATAATAATAAATACAATAATGAAATAATGTGGGTTTGGACCGTCTTACATTTTCTTTAATTTCCTTGTTATAAAGCAGCTTTTGCTTTGTTANNNNTCCTTGTTAGAAAGCAGCTTTTGCTTTGTTAGACCTCTTCTGAATAACAAATTAGTTGCTTTAGTCCTTCTGTTCGTGTTCAGTACAGTAAGCTCTTGAGTATGTTACCATTGTGCTTAAAGCAGATCAGTCTTGATTTTTATCTTGTTCGACAGCATTTTGTATATATAATTTCCCTCCTAGTATATTTTTGGCAAATGGAGAAGAAATATGTAATAACTCTGTTAGCTTTCTGTTTCATGTTTTAGTACAGTTATGCTAAGAACTGGGAAGTATTCCTTGTCAACATTTGTAGTAGGAGAGCAGCACAGAGCCCCTGCTACAGTCCAGCAGCTCTTGACAGGATTGCATCAGAAGACAAAATGGATGGCATTTCAACTGCAACACTTTTGGAGATAAACCTGTCCTTGTGACTAAAGGAAATTACTGCTGTGTGATACACATTGTTTGTCTTTGTCTTAAGTGCGTGCAGCTGCTGTCGCTTGATTTGCTGTTTGGGCATATGTTGCCAGGCATGAGGGAGGGGACTTTTTTCCTTTGGGTTAACTGTTTGGGTTTTTTTTGCAATAATGAGGCAGTAATTTCAGACACTGAGTGAGAGAAAAAATTATTTTTTTCTCTTTATTATCCATGTCAGTCTGGTGGTTTCTGGTCAAACAAAAACTTGCAGTCACTTTAAACTTTCAGTGGAGGAAAATACAATCAATTATAATTAAAACATCAATCCCAGATAATTTGGTATTCCAGCTGTTAACCTGTGACTATAGGACAGCTAAGTTTTGATCTGACACTCACATCTGTGTATTCAGTGATAACAAATTAATCTTTTAAGATGTCCCTTCTTTGGGATGTGCTTGTGAGTGATCTGTGTAGTTCAGGGGTTGGGAGCTTATGCTGAGGAATGCGGTGGGGTTTTTTTGGTTGACTGTTTTTTTGTTTTGTTTTGGGAGGTTTTTTGGTAAGCAAAATACATCGTATAAGATCGCAGTGTGGCGATGTTGTAGGGCCTGAGTAGTGACTCCAAAAGTGTGTTAGATGTTTTGTTCCTTAATCTTAAATGAGATCTCTGCCTCAGATCTGATCTTCAAGGAGATCTCTACAGTGTTCATTTACTCCGTGGCATTTGTGTGGCTGTTTGATCTGGAAATGCTTGTGTGTCCTGTTTTTTTTCTCTGTCTGGTGGGGTACGCTGGCAGCAGGAGGCAGAAGCAGATGCAGCTTCAGTCTCATAGCTGGCAAGGTACTCCTGGTTCTTCGTTGAAAAGATTGAAGCTGTTGGAACAGCAGTCTGCTGTCAGTCTTATTGGTGCTGGTCTTACAGATGTAAAGTACCTGGTGGGACAGAAAGTGTCTTGGTTGAAAAATCCCTCTTAAAGAGAGTAGGCCTTCAGGGCAGAACGTTTTAGGCTTGCCCTGCTTTGAGTGAGGGTTGGACTGGGATGACCTCCTGGGGTTCTTTCCCACCTGAATTATTTTATGATTCTGTGGGGATTCTGATGCTGAGGCCTGCCTCTGCTCTCTCTGCCTTAGACTTTTTTGCCTGTCCTACATGACATCTCTATGCTCTGCAGTAGTTCTCGTATGAGGATTTTTTTTTTATTTGCCATTGTCCCCTTGCCAGCTTCTAGAAACCAAGATTAATTCTGCCCCTTCAATAACAGGGAGGAATGCTGTTACCTATATAACCAATGAGACTTCCACAGCATACAATAATTTTGCAGTGGACAGGGGAGCATGGTAATGTAGGGTAAGGGGTAAGATTTTCTAACCTTCAGCTTTTTCTAGTCTCCTAATGGAGGCAGAAGACTTGTTCTTCTGACAGGTAATTTCTTTTTGCTGCCTTTTGTCCTGTGTCACAAAATACAGGAAAGTATAATGTTCCTTTGAGAGAAAGAATAGTACAGATGGGTTCAAGGAAATAATTTAAACAAGAAGCTTGCTTTGTGTCTTGTCCTTTTCAACTGGGAACTAAAATTACAAAGCTTCTTATTAATGCAGTGAAAAGAATAGCCTGTGAGCATTTATTTGAAAAACTTTTAACGATGATTTCAGTTGTAGCTGATAAACCTAAAAAGCAGAAGAGGGTGAAGTAAGTGAAAGTGTGCTTGTTTTGCTGAATATTAGCAAACTTCTTTGATAAGAATTGCACTTGATTGCATGTGCTGACTGATTGGATGTTTCTAATTTGTCCATCCCAATTATTCCATATCTTGTGCTAGTCAAGAAATCTTTTGACGTAGAGTCTGCCTTTGTGAGTTTTCTGATATGAACAGGAGCACACTTCTATTTCAGCACCATTTAGCAGCTGATTTGTGGCAATTGTGTATTTGTCCTCTGAACTCAGATTCTACTTTGAAGGTGGCATATGATGCAGCTGTGTGAAACCGTTTTTTTTTGCTGGTAGAGTGTTACTGCTTTCTGCTTTGCACATCTGACTTGGAGATTCCAGTAACAGTTACTTTCCTGTCTTTCAGGTGTTGATAGCTGATGACTATTCAGATCCGTTTGATGCCAAAAGTGAGCTGAATAGAATGGGAAAAGGAGAGAACACTGGCTATATGGAACCTTATGAAGCCCAGAGAATAATGACTGGTAAGAAAAGACAATTGCAGATATGAGCTTTAATTCTGTGGCAGTTCACATGGATATTACAGCTGTTACAAAACAGACATATTCTTTGGCATGCAAAACCATGTTTCTGAAGATGCTTAGGTAGTCAACAGTCAATGCTGTGGAGGCTTTTCATGTGCCTGCACATGCCTTGATATCTAAAAATATTGCTCTGGACATCACTGTTGAATATAGATGGTTTGTACTGTCGTATGGGAAGATGAAAATGTGAGCAGTGGGAGTTGGAATGTGTATTGCTCAGCTTGGCAATGTCAAGGCTGTCATCTGTGTACATAGTAGGGATGGCCAAAGCGTGACATTGTGTTAGTTCACTTAAAAACAGTTGATCAATTTGCTTATGGCCCTTTTTTCCTCAATCAGATCCAGATTTCTTGGTCTTTCCTCTGTTGGAGGAGGCCTGAAAAACTGCATCTATGTGTAGCTTCCTTCTTTTCTTCCTTCCTCGCTTCTCTGATTTTTTTTGTACCGTTGGTCAAAATGAGACACTGTAGGATGCCTATGAGCCTTTAACTGCTATTCTTGGTAGGATCCTTCTTTTTCTGTCATGTAGGAAGGTGGTTAATGGTGGTATTTTTGTAGGAGTTTGGACTGTTTGAACTCCTTGTCCTGGCATTATGCGACTGTATGAACCGTGTATTTTCCTTGTGTTATCTGCATCCACTTCCTACATCTTGGCTGTTCAGTCTGTAAACTTTTCAGGGGTATGGGGCCATATGTTTTTATTTTAGGATGATTTGACTTTGTCAAAATGCATCTTTGGGCAGATCAATTGTGCATTTCTTCGGTTTGTACAGCAGGTCCTCTTTTTCTCATTATGAGGTAGAAGTCACTCTTGTGCCCAGTTAAGTTGATTGTATGCTTTCCTTTTCTGTTGGCAGCTCCTGTTTTGGGCGTTCAGGAAAGATTAATCACTGGGGGAAGATGAGGCTGTTGGATGCAAAGATCCTTTTTTCATGCAAGTGTTCCTATTTTTCTTTTCTTAAATAGCATTTCTGAAAAGAGACACAGGAAATGACATGTAGACTATGTTGTTTCGAAGCTTTCAGTATCTTATAGAGGCTCTGGGAGCTTTTATTTCTCATTGGTGTGAATTTATTCATTCTAGTTGAGTAATTTCTCAGAAAACAAATTAGTCCCAAATGTTCCTTATACTGCAGTGATGAGCATTTGTAATTTTAACTACGGAGTTTACAGTGCTTTGATTTCTTTCTTCCTATGTTTAGGACAGGAGCTTATTCTATTTCCTTTTCCAGATTAGCCAAAATAAATGGGGTGGTTTAGCGAACAATACCGGATGGCTTACCTAAACTAAAGGACAGTAAATTTGTGTACCTTTGCAATTGCAAGGCACCCTTTTGCCAAATTGGTGTGTGATGCAGTTGATAAGCTGTTATATCTGCTCTGTATGTTATTATAAACCAAACATGAGGCACTCTCCAAGATGCTAAAGGCACTTTTGAAACTGGGGTTTAATTGAGTGTAATGATATCACAAGTGTTCTGAATATGCGTTTTATTGAGCCAGTAGAAGATGCTTGATATTTCCCTGAAGATGTTTAGTGTTTTGAGATCCAGTTATTTGGTTTTCAGTCATCTTGTCCTAATCCTAGTAGAAATAGAAAAGGTCTTCCCATAAACCTTGGTGAGGTCAGGTTATATTCCACTGTGTTCAAGCATGTGGTTTTATGTTTGGTTTTTTTATTGCACAGATTTTGCCTTTGTGTTTTACTTGGCAAATGAAAATCCAAAGACATCTTTTTGGGGAGTTTTTAAAGATTCAGTTTATATTTCCCAGGTGAGTTCTATTATGTATTTACTGTTTCTAAAGAAGACCTCTGGACTGCAGTTTGGTCGGCAGCAAAATGTTTACTGCTCTGTTTGTTATGTTTGTTTGTTAGCTGTGCTGTCTGATAAACAAAAGAACATTATATGGCTATCCATTTAGTTTAACTAATCTGGTGAAGTCCTTCTAGCTATATTTAACATGATTCATCGCAGAGAGAGAGAATCTGCATACCCCAGCAGAATGCACTTTAGGAGAGACAGAAAACAAAACAGCTTTTTGTTAGTTATTCATTGTTTACTGATGTACCCTGCCTCTCGATCAAGTCTGGAAACCAGGTGTAAGGGCTAATTTGAAATAGGAACCTAAAGTTTTTGTGTGTGCTGCATGCTCCTTGAGTTAGTAGAGGATTAGGCAAAAGCAAATGTCTATATGAAATAAGACCCTATTATTTTGATTTGAGAAGCTAAGCTTACACCTGAATAAAAATGTATGTTCATTCAAAAGTTTTTCTCCCTCCCTGAAAGCTCTGGTGGGTCTCAGTTGTGATGCAGTTGGTTCTCAGCTGATGTTTAATTTAACAAAAAAAAAAAAAAGCCTTGAAGTTGTTGATTTCAATAAGCTATTGAATGGTCTATCTGATTCCATGTGGTGAGAAATGAGTTTAACCAGGCTTGAAATTTCTTCTGCTGATAGTGTCCCCAAAAATACTGTCTTCTCAGATTTGTGGTTAAGTTGGTTGAAAGAAGGCAACCTCTATGCCAAGGTTTGGAAAGGCCTTTCAAAGAAAGGCTTGACCTGAGGCTAAGGTAGAGCATGTTGAGAACAAATGCATGTTTATAAGAAGCTGTCATCTCCTGGCAGCCAAACACACTTGCTGGCTTATGCTGATATTTGTGTCCGTCCTGTCTTTAGGAAGTCCGTGCCAGGTGTTCTGAGAAATTCCCTGGGAACCCAGTTCCTGGTGTGCTGTGTAGTGTGTGTCTCAGCTTGCATGGCTGTGCACCCAAAGCCACAGGAATGGTGTTGCATCTTTGCCTTATCCCCAGCCTGTTTGGGGATTGGATGTCCCAGTGTAAATACAGATGTATGAAGGAAGTTTTCTGTGATCTTAATATGTGACATATTGTGTCCTGGACTATGCATGGTTAGTCTATGGCCAGCCTATCTCTGGCCTGGCTGCTATCATGCATGCATGAAAACAAGTAGAGATAGCTAAGAAGCTGATGATTTCAAAGGATCCTGAGAAGTAGGTGGACCAGAGAGAAAAAAGTAACCTGCTAAGAAGGTACTGGTATTGCTGATACTGCCTGGATAACCATATCCTAGCAAGAAACAGGTAAGGAAGGATTGGAGGCAAAGAGAAGAGGAAGGAAGAAACAGTGCCAGATAACATTACTGTGACTGGGGTTCATCATAAAGCTGCAATCCCATGTGCTGATTTGTGTTTGGGCTGTCTAATGGCTGAAAGGACCCTATTCTCACTTGGAATAGCAGTATAAATCCCCTTTGTTCCCTTGCAAGGGCTAGACTGTCTATCCAAGTGTGTTGTACATATGGTGTTTCCAAGGCTTTCTTATGCAAGCTTTCAATTCTTATTTTTCCCCCAATGTCAGCCTGTAGCTGCTGCGGTAGCTGCTTCAATAACATGTGGCCTGTCACGGAAACAGGCTTGTGCTGCCTTACCCAGCCTGAAACCAAACACCATTACTTCGATCAGGTGTAGGAGATACTTCACACTTGAGAGAGAGTCGTCCAGAGGAGCAGGCTGGAGATGCTGCATTTGAACAGAAGTGAATGGTTGAGACACTTGTCAGGCCAGAGTGGTAATGCCTCCAGGCTGTTTCATTATCCATTCTTCTCAGGGAAACTAGGGGAAGAGAAGTTAGGTTCCACCTGCGTATTTACTCACATCAGCCTGCTCTGTATGTCAAATACTGGAGAGTGGTCTGTTTGTTTTCTGTGGTAATCCCTTAGCTGAGAGGAGGAAAGGTGCCCTCAATTCATGGATATGGCTATGATGGGGAAAAATGTGGGGTTTTTTTTCCCCCTTTAAAATCATCTTAAAGTTATAAGGCCCTATCCTAGCCATACCCTGTGAGCTGGAAGGGGAGGTACCTTTCCACTTTGTCCTGACAACTGCGCTTGTTGACACAGCTCTTCAAGGTTCTTCGCCTATCAGGAGGACTTAAGTCAAGTCCTCAGACTGCATGAAACATTGGCAATCAAATACCTAATCAAGGCAGTCTGTATCACAGCCATCTGTGTGCTGGATCATAGAGTGCATCTAAAACCTTTGGAGGAGGATCCAATTTTGAATCATCACTCAGATGGAGATAACACTGTCAGCCAAGTTGTTGCACAAAGAGCTATATTCTTTAAGGTATAATAAAGAACACTGTCTACAAGAATGAGATAATAGACTGCATCTGTTGCCCTTCTTAACTTGCTACTTCATTTTGAAGGGATCCCCTTACCTCCAGCTCACAATTTTTTGAGTACAAGGTGCCTAGCATGATACATGTTACAATATAAAAATCAGTTTACTTGGACGGTAGTAAAATCAAGGTCAGTTCAAGTCTCAAACTAATTTGGAACCACATTATCAAAAATGGGGTGGGTGGTTCTGTGAGAGAGGACCATGAGGGATGCATGTTTGCAAAAATGCTTCCGTCTTTTCTAGATCAGGAGCTGTATTTTCTGTGCTCTAGAATGGGTAGTGAAGGAGAGTTGGGGCAGACTAGGTCCTTGAGTTAGCACAATGGTTTGAAAGTTGGGGTAAGCAGTGCATTGATTTCTTAGAGGCCTAGAAGTGCCTCAGGTCTGTGTCCTGCCTGGAAGTTTGAACGTATACCATGTTTTTCCTTTGCTTTTTTCATCTAGCACTGTGCCAGGGACATCAGCCCCTGCATGGTGTTCTGGCCTCTGTATCATCCATCTGCCTTCTTCTCTTGTGTTTCATAATTCTGTAGACTTCAATGGGTAGCATTTCTGAAGTAGTTACTTTGCCTGAGATCTAATGTGCCAGGTGGTATTCCTCATGGAGCAAGTACTGTGTTGTGAACAGACTTCAGAAGGCTGTCGTAATACTGTTGATGCACATGCTGTGCATCTCTTCTGTTTGGGATAACTCTAGAGACTACTCAGGGCATTAAAATATCTCCTACTGGACAGTCAAAGCCAGGTATTTGAGACAGGAGGAATTCAATTTTGTTATTGGTGCATTTCTCACAAGAGGCTAGTCACACAGTCTTCCTGGAAGCTGAGCATATTAGGTCTTGTAGGTGGGATATGCTGACCCGTGATATCAGGGGAAGTGCTCGATGTGCACTGAGTCAGTCCTGAATTAACACAGCAACATGCTACCAGTACCCTTCAAAGACTGGAAGATCTAAGTAAGTCACAAAAGGTATTCTGGCCATAAATGGAAAGCTGAATTCAAGTCTTCCAGATGTAGTTAATTCTGAAAAGAACATATCCTTCCCCATACAACCCAGTCTGTGTAGGGCAAACTGAACAGATGAGCTCGTGTACATGCTCCACGGGTGGGTGGCTGGTCCAGGAGAAATATCTGTGTGCTGGACCTGAAGACCTGGAATTTATTTCTAGGGATGCTCTAGAGCATGTAGATCATGGTACAGATAGGCATTGTCTTACCTGTCTTGTTCACTGTGTTCATCAGCCTGGACGATGACACTTCTGCACTATGAACTAAAGGAAGTGCTTGATGGGGAAGGGCAGAGCCTCCATACAGATGGGCCTTAAATGTGAGGATTCTGTCAACAGGAGCTTTTTTGAGGTTAAACAAGGGGGATATTAGAGAGAATTCCAAAGGAAAATTCACAGGCTTACAACATTAGCATCCTCCTTGCTTTCTTATTTTTCTGTGTATTTATCATCCTGTCTCTATACATCATCATGGCTATGCAGTAGAACAGCAGTGAACAAGTTTAACTAGCTCACACCTAGGGATTTTGTGCTTTGCTTCACTCCCCACGGATGGAGAAAGCTGAGCCTCCCCTCTAGATGCAGGCAGTGCTAGAAGAGCAAATGCCTTTGTGTACTTCACTGCTTCTTTCCAGGGACTGTGGTAAGTCTGTGCCTGAATCACAGTGGAATCTCCAACGCATGACTGGCAGCCTAGCAAAAGCAGTGCACCTTCCTTAACTGAGAGCTCCCCATGGACATGCTGGGAGCAGTAGGTCTGTCTTGCTGCAAGCTGTCACAGAAATGCTGGGAGTGTGGCGAAAACAGCATTCCCATGAACCTGCACCTACTTCAAAAAGTCTTAGTTGTCATTTTCCCTTGTAACTGGAGAGGTCTTTTTTTTTGTTCTGACATGTAACTTCATCTGAATAGTCACTGTAGAACATTGGTGGTGAGTCAGTTCTTGTAAAATCCTTTACCAGGTGGCTTCTGGCATGTTGCTTGTTGGCACTGATTTTACCACTGCAAATAATGTAAAAAGAGCAATGATGATTACTCTGATAAATATTAGGCTGCATAGATTAGCATGTACAGCATGAGATGTTTAGAAAGAATATTTCTGGGCTATTGACGATCACTGAGCCTACCAAACCAACCTGTGATCTTTAAGCATTGTAGTGGCTCTATTTAACATTTGCTATCTGCTTCTATTTGAACACAGAGAATAGCTGTACCACAGAAAAGGCAGTGTTTGCCCACTAAGCCCCACAGCTGGTCTAGTTTTCAAAAGACTTTAAATTTATTCTCTTGTGCCTACATTTGTTTGTGTTCCAATTCTAGATTCTATTTGAGGATCTAACACTAGGCTAACCATGAGTAGCATGTCATAGCATATCCATCATCAATTCATCTCATATAGTATTGTGGATTCCTCTCTAGAGCTCTTATGTTCATTGTGCTGTTGCCAGATGGTGTGAATAAAAGACTATGTTGGTCATTCTAGCAGAACAAGTTTTAAGATTTTTTTTTTTCTTTAAAAATAGTGGGGAAAAGTGCAAGATAACTCTTCACTCTTGAAAGTTGATGTGTATATGCTCTCAACTTGTAGTTCGCACTGTGGAGAGCCCACTGGGTAAGATCTGAAGGAGTTCAATAGCACACAGAAGTAAGCTTGTGACTGATAACAAGATGGCTTTATTTAAATGTTGGGAACTTTCTAAAGCACTGCATTGGGGACCTCTTTCTAGAGCTGATAAAGAAGGGGAAGTCTGGCGTGTCCTGAGCATACCCATCATTTGGAGCATAGTGCTAGTATTACTGCGTGTGTTTGTAGAGCTTGGCCCTGACCTGCTGCTAGCCTGATTGTAGTGCAGAATTCCCTGCAGTGCAGTAGAAGTGAGGACATACATTCTTCTTTAAAATATGGTAGAAGTAAAGTTAGAAACCTCCTGGGCTTCGGCATCTATTTCAAGTTGTTTCTTACTTTTTTAGACATTTGGAGAGAGATTTCATTCAGCAATGATTTAAAGGAAAGAAGTTACCTAATGCAAAGGATAATAATTGTCCCTAGGCTTGATGTGTATTAACTGAAGCATGTTTGAAATAATGCTGGATCTGCTTCAACACAAGTCCTTACCTTCTCACTGAGCAGAGCAATACATCTCACATATGCTGTGAAACTGTATCACTTTAGATCCATGTCCAGTTGCCATGATGATCAGTACTTTTCCTCCTGTTTCATTTAGTGCTTCACACCCCATCAGTGAGTGTGAGGAGATAAGACCAGAATGTATAGTCTTAGTTCTTGTGCTGGGAGAGACCGTGATGTGTTGTGGCTGCTATAACTAGATGCATAACTGGGAGTGGAAACAAGCTGTGCATAAAATTAATAGCATTCCTCTATGTTTAGATCTGTCTTCTCCCCTAAAACAGTTTAAGGCATTCTCTCTAATGTTTAATATTATGGCAGTGCTTGCTGCTTTGGATAGTGCATACGAGCTTACAAATGCGTGAAAATAAAAACCTAACTCTTTGCTACTTTATATAGGTGGGTAACTGTAAAATTGGCCTTTTCCTGAATGCGTAACCTAC
>VZSZ01006638.1:0-12129 GCA_013398815.1 Ibidorhyncha struthersii
AAAAAAAAACAACCCAAACCCCTGCAAAATGTAAAGGCTCTGACCCCTCACTGGTCAGAAGAGAACTCTCAGAATCCAGTCACTGGAGGTGTTCATTTTTCTGCTTGAGAATTTCCCATTGCGGGCAGATTTCTTTCTTCTTTTGTGAGAAGCGAGGAGTGGCGTGTTCCCTGGAGGCCGACCTGCCTTCTGAACCTGAGAGCAGCTCCAAGGCAAACCTGAGCGATCCTCATCAGCGCCTGCCGCAGCTATTTATGTACAGTTAATGTCGGTGAAGGGAGAGCGCAGCTGACAGAGCTGATGAGGGGAAGCAGCCCAAGAGCCCAACTGAGCTGATGTGCCTGACGGCAGCGCCAGAGGTGTGACGTGCTCGGCTGCTGAGAGCAGCGCAGGCAGATCCCTCCAAACTGACCGCTGGCAGGCGAGCACGTGCATCAAAATCAATGTCTCTCTTCCCCTTGCTGGAGTTCAAATTGACCGAACTTTGACCCTTGACCTATGACCTCTGAACTTTGACCCCTGAACTTTGACTCCAATCCAGGACCTATGATATCTGAACTTTGACACCCTGAACTTTAACCCCTGATCCTTGACCTATGAACTCTGAACTTTGACCCATGATCCATGACCTATGACCTCTGAACTTTGACCCCTGAACTTTGACTCCAATCCAGGACCTATGATATCTGAACTTTGACACCCTGAACTTTAACCCCTGATCCTTGACCTATGAACTCTGAACTTTGACCCATGATCCATGACCTATGACCTCTGAACTTTGACCCCCTTATCCTTGACCTATGACCTCTGAACTTTGATCCCTGAACTTTGACCCCTGACCCTTGACCAATGACCTCTGAACTTTGACCCCTGTTCCTTGAACTTTGACACTCTGAACTTTGACCCTTCACCTATGACCTCTGAACTTTGACCCCTGAACTTTGACCCTCTCACCTCTGAATTTTGACCCCCTTAACTTTGACCCCTGACCCCTGAACTTTGACCCCTGATCCTTGATGTATGATCTCTGAACTCTGACACCCTGAAATTTGACCCTTTACCTATGACCTCTGAACGTTGACCCCTGAACTTTGACCCATGATCCTTGACCTATGACTTCTGAAGTTTGACCCCTGAACTTTAAACCCTGACCCTTGACCTATAACGTATGAAATTTCACGCCCTGATCTCTGCCCCTGACCCCTGAACTTTAACCCCCAACTCTCGACCTTTGACCCCCTCCCTCTGAACTTTGACCCCTGAACTTTGACGTCTGACCTCTGAACTTTGACCCCTGAAATTTGGCACCCTGGACTTTCACCCCTGACCTATGACCTCTGAACTTTGACCCCTGACCCTTGGGGGTCTCTGAACTCTGACCCCTGAATTTGGCAACCTGAACTTTCACCCCTGACCTCTGACCTCTGAACTCTGACCCCTGAACTTTGACCTCTGATCCTTTATAGATGACCCCTGATCCTTGACCTATGACCTCTGAACTTTGACCCTTAACTATGACCTCGGAACTGTGACCTCGGAACTTTGACACCTGAACTTTGACCCCTGATCCTTGAGCTATGGCTGCTGAACTTTTACACCCTGAACGTTGACCCTTTACCTATGACCTCTGAACTTTGACCTCTGAACTTTGACCTCTGAACTTTGACCCTGAACCACCCATGGACAAGGGAGTTCTGCAGCTCCCAAGGGCTTGTTTTAGGGGAACCGTGAGTTTGGTCATACCCAGACACAGCCTGGTGCTTGAACAGATTCTGAGAAGCTCCCCCTCAACAACGGCATCTGTTATTTTTCTAGGATTTAAAAAGAAAAAAAACAACCAAGAAGCCTTGCGACACGTGCGTAGGTGAGGGGACCATGCTGTCACCACTGTGACTCACTGGGGAGGTCTGTGATTTCCGAGAACAAAAACGATGTAGGGAGAAATTGTGAATGATTGCTTGTGGAGAGGTGGCTGAGCTCTCCACCGGAGAAGCAGTTGAATTTCGGTTCCTCCTTAGGGCTGGCTTGTTAACAAAGAAGTTATTAATAACCAATTAAGCCAGAGCTCACGTCATGCCTTCCTCTGTAAGTGTGGCAAGCGCATCTGCGGTTCCTCCTTCGGCACTGTACCCACCCTGCTCCTTTGGCCAGCTCAGCCCTGTTGTAGCTGGACGGAGGAGTTATGGGGGGGGGCTGATTTGGGCAGGTGCCTTGTCACCGCTGGGCTGCTCTAGGGGACATGTCCAGGGGACACTTCTCAGGGATGTGGGGGCCCACTGGTGACTTGGGACTCGGCTGCGGTGCGTTTGGCTCCCTTTGGCTGAGCTCGTGGCGCCGAGGGGAGCGGGTGCGTGGAAGAGGAGCCCCATGTGGCAGGTTTTCGGTCAGTGCCAGGGCAGATGGCGTGAGTCAGCTGCGCGGACAGCCTGGGGTGGAGGGCCAGTGGCTGAAGGGAGGAGGCTCGCACGCCCGCCGCTTCCTCGGACTGAGGATGTACGTGTTGCCGCATCTCGGCCAGGCTGGCGATGCGCCGGGCAGCGGGGAGGAGGCAGAGAGGCTGCTGGAGTGGGGCCCGCCGGGATAATGCACGGAGCGCCGGATGCGCTGTAAAACCCGAGAGAATCCGGGCACTGTGCTCCTCCTGAAACCGCCTATTCAGGGAGAGATGGGGAAGACAAGAGGGAGGAAGCGGAGGGAAGAAGGAGCACTGAAGCCCTCTGTGTCTGGCCAGTGACGGATGCAGGTGCAGTGGCAGATTCCCCGGATGCTTCGCACCGCCTGTTCCTGCGGGGGAGGAAGAGATGCGCTCAGGAGTCCCCCTGGGCTCCCAGAGCCCCCGGCTCTGCTTTCACTCTGATTTATTCCTGCTGCCACAGTGTCCAGCGCAGCCTTCTCTCCTATGGAGCTTGCCCTTGAGGTGGTGGGTCTGTGTGGATTCTCTGAAGGCTAATATAGGGTTGAGTTGTTCCTCATTAGCATAACCTCTCTCCCCTCCCCAGCTGCTCATCTTCAGGAAATGTTTAGAAATGAAGTAGCTGTGAAAACTCTGCCCAGCCTGTCATCAGCTTGGTCTGAAATGACCAAACAGCCTCAAAGGTTACGAGAGGGAATTCACATGCGTGGCCTTGCCCGTCCCTGCCTGCACAGTGCTACTGCATCTGCTTACCTTCTTTAGAAAACCAAACTAAATAAACCTGCTGCTGTTGTTTTGGTGGCACAGCACTCTCTCATGGCATTTTCCGGAGGGGTCCTTTTGCTTGTGCAAGGCAAGAGGAAAGAGTGAGCAAAGATTTTTAGAAGACCACAATAAAACTGATGGATTCTTCCCTGGGGCTGTGTTGGATTGTGATTTCTGACACATCAGCTGTGGAAATCCAGGGTAATTTCACTAAAGCCTCTCCAGATATCTGCCTGTGTAAATAAGACCAGGATTTGGCCTGACTGTTTTAAAGAAAAACTGCCCAGGGGATAGCTCCAAGATGCATGTTCTTGCTTTGTGCCCCTCTTAGCAAATGCTACATGCAGCACTCCTATAAGGCAATTATTCATTTAAAATGGAAAGTCAAGGCATTGCTTTCTTTAGAAACAATCCTGCAGTGCTGGAAACGACAGCATTTGTTTCAATGGAAGAGTTCATGAGATGCCCAGGAAAGTGGGGACCTGGGCCACCTCCCTGTGAAGTTGATGGCAGAGGGACGGCGTGGCTGGGCTCACCCTGCAGCGTGGCTCCGGCAGGGCTCGTGGGTTGAGTGATGTATGGCACTAACATTAGCACAGGTAGTAAAAACCTCTCCTGTATAGGTGGGCACATGCATGCATATAACTGCACTTGCAATATCTAGCAAAGCATACAGCAAAATACTCTGTCTGTTTATATAAAGTGTTCCTTTCAGCCCATCAGGCAGCAAGCATCTGAAATGCAGACTTGTTGCTTGTTCCTTCCCTCCTTCCTTCCCTCTCTGCCCCTCTCAGCCTGAAAGATGAACTAGGTTTGCGTTTTGCTGGGGAGCTGTGGCTCACTGACAGTCTTGGTCGTTACAGGCTTTGCATGTCTGAGCACCTTGCCAGCTCGTGGAGCTAACGATTAGGTGTCAGCAGGATGTAATGCTGCGTTACGGCCACGTGTTGTCTTGTTATATTAATGTTACATGATGGTGTACTGCTGCGCTGGAGGAGTGTTTGGAGGGGGCTCCTCAGGGCATCACGCTGAATGGCTCTGTTGGTCCTCCCACCTGCAGGGACTGGGATTTCAGCTTCTCTGGACTTGCCTTGGAGCATGAGGTTGGAGGCACCGTGGGCACCTGATTCCTCGCAAGGGCTCAGATGAGCAATTAGGGTGAGAGTTTGATTGTGGGCAAGCTCCAAGCGGATCAGCCAGAGCGGAGGGCAGCGTGCAGGAGAGCGGGGCTGGTTGCTGCCCTTGTCGGCAGCACTGTGGAGGAAGAGGAGGCACTTTGAGACGGCTGGAGGAGCTCAGGTGACCTGCAGAGCAGCAGGGACAGCCGGGACTGAGTGCACAGGGCACAAAGGGCTGGAATCACTCCTGGCAGACCTCCCAAAACAGCTCAGGAAATGGCTACAGGCCCTCTCCAGCCTGGGCACCTGCATTTTCTCCCTCTTGGAGACCAGGGGATTAACTTGAGGTCTGCAGCCCAACCTGATACCTGCTTGCTGCTGCCTCAGCTAGGATCAGCAACGCAGCCTCCAGCGGTTTGCAGCTGTGCTGTTCTTGGCTCCCCAGGGCCACTTACTGGTTCAGTAAACCATTTTAGCATATGTTTAAATCTACGTGTGTAGGATGGGCTCTGAGCACCCCTGGGTGCTGAAAGCTTAAAAAGCATGACGCCTGCCTATGAGGCTTAGTAGAGGCTTTAGCCTCGAGGCTGTAAAACGTGCCCATTAATGGAGAGTCTGGGGAAAGGCATACAGAGATGGAGCTTTCAGGGGAAACCCATGACAGCCTGTTCAGGAGAGCTGAGAAACAGCACATGAGTGTTGCACTTGGCCTCTGCTCTCAGAGGTTATACACATGCAGGTTTGAAGTGGAGAGCTGGGAGCCAGCGTGTGGGAAGATGAGAGCATCCATCCTGCTTAAAAACAAAGGTGTCCAGTCCAGAATCTCAACACCGGTAGTGGTCTATAGTGAATGCTGGAGGACAAGTATTGGAAATAGGTAAGCAGACAGTTATTTCCCTGTTATGTTCTCCTAGGATGCAGCAGCGTGGGGCTTGGACGCTTCCCGAACCAGAGCTGTGTCTGTAAGATGTATCTTGAAAGAGGCACCCATGAATGACAGCTTCTCCAGTTTTCTGACTGCCCCCAGGCTCTGATCTCAGAGTAAATGGGAGGTTTTGCCGTGCCTGGAGGGAAAACACTGGGGTCTCATGTTTCTTTCTCTTGATAATCCAGTGCAAGCTGGAAAAACTGATGCAAACCTGCTCCTTGCAATGTGCCTGTGATGGAGGATCGCAAGCAGAATAATAGAGCAAGATGCACGGGGTGTCTGTGTTAAAGCATCTGTCGATTTTTCTTTTGAGGGTCGGATTGGTGGCTTCAGCAAATGAAATCATCTGTGCAGCGCAGCCGTTCCTTTCCAAGTGGTTAAGATCCTGCTGAGTGTAAAACACTTTTAAGCCTAGCTGTGCAGGTGTCACGAACTGTTCTTCCGGCCCACTGGTGACAGATGTGGGGTTTTCAATACGTCAGGCAGTTTAGGCTTATTTGCCTTTCACCCTTTTTGATCAGGTTATTCAGTTTATGCATCTCACCAGAGGCCACTTTCAGTATTCCTAAAATCTATTGTGGCTGCACCATGGTTTGCACCCCCTGCCCACCCCCGCAATGTGCCGAGTGACACGCAAGCATAAAAAGAGGCTTCTTGAGGGATAGAGGAAACCTACTGTCTGTAGCAACTTGCTTTGCAGTTATTTTTGATTGAGGTTGAGGCCGTTGTGGTTTGTGCCTCAGAAGAAACCGGGCTGTGCACAGCCAGTTCCCAGCAGCACTGGTGTTTGCCTTTTACCTTTTCTGATCACAGAGATGTTTGATTTCTAAAGATCAGAAGGGAACAGGTGCCTTTGACTTCCTCTAATGTTTGCAAGGTCAGGGAGCAATCCTGTATTTCTCCATCTCATTCAGTCCATAAGAATGTGGAAGCTTGTAGGAGTATTAATTACAGCAATTATAACCCGTTTGACTAGCCACAATGCTCAAATGGCTACTGAAACCTGCTGTTATTGAAGATGGACATTTTTCTTCAACCTAGGAAGCGTTATGGTTTTGAGGAGCTCACAGAGCAGTTGTCCAGCAGGACTGATCTATGGAGCAGCTTCGTCGGATAGTGTTAAAATTGAACATGTTCCTGAGAAATTCCTGCCGGCAGTTTGTTTGCTTTGTGGAGTCCTGATGGCTTGTCCTGAATCTCTTCTAGCCCAGCTGGTGAATTTTTTAATCTGCCTGATGATTACACAGGGACCACGTATTTACAGCTCTCCACTGTTTAGGGTTTTTTTTTTTTTTGCATTATGAAAACACCTGGGAATCCCTGTTGAGGGTGAGATGCTCTTTGTGATGGGGCAGCAGCGACAAGCTCGGAGTCGTGACTGTGAATGCAGATATGAAAGTCGCAACTGGATTTGCAAGCCTGGGAACGGAGGAAGTCACTTGCAGAAGTGGGAATCAGAAACCTAGAAATTGGGCCAAGTCATTAAGCAACTGGCTGGGTGCTGTGCAAACACAAACCAAATAGACAGCCCTCAGTTTTCATCTGTGAAGGGGAAAATCTACCAGCTTTTCAGCTGTGATAATCAGTGATGGGCATCCAGCTGTAAGCCAGGGACATGGCAGCAGTGTGTTACCCATCCCTTGGTTTAAAAGAGACAGAGCTCAAAATGCCTGTGGCTTCCAGTACTTGGTCTGCTTCAGGGGTCCCATCTTGCTACTGCGACTGAGAGCAATACCATGAATTTTTTGAGCTGAAAATGGTTGTAGCCATACATTGTAGCTATACAGCTTGGTTCCCAGGGGTATAAACAGATGTGGCTTTCCAGACAGCCTGTGCTGCCAGGTATGGCTTACTGTCGGGTGCTCTGGGAGCAGAGCACACATGAAGGAAGCTCCTGTTGACTAGATGATGCCCCAAGCCTCCATGGTTATGAGCACCACACCGGTGTGATAATGTTGTTTTCAGTCTTGGTACCCCTGATTCACCCCCAGGTAAGCGGTAGATGAATCACTACACTTACTTCCTGTGGGCAAGGTAGTGCTTTTCTCATGGGCCCTGAATTTTTGTGCTTAAATGTGAAACTCTTTGGCTGCTTGGTTTTAGGTATGCTTTACTTTTCCCTTCCCTTCCCTCTTCTATTAGTGTACAAAGTCTTTTGCCTCCCTCTAGCCATATAGGACCAGTCTAAATCGCTGTCCCAGCCCACCAGGAGGAGAGGACATTCAACTTCCAGGTGATGCTACACAGCCAGAAGCACAGCTCCTCTTGTTCTCCTGATACTTTCCTCATCGTGAGCCCCGCAGGGTGGCTTCCCTCACGGTGAGAAACTGCTGGGAGGAGTGAGTGAATTCCTGGCCACGTGAGATCCTTGTGCAACAACACAAGTCACCCCATGGTTTGGCTGTTATTAGGAAGACTTGATCGGTCTGAGGATGGGCCCAGGGCAAAAGGGAGGGTCTGACTCTCTGGGTGACATTCTTTTGGTGGCTGCAGGAATGATGGAAGAGGAACTGTGATGGGTGATGTTGTCCATCAGCTCCTTCCTGGCAGGAAGTCTTCTCGTCACGGCAAGGAGGAAGTCAAGAGGGATAGTACAAACTGTACCAACCGCAAGGGAATCCTTGTCCTCCAGCATGGGCTCTGACTTGGCAACTTGCTTTGGGGAACCAGACAGTAACACTAAATGAGCCCATCTTCACTACAGATACTCTGGGCCTGAGTCTGCCACTCAAAAACTATGCAGACAGTCCCAACAGGGGAGTGCTCCCAGTCTGGGAACGGGCAGCAAAGCCAGGCTGTTTAGGTAAAATGTGCTGACTGTATCTTATTTAATAAGAAAAATACCTCCTCATCAGTCAGCAGTGGTCCTGTCCCCTCCTTTCTGCTGATGTGGGTGCTCACTTGACCTTCTGGTGAGCTGGTTCAGGGAGCTAAACTGGCTGAGAAGTAACCCTCCCCCCAAAAAAGTGATTAGTCTTCACCACAGATGGTGTAAGCTGGTGTTGGTGGTAGGGAGGGAATGGGAATGGGAATGGGTGGCTGGGGTGGTGGAGGAAGGGTAGGAACCACAACACTCTGACTTAGGTCAATTAAAACTGTTGTGGAATTTCACCCTAAGGCTTCAGTGGGGCTTAATGTAAGCAACTTGGTAGCCTTGGCTTCTCGGTGTGGCATGGGGAGAAACTGCTCCTACAGAGCTGTAAGGAGAAAGGAATGAGGGAAGGTTAGAATGGCTCTAACTTCTAAAGAAACACAACACTTGGTAATTACTAGAACTAAGCACATTTCCAACGTCACTGCCTCTTGCGCTGTCAGTGCATATTCATTTCGAGAAAGACAATGTGCTGGGGTTGCATTCTCTCTCCTCTTTTCATGAATCTGCTAACGTGTTCAGGAAAGGTTTGTTTTGAAAGCCCATATTAGAGGTGTATTAATTTTGAACTTGTCAAAATGAACATTTGCATTGGAAACAGTTCTACAAGTTTGTCTGCATCACAAATGAAACTAAAACCCTTGTGCTGGCCGTAAGCATGCTCTATTCCAATTAATCTTGGGTCGATTCCAGCTGAACTTGGGCAGAGGCTTACTGGGCTGTACTCTCCCCCATTCATCATCTTTCTGATTTTGCTCCTTGTAACTATATTTAAGGACATTTGAAGAAATAACCTAAACCAAACTAAATATGGTGGGAACTAAACTCTTATTTTGGTTCTCCTCAGCTTGTAGAGAAATCAGTAGGGCTGCAGACCCTGTGGATCCATGTGTCTAATCAAAGCAGACAAGAGTGTAACTCAGACTTTGCATATTTCAATGAAATATTCATGAATCCAGGAGGGAATAACCTGGGGTGAACATCACTTTGTACGAATCTGAATATATTCTGTATCACTGTCAGCAACATGCAGATGGCTCAGAAAATTCAGAAGAGGGCCTGTGCTTGTTGAGAAATGTCTTGCTTCTTTGGCTCTAAGGACAATAATGATTGCATTTGCCCAGATTCTCATTTAATTAGCAGATTTCCAAAACTGGGCACTAAAGGACTAAAGTCCCTATTTACCCCATGTGGAAGCATGTGGCTTTCCAGGGAGGCTGAGAAATGCCAGCTCCCACTGGAGTTGGTGCAAGTGGAGGGTGCCCAACCTCCTGAGACACGAGGTCGGTTCTTACTTGGCTACTGAATATGTACTTAAGTGCTGAACACTAAGCACACCTTCATTAGATGATGCTAGTCTCTATTTTTTAATTGATTCCTTTAAAGACCTATAGGTTAGGAGTGGGAAGGAAAATCAGTAATGGAGCAAAAATGACTGTGATTTAGAGATCGGATTGCATACAGCTAGAGCCATGCATCAGGATAATGAGATTCAGGCTTGTTTGGTTACAAGCACTGGAGACAGAAGCAGAAAATGTGATCCACCAAGCCAGCTCTCAGGAAATGAGAAACAATAGAGTGAGGAAATCAAATTTCAAACAGCAGGGATATATTTATCAAGTTTTCCTTAGAAATTTTGCAGGGCCTTTTGGCATTCNCTGTAAAGCACTGTTGTTTGTGACCTATTTGTTAATGCGGGGCTGGGGTCAGCGAGACGAGACGAATGTACTTGTCATTGTTTGGTGCTTTTCAAGTGCTGTTCCTGTTGTCACTCACACCGTGGCCAGACATTTGGAACAAACTCATTAGCTAATTAGTGGTGTGCTCAGCCCCACGTGGCGGTAGTTGCTGTGTGGGCGATATTCACGTTATGGCTGTGGAACAGGCCCTCCTGTGGCTTCCTGGCAGCCACTCTTCGCTAGGTTAGTTGGGAGGGCAACCGTGGCTGGGTAGAGCCGGGGGAGGCGGCGCCTGCCTTGTCTTTGCTGGGAGAGTCTCTTGCATACCAGACATGGCACTGCAGTACTGCTCCTTATCCTCCTGCTCCTTGCCATGCAACAACCCCTCTATTCCCACTCGCTGGATTCACTGCCGCCATCTGCCTTCTCTGTGTGGACTGCTCTGCTGCTGGCACAGCTACCGGGGAGGTGCCATGGCTATCAGCTTCTGATGCTGAACTCATATTGCAAATAATGGCCTTGAACTCTGGCTCTGCCAACACAGCTGAAATGTTGTGGGCTGGGAACAATTTGATAGAGCGGCTCAGGTCAACATCCGAGGTGTGGTACAGCCTGCTTGAAAGAGGGATGGGGCAGCGCTGGGGTAGAAAGTTTTCTACGTTAGCTCCTGGGTTTAAAATCATAATACAGATAGCAGTGACCTCCTTTTGCTAATATGAAACAAGGGCCATAGATCCACTGCCATGAGTCCCCTCTCGCTGTGGATGTCCTCAGGGGATCACCAGAAGGGATCGTCCCTTTGCAGCCTGGGCAAATCTGTGCTGGGGCAGCTGTATCGGTGGGGTATGTGGCTAGTGTCACAGGAACACTGCGATTTAAGGCATTAACACGGGTGTAATAAAAAAAAAGGTGTAATTTTACTTGGCTGGCTTGTTTTGCTTGCACTAGGTAGCTTGATCTGGCTGATAGAAAATACAGTTCTGTTGATACAGGCGTGCCAGCTGCAGGAGCTCTTTGCTGGGTTTGTTGGTTCATACAGTTATGCTGTAGATGGAGGCACCTGGGATGGAGCTGGTAACTGAGGGGAAGCCACCTCCTGCTTTGGAGAATTGTCTGCCCAGACCTGGAAAGCAAGCAGGCAAGAGAGAAGGCAGCAGGAACAATCTTGTTCTTCCCATTTTACTTTACACAAGAGCTTTCTTCTTGTTCTTTAGAGCTGTCAGCACCTAATCATTAGGATTAATGAAGGCGCACAGAAACACTAGGTTTCCATCATTGCTGTTTTCTTCTAAAGAAGAAAAGAGGGAAGTATTCTTTCAGCTCCTGCTGATAGTGTCGGATGCGTGCCGATCCTTTATTTTTTTTTCACCCAGAATTTAATTCTTCCTAGCTCTCCTAGCTCAAGGTTAACAGCTAAGCCAGCATCACAGCTAGCTGCAGACTTGGCTTCCCAGCTACCAGATGGTATTCAAAGCATTTGAACTTGCAGCATTTCTAAACAAGTTGCTTTTAATTCAGCTTACTCGGTGTTTCACTGCAGTCCCCGTTCTTCTGTATTTCAACCTCAATCCGTCTCCTATTGAGGTCAGTGGGAGTTTTGCTACTCATCCACAGGAGAAAGGGCCGGGCTGTAAGTTTGCAGCACTCGGCCTGACCTTCCTTTCACTTGAAAAGCAGCATCTTAAAAACTGGATTTTGCTCCGAGTTTCCTTTGTTTTGTTATAATTTAGTAAGGCAAGATTCCTCAGGAATAGGGGTTTTAAATGACCAGTAGCCCTACCCGGAGCCAGCTGTAATGCGAGCAGAGTCCTGCGAGCCAGCTTCTCCCCTGACCTGCACCAACCCCGACCGTCTCCCGAACGGCGATGTCCCGTTTCCGTGAATTGTCTCACGGTTTTACGATGGGAACAAATATATTCAGGGGAAAACTACAATGAGACCACGAACCTCCTCCAACCCGCCATCCCGGACGCAGGTTTAGTCATTATCCCCAGAGGGGAAGGACGCGTGCTCCAACCCACCCAGACTGCCGGGCTCCTCCTGCCTGCTTCATGCCCGCCTGTCTCCACCGAGCTCCCCTTCTAGAAGATCACCCAGTGGGGTGACCAGAAAGCTCCTTCCCGCCATCCCCAAGCGTCCCCCAGACCCGTAAATGCCGTTATTGTGTATCGGTATCTTCGGCGGGAGGGGGGAAGGTGCAGTAGCCGCTCAGCGGTGAGGTGATGGCAGCCACTTCGGTGGCCTGGTGGCCCACCCCAGGCCCTGCTTTTTGGGGGACTCCCCTGCCTGGACAGCGGCTTCCCCTTGGAGATGAGAGTCAAGGGGGGGCTTCCCGAGGGTTTTCCTTCCATTAC
>VZSZ01006638.1:12999-71828 GCA_013398815.1 Ibidorhyncha struthersii
TTCGGTCGGCGGTGTCCGTCACCTCGCCTCAGCCTTATTAACCTTCGTTGTGGTGGTGTGGGATTTATTTTATTTTATTTTATTTAGTAATATAGTCGGTTTGTAAGATGTGTAGTAGTGCTTTTAATTATTTTTAAGGGTGGTATTTTTAAAATATATATATATTTTTCAGTCTTAACCGGTAGCAAATGCTACGGATTGGTCCCGGGTAGTCAGCGTGCTGTGTTATTTTAAGCATTATTGTTGTTGTGAAGTATATTGAAACAAGAATTATCACAGGCTACCCACAATGGAAGTTTTCTGTTTTAAAGCCATGAGGCGTATTGATAATGTTTGGTCTCAGTTTTATTTGGCCAAGGGGTATGTAATGCTTCCCCTCTCCCCCTTATTAAGTATGGCATCATCAACGATCTGAAAAGCAAAGTTATATTTAAAATTTACGTCAATTGGACGTGTTTCTTAATCTACTAAAAAAAAATCCTGAATTATACACATACATTTTCAACAGGAGACCTAAAATACTTGTTCAGGTTGTTAAGGTGTGTTGCGGATGTTACAGACTGTAGAGGCTGACTTTAGGAGTTCAAAATGCAAATCAGGCCACAAGATTAAGTTTTATTATTCTGTCCACTGAAATACATGTTTTATGGTAATATGGAACTCTTGCGTAATTCCAGTGAGTTGCTGTGTTTTGTGCAAGACAAGGTCATAGAAAATGGGATTGCTTGGATGTAAAATATGGGATGTTAAAATGATTTTTGATAAAGAAAATGTAAGTACATGGTAATGATATCTTTAGCAAAATACAGTCTGTTTAGGAAGTACTTCTAAATATGTTTGTCTTGGCTGGTTCTTGGATACATTATTTTCCAATAAACTCATATATGGCGTTTTATTGTGAAGAATCAAAACTTTTGATAAATTTTCTTTCATAACTCGAGGTAATGGTAAACTAGTTAGAGTTTCAGAGATAATCTTCCATATATTAAATATTTAACTATGTTATCAAAAATTATCAAGTACAAATTAACCATGAGTATGCATTCCTCAAGACGAATTCAGATAAGACTGAATTGACTGCAAGTTAAACTTCAGGAAGTTTGACTTAGGGGTGCTGATTGTAACTTCCTTGATGCCATAAAGTAACTATGTGATGTCATCCGCTGTGACAACGGTTCTCCTACATGGTAGCCTGACTTTTACATATGCTGACAAATGAAAGCTAGTATCTGCCTTTAAGAGAGGAAGTATAATGAGATACTAACAGAATGGACTTCTCTCTTTAGAAAAAAATAATTGACCTGTTCCCTAGGTAGGAGCTCAGTAGTGTTGGATAATATTTAGGCAAGAAAAGTCCTATCTGCTGGTTACCTGGTGGTCCTGTCCTAATAGGAGAAGAGATATCTGACACCTGGCTGTGGGGTAGCCTGGATGGTAATGTCCATGTTGTTTTTCACATCTATGATTCTTACAGTCATTTTTAATGAATAGTTGACAAACATCTGATGTCCAGTGCAAGCAGTGGTGTATAATGCAATGAGCATAAATGAATTCATCTTGTACTGACCGCATCATTATTTACCTAACTGGTTAATCATGCTAATTTTGTTCCAGCTGTCAGCCATTTGATTGCTTTAAAACTTGGAGCTTTTAAGAAGCCTCAAATCTTGGATCACTGCTGTGAAATGCCAAAGGCCTAATTTGTTACTTCATAATAACGCTGATAGTCTTCCTTCATACAGAAATTGGTGTTTTGGGTTTTGGGGGTTGTTTTTTTTGAGAGAGAAATCATTAAATGATAATCTGTTTTAGGGGAAATACATCGTAGAGTAGTTAAGATATTCACGACCTTGCTTTTCTTAGGTCTTCTGCGTAGGATGGGGAAATGGCTATCATTTTTACCTGACCTAGAAGAATATAAGTTATTCTAAAATCTTTATTTAATGACTGGTACTCAGGAAGCAACTTTCTGGTCTTCCAGTGCCATATTTGCAGAGCGCTAAATTGTCTTTTGGGATCTTGCTAATAGAAAATGAAAGGTGCCTGGTTTGTGTGACTGTCTGTAATGTTCTTTTTCCTCTTTGCCTTGCTCTGATCTGCACAGGCAAAGTATCGAAACGTACTAGTATCCTGCTGTCTTAAAGTGCTTCAAAGAACAGCGGGTTTTTTTTGTGTACTTCAGTAGCCTGGCTGCTCATTAAGAAGGCATGAGACACCATGGAGGAGAACAACATGTATGCCATCCTCTAGAATAAAACTTGCTAGGTCTAATTGTAGGTCCGCTAGCATTGGTATACTGCAGTTTGGTTACCTACTGGTACGTGCTGAATAGTAGACCATAAAAAGTCCCAGAATTAATCAGTTTGGCTGGCTGTTACATGGTTGCTTTCCTGTTCTGGGCGGGTGGGGAGAATTTAGAATGCTTGTATATCAGAATAAGTGAATTCAGAGACTGTAGGCTTCAGGAGGAATCTAGAACTAGGTGGTTGTTGCAGTTGAGCCTCTCAGTGAGTGGTGCAGGAGGTAGAAAGCTGCAGAAAAGAGGATATTGCTTATTTATCATTTTGCAAATAGCAGTTTTGTCTCTGGTTTTCATCACATTTGGGATTTGGTTGATTTTATGACAATGCTCCAAGCTATCGATAAAAGACAAAATACCTGGATCAAGCAGTTCTAAGGTGTGTTTTGTGGGTAAGGGGAAGTTGTAGGCAGTTTTTGATGAGAGAGTGGCTTAAATTACTGAGATTGAGTTCCTTCAAACTGTATTATATATGTTCAGAGTTATCACAAGAAGTTAAATCCATGTAAATATCTAACAGTGGAGTTTGTATGAATGATTGTACTAATTAGAAAATTAGTATGAAAGTATTTTGTGTTTCTTAGTTGCAATGTCACTGGCAACTGGAGATATTTACCAGCATTTGGTTTGTAATTCACTGATGTGCATTTTTACATGGAAATATTACTTTGAATCACTATGCTTAGTGAAATGCTTTTCTTCAGTATAGATAATTTTTAGCTCATTTTTTTTGGTATTGTTACAATAATTGAACTTAAAATTTATCGATCCTGGAACCAATGCCCTGTACTGTGTTAACTGTTAATAGTGTGTGTATCTGTTTTCATGTCACCCAGGGCTGTTAACATAAATGCCTCTGACTAGTGCCTTGAGCTTGTGTTCAAGGTCAGACTCGGTCTGCTCACACTGCCTGTGCCTTGGCTTGCACACTGACTTGCAGAAGCCAGCTCTTTCCAGGTGTGGAAACATGAGTACAGAGCAGAGGAGAGCTCAGGCAGGAACAGGTTCCCCCCCGGCAGCAGGAGTGAAGCTGGTTCAAGCAGTATGACTGGGTAAAACCAGTCCCAGCCCAGAACTGGATACAGCTCTGCGTTGGAGGCTCCCCTTATCTAAGTTTTATGGTAGAGGTGGCTGGGTCAAGTTCTAAAGAATCTCAAACTCAGTATGTTTCATTGTTCTGATGCATGCAATTTATTTTCAAGTAATAATTCTCCTTCCGTGGTTAGGTGTATAGATCCCTGAGCTGTCCAAAGTAATCAGTTGGAAATTTTGCAAGAGACCCGTGCAGTTTTCTTCCATGTTGTTGACTGCTCCTGTCATTTCTCCAAGTGCTTTTTTATTAATGTTGTCTACAGTTGCTGAGTCTTCTGTCATGTAACTGTGTAATACATACTAAATGTACAAGGCTTGAGAAGTAGAATAGTTTTGGAGGGCAACCCAGGCAGGAGAACACTTGCATGCCGTCTGCTTCTGTAGTCATGGTACGGACCTGTCTTTTGTCTTTTAGACTTCTCTCTATCTCCTTGTACTTTCTTGCCCTCATAATTACCTTGTACTTTGCACATGTATACATCTGTTTTAGTGCTTATTTGAATAGCAGTCCTGGTTCCTCTCTCCGGTCGGGTCAATATACGTGTTTTCTATGGCACAGATTTGATCACCTTTAGACCCGATCTTTTGGTGGATGTTCTTTTCCAATGGAAATTTCCGTTCTTATCCCTTACAGTAAAATATTAATCTATGAATCATTTGCTCTTTTATGCTTATAGCGCAGTATTTGATGAACAATACTTTTACAAATTAAGTAATAAATTTTTTTTGAAAGTTCAAAGCTGCTTATTAGTTTAAAAACATGCTAGACACCTTACCTAGCGATGTTTATGTCCATCCTTCAAGACAGAAATTAGAAGACTGGCTAGCCCTGTTTGTTTTTCAGTGTAGCAGTAGTTATACTCACAGCCAATTTTTGGGCCTGTTGTGCTGGAATTGACTACTTAAAGATAGATGTTGGAGTCTGGGGGTCGTGGCTAAAATGCCACATCTGTGCCTCTAGAGAAATTCGACAGCCAGACGTTGATTTAATCTCCCTGCAGGATAACCTTATAGAGACTTTCGTGCAATTCTGAAGATGTCACTTACGTAATGTAATGTCTTCTAAAATCAAATCGCTAGTTTTTGTTATTTAAAAGCAGAAAGCCAAGCAGAGTGAGCTCTGTACTTCTTTTTGTTGGGTCTCTTTGGTTGAGTTTTGCCACCGAGAAATGCTACAGTATACGTTGTACTTGTGGCCGTTAAAAATGTCAGCACGGGCGACAAAGGTGCTAATGATGTAGGGATGTTCTTTTACATTTTTTTTCTTTACTCACTTTGAAATCATATTAATTTCTAGATTTAATGTCAGTTTAGTAGTTTCTGAACCTTCACAAGGGCAACGGTCTCTTCATAGCTTTGCTAGAACAAAGACATTTTAAGAATCTTAACAGAGAATCGTATAATCTTATTACAACTGCTCCTGACTGTTTAAATCACTTCCTTGTACTTAAATAACAATCTGTCACCAGCTATTTCTTGATTGTAGTTTTTGTCAGATGCAATTTATCCCCCTCTGTGTTTTTGTTATAATTTTTTTTCTGATTGTGCAACCCTTAGGTTGGCAAGCAATTTCTTTCTCAAACAGTTCTTTTGACTTCATTGGGACTAATCGCATGAGTAATTGCTCACTGGTCTAAGGGTTGTACAGTTCACAAATAAGACCTTTGTTTGTAGGACCTCATGGACAAAAATAACACTAAAATAACTGAGATACACAGTTCTAATATTCCTTAGGGAAAGGCAAAACAAAGTATTTTTAAAGGTAACGTCCTCCCCTGAGATGCAGGCCCAAAAGACTCCCTCAAACATGTTTCCTTGTAGGTAGGAAATCTGTTCTCAGGTGGCTAGTTGTGTGTTGCTAACTGGGTGAATAGGCCCCAAGCAGCATTTTAGTTCTGTCATTCTCCTGATTTTTATTTATTTTTTCTTTTGGTGGTGAGGATTTCTTCAGCCAAATCTGTTGACCTAATTGCTGCTGCAGCTGCCTTCCTACTAACTTTCAGCTCTGGACAGGGCTGAGGCTTGTGACAACAATAGTAAGGCACAGATGTTTGATCTAACCCTATGAAATCACCCCAAATTTAAGATAATTAATTATTCCTTATCCTTCGGTTCTAAATTGAACGATTTTAACAGGCCTGCCTGTTCTCTGATGGATGGTCAAGCAGAATGTGCTCTGTCATGTGGTATGTGTAAAGGAAAGCACTTCAATTATTATTTGAAAAACAGAACTTTAATGTTTTTAATTATTCAGTTAGCTAATTAATCAGTGAAACACCCTACCATTTTGTGACATTGCTGGAATGTGACTAGTAATGTCTGTTTAGAGGGAGGTCTGAACTGTGCATTACCAGCAGTATTCAGATCTGGGGAAGGTCTGGTGAATCTTTAAAATGCCCCTGCCCAGGTATTTCATCATTTGATAAAAACCTCTTTCTGTAATGACCATTTAAAAAGCATAAGACTCTCAGATGTTCTGTTATCTAATGAAATATTTGCCTTCTGAGTCCATACTGGCGTATTGCATGGTTTTATGATTCCTTCTTGCAGTGATTATTTATTTATTTATTTTTCTTTTTTTTAAGGGCTTGGAATGTTTATTACTGATGAGAAGTGTTACTATTTTTTTGCTGCTGTTGTTGAGCAGAGTTCATTAAGTTAAACTTTGTCTACCAATTTAGGAGAGTGTTTCTCAGAAAGTAAAGATAAAGTCTCCGTTGGAATGTTTTTAGATAAATAGCATAGATGACACCAAGTTCTTTTCTTAGAACTATGCAAAGTCAGATCAGAAATCAATATTTAATATTGTAATTGTAGTTTTTGAGAATCTCTACTTACGTATATTTTTAAAGCAGAAATTTCTACATGCTACTCAGAACAACAGGAAGACTGTCATTGCACTGGACTGTAATTAGGCAGCCCATGTTTTTTATACTTTTTCAGCCAAGTAGTTGCTTTCTGAAGATTTTGAAAGAATGGTACCTGGCTGGCTCCTCTGAAGATACTTGTGTTTATATGTTTATTGGTTCTCTTGGGAAACATTAATAAGCAAGTAAAATACAGGAATGTTTATAATTCATTTTACTTGGCTTTTGAATTTTTAAATTTTAGAGAAGCTTAAGTGTAAAAGCTTATGTGACAGCAAAATCACTTTTAAACTGTATTATTGGAGAGAAGCACTGAGGTATATCATCAAAGGATATGAGGTTTTTTTTTTAGTCTGCAAAACTGCTTAAGTGTTGCATTTAAAATTTACAAATCGCTGACCCCTTTGTGAAACACTGAGATAGACTGAAATGTCTGGCTTTTTTTTACGTTTGACTACCTAGTGAATAACCTCTTTTTGCCTAGCCTGCTGGTTTAAGCACACTGAATAGTATAGTTGACATTTTGGTGTCTATCTGCCAACTAATAGTGTCTGCATATATTTAATTTCACAATAATACAAACATATGATGCCTCCAAGAGAGTATTTACATTGGCTTTAAAAGCCAGAACTGAAGATGTGTGGTGCTGGGGAGCGCTCTGCGTGGTGGGAACTCTCTGCTGACGTTGCAGGCTGCTGAAATGTTGAAGAGGTGAAGAACAGCAGGATAGTTTTGTAGGCTGTCTTCATTATACTGTTTCTAATCTGCTTTATGAGGGGCTTTCTGCAGTTTATGGTCTAGATCAAGCAAAGTATGTAAGCATATACTTCACTTTGAATAGTGTGAGAGATGCGTTGATCTGGGACTGGTCATTGACTTACAGTCGATGCTGAACACGTCACACCGTTTTTTAGTACTGTTAGCTTTCCAGGTGTAAATGCAAGAAACATGCTTGAACATCCTGAATGCAGAAATATTTTTGTTATGTATGTGCCGGCACAAAATTGTGTCTGGATTCTGGATGCCCTGGGACAGAGCCAGATTTTTTTTTTTTTGTCAGCTTGGATAGTGTATACAATACTATAGTGCCTTTTCCTGTCCCTGGAAATGCTGATTTTTAGTTTTATTTTAAGCAGGGATTTCATTTTCTAATTCAGAAGAAAAATAAACTTTAAAGGCGGAGGAAAGTCTGTGCTCGGTTTTATTCTTTTTCTTCCTTTATTTTTCTTTTTTTTTAGTTTATGCTTTATTGAAAGGCCTGAAATATGCCATCAAAACTTTGTCTCTCTTGTCTCCCAAATTCAAAGTTTAGAAATTGAGCAGTGGAAGGTGGGTAGGGATCTTGAGGTAGTGAGGGTAAGAGAAGGGGAGAAATGCGCTGGTGTAAGTTGCCTTGGTATTAGTACAAGGTGCTCACAGTGGAACTTTTACCAGGTGACAGAACTGGTAAATTACATATATGTGTGTGTGTGTGTCTGTGTAGATACATGTATACATAAACCAGAGTGTATAAATCTGTAATGGTAATGCCATTGGTATAGACAAAGCCTTACAATTAAAAATACATTTGGTGCCTATCAGACATGCGAAACAGATGTGTCTTTAAATGCCACAAGGCTTGTGCTTCCCTGAAGCCTGAGTAGTCTTTTGTCAAAACATCTATTTTAACTATTTTAATACAATATGGTGACTTTTGCATTTCCCCTTTCATGGGAAACCAGAGTAAAAGAGAATTAAGCCCTGCCTGCTGCTTACATGCTAAACAGATGCAAATAAGAGCCCACTCCCTCCTGGTTGCATGCTCTCTCCTCATGGGTTTCTACATTGTTTTGATTAAAGTGGTTCTATTGCCAACTCCCAGCCCAGAGGGCAGGTGAGAGGAAAAAAAATCCCTGATTACAGCTCAGTGATTAACATATCTTCTTGAGTTTGTAATGTCATCATTTCACAGAAAACAAAGTTCCAGCAGCTTCACAGAGTGTAGGGTTGTCAGAAAGGCAAACATCAAAGTGGGGGAAAAAAAAAGAGAGGAGTTTATTTAAAATATAGTAGAAAGACTTAAAACATTTGTGCTAACCTATGAAGGCTATTAAAAATTAAAAAAAAGCCTTTGAAGCTAAGCATTAAAGATTTAATAGTATTAATTGAATTAAGCTGTGGGAGTTAAGGATATGTAGACACATGTGTAAGTGTATGTATTCTAAGACATTATCTATATTAAGGAAGCTAAGGTATTGAAAGTTGAATTAATTGTACTTGGTTTATAAAGGCTACCTTAACAAAAACCTTTTTATTCTTGGACTTAATTAGACTAGATACCATTATAACTGAAAGTGTAAACAAAAGTGCAGTGTACTTACTATCATTTTAAAAACTTCAGTGAAGCAGAGAAGACCAGACTTGACATACCCTAACAAGGCAAAACAAGCAAAGTACTTTCTAATCTACACTTTAAGGATAATTTTATTTCTTTATATTATTAAGTCTGATTTTTTGTATTTTTCTTTAAGAATAAATACCTTTTCCTTTCACTGTTATGAGAACAGTAACTTAATAGCATTGTACTCCATAATATGGTTCCTTCCCTCCTCTTTTACCCTGTGATACTCTGCCTGTAGTCCCAGCCACAGGTGTGGGCTTTTTTTGGTAGCTACACTTCCGTGTTAGTTCATAATGTGTTTTCTCTTAAGACTGATTTTGGTAGTTCTTAGCTTTTCTTATATTTAGAACTTTTCACTGTTAGGAAGGCTTCTTGCTGGAGGAAGAAGATGGCCCCTCTGTAGCTTTGTAAATAGATAACTAAGAAAAAAATCAGAGTCAAGTTTCTGGCACTGTAACAATTGTGGTAGCCTGGTGTTGAGGGAACAACGTGGGTTTTTTGGGGGGGTGGGGGTGTTTTTTCCTTGCAAATTGAAAACTCAATTTAAGACTTAACGTATTTCACCTGGAAGTTAACAAGCAGGGAAGAGCCAGGTCCTTATGTCGATTGCAGAACAGTGAGCAATGAAAGCTTCTTGCAAGTGTGCAGGTGGCCTGGCTAAGGAAGCTGATGTCCAGAGGGGAGCAACATCAGACAGGATTTGATTGGCATGGAAATACTGGTGTGTAGAGACACTGCCAACCCCATCAATAGGGATAACAAAATTGAGGGTGATCTTAATGCATTCATTTTTTCTCCTTCAGGAAGATGGTTGCTGACAGTGTAAGGCGGGTTGTTTGAGCTCTTCTTGCAGCAAATGTAGTTACTAAATGATTCAGCATGATACCGTACCCACGCATTTTAGCTATATTGATGAATTCATTACCCTTCTGTTAGCTGGTGGATGTTAATGGGCTAGAATTTCTTCTGTGCATTTGGACTAGATGGAATGCTCTTAAAAAATGATTAGAAAATAGAGTGGGTGAGTTTTTAAGTTGCTTTCTTGTTCTGTTTATAAATCTAAAGAGAGAGAATGTTTTTAATAACTTGCCTTAAAACAGTGGTTAAAAGAATAATCAACAGTGCAGGGATATGAGGCAGTTATGGGAGGTACAGATAGTAGTAGTACTACACAGGAGATTTTCTTGCCTTTTTTTTTTTTTTTTTAATGTCTCAAGCTATAATCAGCTGCTTCAGAAATACCAGAGGCTTGAGTTTTAGATTACACACGGTAGGTATGGTCTTCTACAGCTGGACTTGATACAGAATATATATGGCTTTCTGAGGACACATACAGAGTTGCTGGCTGCAGAGTATTAAAACTAAGAGGGTATAACATGTTCTCTGCAAGAGCCCACTGGAAGAAAATGACCTTTAATAATGGAACAGGCACAGATGCTTTTTAGTAACAAGTCTTTGTCATCCTCTTCGAGAAGAGCAAGCTAACTCCCACTCAAATAATTTTCCGTCTAAATATCCAGAATAGATAAGAGAGTAGGTAGCATATTACCACTGAGAGATTCAGAAGGATAGAGGAATTGCTATGATGACAGCTGAAAATTTCTGTATATCTGCATAGGAGAATGTGGGATTCACTGGCATCTTCAAGCCAGATTTTTTTTCCCCCTAATTCCACAAAAATCAACAAAATAATAAACCAAAATAGTAGCAGATCTTTGTATTTGTGTATAGGGATGATTCTTGTTAGTGCCTGAATCAAAGCTTTAAGTAGCATAATGAGGAAAAATCCCTATATCAAATGTGCTGAATTTTTTTTTTTTGGTCTTTTAGTGATTCACTTCCATTAAAGATGAACTTAAGAATATAGCTAAAAATCAGGAGCTGGGGCAGCACAGAAGTAGACCAGAGTGACTAGCAGTATTTTTGAGTGCTGTTTCATGGTAAGCATAACCCAGTCTAAATCCAAGGTGCTGGTGGAAGGTTGTTGTGCCCTCTCCTCTGGCTGCGCATACTTTCTGCCCAGCAGTGCTCTTTTGAATGAAATTGCTTTTCCTGCCGAGGTGGTGACACTAGGTATGTTAAACAGCTCTGTTAGGAAGAGAGAAAAGAGGTAGGGTTGTTTGGAAAAGATTTTGGAAACTGAGTGGTGTGTATAGTATGGAAAGATAAACGATATGGAGGAATAAGAGGGAAAGCTGAACAGCAACCATTGCAGGACAGATAGCAAAAATCAGTGTGGAAAAGAAAAAAGTGGGGCCAAGATTGTAAGATGTTAGCCAATTTTGAAAGAGTAGAGGACCAAATTTTCTTCTTTTCTGTGGCTGTCTTCAATGTGAAACAAAAGGAATGCATTACTGTTACTAGCAGCTATTTCCCAGAGAACCCGTTGTTTGCAGTTCTTGCACTGTTACCTGCTGAAAGCAAGCCCCAAATCTAAACCATCATCTTCAAATTTACCACCAATTTGAGCTTTCAAGATGCAGCTTTACATCTTGCCTTGTGAAATGTAACTGTAGGTTGCTGCTGAAATGAATGTTACTTCCTGTGTTTGTGGTGTTCTTTAAAGTAATTAGAGTGACCTTGGGATTAATTGGTTTGGTGACCTGATCTGTCAGAAACCCCAGCTATCCATCTCCCCCTCACCTCTCCCGGTTTGTCAGGTCAGCTCACTGAACTGATTCTATCTCAAGATCTGGTGTGAGGGTTAGGGAGGTGGCGTGTGACGCAGAGCAGGTAGGAGCAGGACACTGCCTTCACTAGCAGCCCTCAGCCAGCTGAGAATCAAGTGTAATGTGAAGCCACATCCTCAGTTCCTCGCTGAGCCTGACTGCTGGCAGTAAAGCTTAGTGTCAAACCCTGTTTTTTGGCCAAAACGTTCCTCCAGTAGGGTGCGTAGAGGATTTTAGGATGTATGTTTCCTGCTTCACAATTTTATAGCAGCTTAATCAGTCATGAGCATACAACTGCATGTAGCTTAATTTCCGAAGGTTAAAGTAACCTTACGTTAGTTGTTATCAGTTATGATCGTTGAATTAAGACCATGTGTTGACTTTTCAAGATGAGTGTGCAAGTATGGTGGCTGTGAGGGATGGCACTTGAGCTCTTATGCGCTGAAGGGTCATCAATGAATGTAGGTAGGATATTAAATAAATCTCCATTTTCTTTACAGGCTTGTAGTTTGTGCTGGCAGCCAGTACACTTTACTATTTTCTTCAATTTAAATTGTTGTGTTTTGGATGTATGAACAGGTATGGCTTTGCAGGTCTTGCACTGTTCCTTGAACAATCCTTTTCATTAGAAATTCATGTGGTAAAGTAAAAGTATTAATTAGTCTTTCAGCTTCTACCAGTAGTAACATGGAGANACATGTCTGTGGTGTGTAGGTGGATAGGAGAAACTGCACATGGTGATGTCTGCTTCATAATAATAAAGTACAAACTGAATGTAGTTAATGAAATCATTGGGTAATTGTAAGTAGCAGGTACCTTCCCAAAATATCAAGTCTGATACATGAGTACCGATATATATATAAATATAGTAGTTCTTGTCAGCTTTGAATTTTAAAAATTGCAATTGTATAAGAAAACACTGTGGCTTAAATAATGTAGCTAACATTTTGTGGTCTTGCAGGCTTTTAGGTTGTATTATTTGCAGTTCTTCCTGTGTTCAAGCTGATCTATCGGGGCTCTGAGCTGTTGGGAAAGAAGATAAAACGGCTTCCCTTTGGCAGGTGCCTGTCACCCAGTAAGCAGCCTAAGTGACAAGGCTGGACTTTTCTAATTAGTAACAGATTCTAAGACACATCCTCTGGCAAGAATATCAGATATCTTTCTCCCTTCCAAAATGAAAATATGGAAGGAGAGAAATGTCTCCTACTGTCTCTAATTCAGTTGAAAATGCTACTCAAATATACCTGGTAAACGGAATTGATTTCAGATTGTTACCTTTTTAAGGCACACGTGTGACTTTTTTTTTTCTGCTCCATTTGTGAGAATAACAGACGAACTGCTTTCATTCAAGTAGGTAATCCCTAGAGAACAAATTCCTTTTGAGAGTTTGGGTAGGTATTTTCACTGCTGTGATGGATTAATTTGCATTTACAGTTTCTGGTTCAGTGCATAATGGCTTGACCTTACGCAGTTTTGTATTTTTGCAATATTCTGTTATTCATTACACACCCAGTACTTGCTGTATTATTAGTGAAAAATAAACTGAGATTTTCTGCGTAAAACGCAGGTAGTACTGTTGATGACATTTGACCCGGCCATAGAAGGAGGAATATGTTATTTTTAAAGAGATGTTGTCAAAGCTTGTAATCCTAAAATTAGACCTCCAGTGTAGGTCGGATTTGGATCGTTTGCGGGGATCTGCATGGCTCTTTATGAGGCTGTCCCCTTTTGCAGCACTTCAGAGCACATTTGCAGTTGCTTTCCACACTGTCAATAATTCCAGCTGCATTACAGGCTGCAAAGGCAAGTGTAACTGTGAATGTCAAAGCACCAGCAACTCTGGCTTGGTGGGTCCCAAAGTAAAGTGGCCAGGTAGCACTGCTGTGTTCTTGGCTGTGAAATGAAAGTTAGATTTCTGCTCCTCCCCCCCTCCTTTCTGTAGTCTCTGGGAGTAATGAGATAAATTGTCCGTTGAGCTCAAATACTGCCCTGGTAATTTAAGTAGACACGTAGTAAGAAAAGGTGTTCTAGAGAAAACTTAAGCAAATCTCTGTCTGCAAATCTATTTTACAGCTAAATGGCCATACAAGCTGGAGTTATTTTTTCTCTGTGAGTCTGAGACATGACTGTAAAATCAGTGTAGAATCTAACCTTGGTATTCATGAATATGCATAAACTTGAAGGAGAATTATCTTTCAGCATTAACTCTTTAAATAAAGAAATAATTTGGCCACCTGCTGTCTGTGAAAGCTGACCTTGTTCTCTCATTTGTAAAAGGGAGTGGAAAGCTTCCAAAACTTTTAATTTTGAACCATTTCCTCTTCTCAGAAATTACACTGAAGAAGACAAGCATTTAAGCTGTGAAAAATGGGAATTAAACCTTTCTTCTGGGGTTAACCCTGTTTGCCAATCTGTATTTGTAACTCATTTCCTAAATAACTTTGAAGGTTGAGGAAGGGCATTGATGGTAATTTCAGTGTCTTCACTTTACTGTTTTATTCACATGAATTGCTGTTTTCTCTGTTGTACAATAGCAAGAGAGAGCTACTAAGTGTGCTACTTGTTGGCTTTTATGTATAGTGCCAAGCTTCTTCGCTTCTCTCAGTACTCTTCTGCAAGTGACCACAATGTACAGTTGCCCCTCTTCCTGTTTGGTTTTGGGAACAATATTTGTATTACAGTAGGATATTATAGCCTAGGCAGTGTAATGCTATCCTCTGGTCATCCAGTTATTCTGTAAGAATTATTTGTGAATAGGGGAAGAAAAAATGTGAAAGAGAATCAACTAAGTTTGAGAATTTCTCTAGCAATGTGGGATCCAGTATAAGAAAAATGTCTTTGCTATCATTTTTGGGGGGATTATTATATTCCTCAATTTTAAATAAAGGCTTGTGCTCAATTTTTTTGTCAAAGATTTCTGGTTCCTGTTTGTGGAAAATGAGACTTTCTATACACACAGTGGGTTTGGATTTGTACACGTAATGAGCTATCACAAGAAAGCTAGGATGTGCATTTGCAGTGTCAGGCAATGGGAATCCTTTTTCTTTGCCATAAATAGAAGCTGACTTAGTGTTACGACTGGGGTTGTGTTTGAGTGTGGGCTTTTTGCTCTGTGCAGGTGTGGTGTCGGTGTCTGTCTGGGGGAACTTCTTCCTTAGTCAGCATCTGGCAACGCTTTCTTCTTAGCCTGATTCCTTGCAGACTGGCAAGAAGTTCTCTCCAGGCCCTGGGTTCTCCGATTTATCCTGGAATACAGGTCCCTGAGGATCACTTGCCTCCAGCATTCCATCCTGATAACAAGGAGAGCAGATCTCTAGCTATTTGTGCATATTCACACCTTAGAGGTAAGGCTTTGGCTTTATGACACGTTGGAACTTCTCATAGCAGCTACTTCAGCACGTCTTGGGTAAGAGAGGCTCTTGGTGGCTCTTCAAGGTGTTACATTCCTTTGAAATTATAGTGGGGTGCAAATATCCCAGATGGTACTGTTTGGATCACTTGATACTGAGGATATGCTTTCATAATACAGAGCTGTCAGTAGCATGGGCAGTTTGAGGTAGCTCACCTTTGCCCCCCGTGCTGCAGTGTTTTGGTCTCTTGGTTGCCAGCATAGGTGTTGAGGACTGTCCTGTGAACTGAGTAAGGGAACCTGCTTGAGCTGTTTGAGTGTATTTTCCCGTGATGACCAGAAAAATCTCTGTGTAATTGCAGTATATATCTTTGGATGAAAACTAGTAGGTATCTTCCCACGTATTTCATGAAAGGGGGATATTTTTATGTAGATTAAGATGTCTGTAGAGACTGCCTCAAAATCACAGAATGACTGAATTGATAACTGTTTTCAAAAATCCACTTTTTATGCATGTTACTTACAGTAAATGTCTAACATATGTTGTCTATAATACTGTTAATTAAAATTTTGTGCAAATTCTGGTGAACTTCTTAATGTTTAATATTATTGTTTGCATTTTTTATTGCCCACTTGATATTGAAGGCTTTTCATATATTTCCAGTCCATAATTAGCTGGACTATGTATATATTTACTTTCAGGCTTGATATGAAGGGCATTTTATCAGTGCAGACAAAGCCTGGTTTGAGTTTTACATTCCACAGATCTGAATGGATTCTGCTGAAAGCCTGTATATAGGTGGATTTATATGGCTTTTTCTTTGAACCAAGTTTATTAAGGACTTTGTGGCTTGGCCTTATTTCTGTGTTAGTCTTAGCAAATTAAAGATGGTTTCCTCATGTAGATTTCATTTACTGAATTTAATCTCTTGTGAGACAGAGCTGTTGAAGTTCAGTCAAGAATTCCTTTCTGTCTGCACATTGTACCTAAAAAAACCCCATGAGAATTCATCAGGGTTATTTGTGTAATGAAACTATTGCAGGAGGAAAAAGGAAATGGGATATTCCCCTGCAGGTTACCCTTGATAGCACAGGTAAGCTTCACCTTCTTGTCTACAGAATTTTATGCTTGCTTTTCTATCTATTTAAAGCTGACAAGCTACTTATAAGACAGAGAAAATGTCTTGTAGGAACCAGGGGAAAATGAGGAAGGCTTACCTAAACTGAATGAGACTAACAATTCCCTCTTCCCCTCGCTGCTTCACCTTTTAAAGAAATCTGTTCAAGCCGATTGCCTTTTTCCTGTTGTTAGTAAGGAATAGCAACTTTAATCAACTAGTCTTACTTTCTGCTTTCTTTGCAACTGTACTGTTAAAAATGCAAACCCAGATTTTTGCTGAAGTTGTGAGTGCATTGTACTTCCTTGTGGTTTGTTGTGAGAAGTTAATTCACTGAGGTGTCTGGAAAAAAAAAAAACTAAACTTTCTATGTTACTATTTGATCATGCATTAGAAACGGTTTCTCGCTTCTATGCAGTAGTGATATTTGGCTTTTTGATCTCTTTAACCATAATGTAGGCTGTTATGGTGTTCCATGACCTGTAATAGTCAAGTAAAATGCATCCTTTGTGTGGTGTAAAAGCAGAGTGTTTTAAAAGAGATACTGAAAGGCATACAGGGTTCTCAGGGAGGGTTACTGCTATTGCCAAAATAGTTATCTCAACTAGATCGGGAGGGGGAATAAAAAAATCCATCATCTTTCCACCTCAGTCATCCTTTGTGTTTTTAATAGAGTAAAATGAAATTTAGAGTAAATTGTCTTTAGTGGGTTAAAAGTAGAATAGGATTAGAAAACACGTCTTTCCATCAAGAAAAGGAAAAAATAGAGATTAATGTGTTTCTCATTAAATGCCTTTGTTTTCATGAATCAAATATATAAAGGTAAAGAATCATGCCAGCAAAATCTTTAATATTCTGGAATAGTGAAAAACGGTCATTTCACTTAATACAGTGTGTTATCTTCTTGAAATGTTTGCTCAACATTTGTTTTTCCAAAGCACTACTACTCCAGGCTTACTTTCTGCTAGTAGCCTTCTTCAGAAGTTTCACCCCAGCAAGGCTTCCAGTTTGGGGAATGGGGCTGCCATAAATTGGGCTTCCTGCACACTTGTGTACTCCAAGCTCACTTGCTTTTGAGGTGTAGCTTTGTTGATAATTTAACTAATTAAATTTAAAGATAAACCTAAGCTTTCCCAAATACCGGGTTCTCTCCAAATCACTTCTGCTCTCAGTGAGGCTATAATTTTTATTCTGCTTCTTGCCCGTGCTTTGGAGCAAAACCGCGAATGTTTATTTTATTCGTTTAGCTGCAGCCTGTCTGGAGAGCACAGCAGGGCCTTGCGTCCTGCCTTTGTTCGTTTGGTTTCTTCTCTGAAACCAGGTGCATGGGTTCCTAGTGTGTGTGGTGTAGTTGGGCAGTAACGAAGGCTCCTCACTTTTTGGTGCTGTTTTTTCAGAGCTTATGTTATGTTTAATCAGCTCCTTCAAAAGCGAGGCCAGGGTTGGGTGGTTTTTGCTCTTCTCACAGTCTACCTTGCAGCAGAGCTTGTGGCTGTGTCACTGTGCAGCTGGATCTCCTCACTGATTTGACAAAAAACAAACCAGTGCTAAAAAGCTAATTTTCTATGAGATTTTAAGTTGATTAGTTTTACTGTGCTGTTGTGTAATTGCTAGATTTGAAGCAAGAGAGAAAGGGGAAGCAGTTGGAGGGTTGGGAGGCCACTGGGTTTGGTGCTGGTTCACAATTAGCTTGGGATGGCATGCGAAATTGCACCCTGATTGTCCATGTGCCTACTTATGTTGTGGTTATGACTAATTCTTCAGGTATTTATTTCATTGGCCAGAGTTAGTGTTGTTTAGGACTAGTAGGTGTTCCCATGTACTGCAAAATTTACCTTTCCAAATATCATGTGTGGTAGTAATGTGATTTTTTCAAAAGTTTGTGAAGCTGTAGCAAGTAATAAAACAATCTTCACTTTTTCTTTGGTTGGGAAGGTACGCATAGGTGAGGCAATTGCTTGTGTAGTGTACTTGACTTTAAAAAATATTTTGGTAAGGCCTCTCATCCCTGGCCTTTAAAGAAACAAAACTGTCATAAGACAAGAATGTTTTTCATAGACTTACAGTGGGTTAAAAGACAGGAAACAGGGTTAGGCGTAAATGGTTGGTTCTCACAGTGAAGGGTTATTCCTAGTGCAGTGTTCTGCCAGAGATCATTTGCTCTTGCAAATACTCCCTTTTCCAGATTGTTTCTAGATAATAAGGTGGCCAAACTGAACCAAATTAGTCAAATTTGAAATGAATCTTGAATTGAAGGGAGGAAGACTGAGATTTGTCAAGGGATAAAATGGCACATGAAAATAGCCTCAGTGCATTTGCGTAGAGACAAGAAATGACCCTGGTTTCATGTGCACGAGTAGCGGCACAACTGCCAAAAAGGCAAATAGACTTTTAGAAAGTATTTGATAAAGAGTGGGAAATCCTAAGCAGTAAATACCTATGTTGTGATATAAACCTTTATTACTGCCAAATCTGAAATGTAGAGTGCTTGGAACTGTGTATATCTCAAGAAATGGAAGTGTAGTTGATGCATGGAAAGACATCGGGAATGATCGGAGATATGGAGCAGCTTCTAAATAATAGGACTGAATTTCAGGAGGAGATCCTCAGTTCAGGAGATGGCCAATTTCTATAAAATCACGAGCGACATAAAGAAGCTGAAGGTGACTTGCTCTTTGTTAAAAAGCATGCCCTCTGTCTACAGCTGGGGGAATAAATATCCAAGTTTAAAATAAGCTGAAGTACTTGTTTGTGTATTGTGGTCATTGCATTGCTGTTGCGTAGTTGCTGGGGGTGAAACGGGAAATACAAGTGGTTTCAAAAAGGGGTGGGTAGAGAAACAGTGTGCTTGTCGCTGGCTGTAGAGCCTCCACTGCAGGTTGCATCTAAGATGCCTAAGCTGCTGCTAATATAAAAGCAAGGGAAATGTATATGCTCTGTTCTATACTTTTTACATGAGGATTTGTGTCTGAGGATGTTGGGCTAGGTGGACTTCCTATCTAACTGGTTTAGGTGGTTTCAGAGTTCTCATGTTTTTGATTTTTCATGTTGCTTACTGCTTTTCTGGTTGGGTGACAAGCTCAGTCCTTACAGGGGGGTTGCATTTTTCTGATCTGGGATCCATATCATCAGTATAGCTGTGTTCATGATTAGGTTGGCACTCGGATCCTCTGCTGGCTTCAGTTTTACCAGCTAAAGAAGTTATTGCCTGCAGCCTACTGTGACCATTTTTCTACCAGATGCTGCCGCCTCCTCGGATAACTTGATTCAGCTTTGTCTATGAACTTGCCTTAATCCATTATTGACAAAAAGAAATGGTTTAGGTTAAAAAAGAGGGGGTGGGGTGTTGGGGGGAGTTGTTTTTTTGTTTGTTTTTTTTTTTTTTNACCACAAGGGCAGGTGAGCCAGCAGATTTGGACAATGTTAACTTTTGGAGTGAAGCAGCAGTCATGAGCACCTCAGTGTTTTTATACAGGATCATCTTTTTCAAATTCTGGGTTTATACTGCACAAACCTCTGAATGCCTCATGAGAAGACGCCCCTTTTTATATCTGTTGCTACTAGCCATCTGACAATAGATCAACATTCTTCTACGGCTGGTTTTAAATATTGTGGAAAACACCACGATGGTGCAGTTTACCTGAAGTTTAGTGTTGATCTCATTTAAAGTTAATTTTCCATGATGCCATAATAGTGTTTTATTCTGCCAAAAAATAACTTTAATGGAACAAAATAAAATACAGTAACTCATTGGGCCTGTTCTGTGCTAATTTAACTTGTCCAGAATGGTTTTCTAGGAAGGGTATACGCCTTTGTGCTGAGAAAGACATTATAGAGCTGCCTGTTGTCCAAGCTGACACTTAATTCTGTTTTCAGTCTAAATGGCTCAGTAGTAATTTGAAGAATGATAACAATGTTAGGCTTGAAAGCTGTGCTTTGCTTCTCTCCCCTGTCTTTTGTCAGTGATGCTGTTGCTTCTTGGGAGTGTTTGGAGAAATGTTATTAGAGGACTTCTTGAATGCACAAGTTCTATTAATGTGTTAAGTTCTGTTGCAGAATCAGTGCTTAGTGTTTGTGCAACTGGTGAATAGCAAAGACTACTCTAACTGTGTTAATGTAATAGCAAAATCTGCCAGTTTACTCAAGTAATGTATTCTAAAGCTTAATAGGGCTCTGTTTACTTGAAACAGTGACCTTAAATAAATAACTGAAACAGCTTTCCTGCTCCAGAGCTTGTCCTTGGGCTTTCTTGCCAGTCGTTTTGGTTTTACAGTTCTGTTTTCATATAATTAAAAATTCTTCTCTGCTGTGTGAAAGACACATGGAGCAGAAACTGTAGATCTGATGCATGTTGTCAATCGTACAAAGTAACTACATTTGGAAGAAAAAATTCCCATCTAATCTTCTTAGCATTAAAGGTCACCTTGAGTTGGAATGTGTCGTTCTGGTGCTCAGTTCTCTTCTCTAGGCCTCAACTGAATGCAGAACACTGTTCAAGATCTCTGCCCTGAAACTGAGTGTGCTTTTAAACTTATCTGAGGTTTCAGAAATAACGTGGTTAACTTTTAGGAAGTTTGCCTGTTCTTTCAGTACACAGATTCCTGCAGCAATGGTAGCAAACAGCAATTGTCAACTGCTAGAGGGAAGCTAATGGCTGCTAAGCGAGGAATTTCTAATGCAGTTTCATCTCAGCTCTGCAAGCTAGCATTGTAATTTCTGTAATGAAAAATTCTAGGTAGGTTTTACCTTGTTGGAAACTAAATCCATGAGTTGTTTCCTGGACTTTGTTTCTGTTTTGCTTTTCAAATCTTGCATTTGCATCAGCATGGATATTTTCTTGCTTTTGTCTTGTTCAGCAGTTCAGGTTTTTAATCTTCACTGTTTAATATTACTTGTGAGAATAGCAAGTTGTTTTCAAAATCAGATGTCCAGAAGAAATGCAGTGAGAAAATTCGTCGGTTAACTCTAGTTAAATTTCTCAAAAGTGTATGTAGATTGCTTTCCATGTAGGAATAATTAAAGACACAACTAACGTGCTTTGTTTTCTGTCCTTACTCAGGTCATGATTTTCATTTTCTCGTGTCATTCCCTTGAAGAGAGGAAATGATTGTAGTGGAACGTGCTACAAATAAGCCACTGATACGGAGCCTTCGCAGTTCAGAAACGTTCATAGAAGAGCTTATATAGCCCTTTTTTGTTTGTGTTCTGCAATCCGTCTTGTTAAAAAAGGGAAATAAAAATGACGACTTCGTCTATTAGACGGCAGATGAAGAACATTGTGAACAATTATTCAGAGGCCGAAATAAAAGTTCGGGAAGCGACCTCTAATGACCCTTGGGGTCCCTCCAGTTCATTAATGACTGAAATAGCAGATCTGACTTACAATGTTGTGGCCTTTTCTGAAATTATGAGCATGATCTGGAAACGACTGAATGACCATGGCAAGAACTGGCGACATGTATACAAGGCCCTTACTCTGTTAGATTACCTGATTAAAACTGGTTCTGAGAGAGTGGCTCAGCAGTGTAAAGAGAATATTTTTGCTATCCAGACGTTGAAAGATTTTCAGTATATTGATCGAGATGGTAAAGACCAGGGCATCAATGTGAGGGAGAAATCCAAGCAGCTAGTGTCTCTTCTGAAGGATGATGAGCGACTCAAGACAGAGAGGGCCCAAGCCCTGAAGACCAAAGAACGCATGGCTCAGGTGGCCACTGGAGTGGGTAGCAATCAGATCACCTTCGGCCGAGGCTCCAGTCAGCCCAACCTATCCACGAGCTACTCGGAGCAAGAATATGGAAAGTCCGGAGGATCTCCAGCATCTTACCATGGCTGTAAGTACAAGCAAGTACACAAAAGAAGTTTCTTGTTTTCCTCTGCTTTTGAGAAATTGTTGATTTCAGATGTAAGTGGTGCCTGTTAGGAGGATTAATATGCTGACTGCAAGGGGCTTTTTGCAATGGCTGAGTCTTTGTAGGTCTGCTCTGTGGCACTAATGTCTTCAAATGGCTGGTTAAATGTTTGTTTTGTAGAGGATGTGTGTGTTGACATAAATCAATTTAGAAAGCAGTTGTTTACTATCAATTCCCAAAGGTAGCATTGTCAAACTGCTTTTGTGAACATGTTCCAGTGTTTGATGTGATAGGCCCCCAGTCTCAGTAGGAATATTGTTAAATGGATTTTCTGGTTTGTTTCTAGTTTTAAAAGGAGTGCTTGAAAATTTGTTTTGTTGAGGTTTTTTTGTTAAGTATAATTCAAGAAAAGATTAGAAATACAGAGTATTTCCTGGATCATTTTGCTAGATATTTTCTTTGTGTTGCTGTTGCTTTATTTTAGGAAGAATATTAGTATTTAATTTCCTATATTGCTTGCTCAGCAGTTTTTAGAGAAGTAACTCTTAGAATATGTCAGTGTTTAAATATTTATACTATCAGTATTTGATATGCAAGTGTCTACTAAATAGTATACTTCATTCTTTAAAAAAATACAATGATGTGGAAAGAATGGATTCTTTATACCACTACTTGGGGGAACTCCCTGTCATGTTAGGAAGAGGCCTGATTTGGCACTAAATCCTTCTTAATATAAGTAATGATCTGATGAAAGCTGCTTTGTCTGGAATGTCAGTGGTTGTGGTCTAATTCTGAAGGAAAATCTTTTCTTTAAATGAATGCTTATAGTGTGTGGAAGACTGTAACTGAGGCAGTGTGGTGAATCGATTGAGCACCAGTTTTAAGAATCTTAAGTTTGTCGTGTCCTGTGTCCCAAAGTGCTTCTCAAATTATAAATACGTGAATGGTGTCAGTACCCCTGACAAGTACAGACATTTTCTGTGGAAGGCAGTAGGAGGTAGCGGGGAAAAATCAAGCTAGGATGAAGAAAATCCCTGTCCATTTAAAGCTATGGAGAAGAGCTGGTGATTTTATTTATTTTTTTTTAAGAGGTGTTATTTTTAGGATGCAGGGTTCAAAAAAGTGCATTAATGTTTCCAGGTATGAGAATTTTTATCCTGTCTGTTAATTAGCAGTGGAATAACAAACACCTTAGTTTTTCTGTAATAACCATACTTGAACATTAATTCAGTGTGACTTCTTAGAGAAGAACATGTGTATGGTTACAATAATATTTTTTTTTTTTCTTTTGGGGTCTGTAGACCTCTGTTGACTACAACAAAAATTCTTAATTTAGGAGATAGCTTGAAATATTGTTGTTTTTAACTTATGGTGATGGACTGAAATAATTGTCACTAAGGTATGCTGAGCACACCTTTGGTTTGTTCCACAGGGTTATTTCTTCACCAGCTTTTAACTTTAATTAGTGCATGTAACTATTGTTTGTAATGTTAAGTGCTACCAGAGGCTTCAAACTATTCCTCACAGCAAGGATTGAGCAATGCAGGGTGTGTTTCTGAATTGTTGTTCCTTGGACATTTTAAGAATTTTGATGGGGGACTAGCAAGTTTGCAAAGCAAGTTTGGTTGTTCTTTTGGTACAAAGTGTTGATTTACTGCATACTCTCATTTGTCTGTGTATGACTTCATATATCTCTATTTCCAGGATTGTTTTTGAGGTAATGTTTCCTTAATCGTTTTTTTCCTGCCCCATAAGCATGTACCTAAGGAGCTTTAGAAATCTCAGGCTTTTTTTTTCTTTAGCTTCTTCCGCTGTTGTAGACTACTGGACGTAATTATGTATCAGCAAAAATACAGATGGTTGTTAGTTTTTATGATCTGTATCTTTTGAAGTTTTAATATGTTTCTTGTATGGTTTAATTGAATATAGCAAAGCACACCAGCACCTTTCAAAACAGCTGTGTTAAGTGCTTCTGATAATGGAAAACTTTCTCTAGAGCTTTGTCTTTTATCATAGGAAATGAGGAAGGAGTTTCGTCAAAATCCAGACATTTAATCTGTTACATAAATAGAGCATTATTCTTGTGCCTTCTAAATTTAATGGAAAAGGTGCTTTTCATTATTTAAAGTGAAAGAGATTGTATCCATCATGTTTTCTTTTATTCTGTAATGATATCCTTCTTTTGTTCTGAAAATATGGATTCAATAAAATATGTAAAAGGAATTAAGTTATGCTTAGCTCCTGGGAAATACTCTCCTTATAACAGTTTTAAGATGCGGTTGCTGTACTGTATATTCTGGTAGAATTGTCTTTCATTCCTCTGAGCCTTTGAAGAGGAGATCAGAGGCATTTAGATTTGCAATTTATAGCATCAGATTTGCCTATTAAAAATGTACATCCACCTTCTTCGCTAAATATTTAGCATGTCTTACTAACATTCATATAGAAATAAAATTTGGGAGAGTGCAACAGCCCTTTTACCAACATAGCTAAATGAAATGTTTCATCTCTCAGTGTTTTAGTATTAGCAGATTTTATCCTTCCTTGCTTGATGCAATAGGTGGGGATTGCAGGTTTTGAGAATTATTAGCTGAATGCATACCCCTTACTTGAAAAGATTGTTTGGCTATAAAATCTCCTTATTTTTAATACTTTCTTGCAAAATAAAAGAAGCCTGAGCTGGCTGAAAGAGCTTAATAGTTTCTCCAGGACAGATCACTAGGGGAACAAGTAACTTCCAGTGGATCGTGTGTCGGATTTGTGCGTAAGTGATCTCTTTCCCCCTTCTGTCAGTTACTGAAAGTGCAATATTGGATAAGTCAGTGGACCCTTTTTTGTTCATTTTCTTCAGAATGTTGAATTAGCTGCACTGTACAGCATTGACTGTAGACACTGCAGTGTTCAAACTCCTATTCTTCTCTAGTTTCTTAGGCATATGTGTAGGCTTGTATCTGAGAGTGTATGTAAGAATTGTTTTTTGTGTTTGATGTTGAGCCAGAAAGGCGTTTCTTGTTGCTGGTCTTTGCATCCCAAATTTATCCTTTATAATAAAATAAGTATTGATAGCCTGTATAGTATGAGAGAACTCAGGATGGAAAAGGATCTCTGGAGTGATGTACCATGTCCCTCGCTGCTGCAGGCAAGACGCACTGGTGAATAAGGACATTTTACCCATTTCCTTGCAGATATTTTCATCTATCTCTAACAGCTGTTTAGAAACTGTGGAACATGACATGGTGAAGTATGATAGTTTTTAATAAAATCCTTTCCCCCAGAGCTTTGGCTTAATGACTCTGTTGGCCCTCAAGATCTCTGTGCTGTAAAGCTTGTATAATTCTAGGGAGTACGTTATGTCATGTGACTATTACTGACTGTTGATGCAAACATTTGTAAAAGTATGAGTATGTTTTTGCTATCTAGTCCCCCAGTCTGTAAATGGAAGCCAACAAAGATACTGTAAAGCTAAAAGCAAAAATAAAGCTCCTCCCAACCTCCATCTTGTCAGCAATTTCTGACATGCTGGGGACAAGCTATCTTCCAGCTTTAAGCCAGGGGCAATTAATTCCATGACAAAATACATGAAAGCTTTTATTTATTTTGGAAAATATGTAAATTGTATAGAGTTGCATGAAATCTGATCTGAGGTTTTATTTCACATTAAGGGAATGTTCTTGTGTAGTGCTGAAACTAAACCTACAGGGGAGAGGGAGGAATATAAGGTCAATATCTGACATCTTTTGGACCAATAATTCCCTGCCCTAATCTGGCTTTGTGTCTAAGTATTGTATTTTTGCTAGACTTTAGTCACACAGTTTTGACAACTTCAGCCTCTTGTTCCTAGCCTTGTTTCATCTACGGCTGCCAATGACCATGTAAATAGGATTCTGGATTTATGGCTGCATGGGGAAAAGTAGGGTGTTCTTAATATAGACCTCTTAAGTCTGAACTGTGATGCTGTTTCAAGCCTGGGACAGCATTTGTTAGTGTTACTGGTCTTGATAAAATCCTTCATCTAGGAACTGTCTTTTAAAAGTATTCTTTCAGTGGAGGCTTACCCAGGAGTACTACTCTGTTGCCACACTGGAGTCGTCAGCATGGCAGAAGCATACCCACGGTCACTGCTGTGTGGCAGACAGTTTAGGGTACCTGCAAAACGCTGTGCTTGAGCACTCTGGGCCTGCAGAAGCTCTCAGGAGATAGAACAGGCATGTAGGAACTCGGTTTACTGCGTTATTCCTCAGCCGTCTTGGGGGCAGGTCAGTTGTGTTATCTTTAGCAGACCTATCCAGGATTGTCACAGTTGAGCTCAGAAGGCAAGCAGGGTAGTCTGCTGCAGCTCCTTATGGCTGGGGCGGTTACAGGAGTTAGAAAAATGATGTAAAAATCCTCTACCTGGCGGGAAGTGACTGACAGGCAATTCCTTGGCATCCCTACCCCTGGCAGGTACTGTATTTGAATTAGTTTCAACTTTCAAGGATCCCAGGAGAATACAGGTTCTCTCTGTATACTGCCTTCATGTTTTAAAACCAAGTTTACCGAAGCCCTACTTTTTAAAGAGGTCCAATCCTATTATGCCTAAACCAGGACCTACCTATGTTATTTCAGGTTGTACACATGTCCTTTCCTTTGGCCATCTGCTGCCTTGGGTTTGGGTTGCACTTAGAAATGTTGGCAGAGCAAGAGTGGTGTATGTTTTAATGTCCTGATTTCATTTACACAAATGCGGCAGAGTAGGGAACAACGCAGCGTGCACAGTGTGACCTGATTTTAGAGGAGCACTTTGTCCAGAGTTAGGCTGCTTGGCTGAGAAATCATATTCATTATACATACAGCCTTTTTGATAAAAGATTGGTGAAAGATGGACTGAAAGGGCTTTTATGGATCTTGTGAAATGTCACATCTCTTAACCTTACCTGAGGAGATTTTGGGAGCAATTTTCTTTAGCTGAAATGATGAGTTTTAATATTTCCACTGATTACTCACATTAAGTTGACTCATTATTTAAAAACAGTTTTGTGAAGCATCAGCAAATTTCTGTTCACTCATCTATTTCAGCTTTGTTTTCCTTTTTGCTTGGAGTAGATAATTCAGAGGAACTACTAATTTGGGTTTGACATTATAGGAAATTCAGAATGCTCCTTTTAAAAGTTGTCATATAATCTGTTCTACATCTTTGCAGGCTGGAATACATCTCTGGCCTTCCATCTTAGTCAGGGAATATACAGCATGTCATCCAGCACCGAATCTGGATGGGCTGTGTGAATAATTTCTGTAGTTTGAAGTGCTGAAGGAATTTGGTAGACTCCTTTGTTATCTGACAGGTGTCACTTGACAACTTGATTTAATCCTCTTGTCATACTTTTGTTTTTCTGGTGCTTTAAGTAAAGGTGGGAGATGCTGTTGGTATAATCAGGCTTCTGTAGTTTCAATAAATTATCTAATGACACCGAGCTGTGTGGAGCAGTCAACATGCTGGAGGGAGGGGCACCATCCAGAGGGACCCAGACAGGCCTGAGAGGTGGGCCTGTGCAAACCTGGTGAAGTTCAACAAGGCCAAGTGCAAGGTCCTGTATGTGGGTTGGGGCAATCCCATGCACAAACACAGGCTGGGCAGAGAATGGATTGAGAGCAGTGCTGAGGAGGGGGACTTGGGAGTGTTGGTTGATGAGAAACTCAACGTGAGTAGGCAATGTGTGCTCGCAGCCCAGAAAGCCAACCATATCCTAGGCTGCATCAAAAGAAGAGTGGCCAGCAGGGCGAGGGAGGGGATTCTGCCCCTCTACTCTGCTCTCGTGAGACCACACCTAGAATATTGTGTCCAGCTCTGGAGCCCTCAGAAGGGCATGGACCTGTTGGAGAGGGTCCAGAGGGGGGCCATGAAGCTGATGAGAGAGCTGGAGCACCTCTGCTATGAGGACAGGCTGAGAGAGTTGGGGTTGTTCAGCCTGGAGAAGAGAAGGCTCCAGGGAGACCTTATAGCAGCTTTCCAGTTATCTGAAGGGCTCCTACAAGAAAGCTGGAGAGGGACTTTTTACAAGGGCATGTAGTGACAGGACGAGGGGTAATGGCTTTAAACTGGAAGAGGGGAGATTTAGACTAGATATTAGGAAGAAATTTTTCACTGTGAGGGTGGTGAGGCACTGGCCTGGGTTGCCCAGAGAAGTTGTGGCTGCCCCATCCCTGGAGGCATTCAAGGCCAGGCTGGATGAGGCTTTGAGCAGCCTGCTCCAGTGGGAGGTCTCCCTGCCCATGGCAGGGGTTGGAACTTGATGATCTTTAAGGTCCCTTCAAACTTAAACTGTTCTATGACTCTTAACTATGTCTCTTAAGGTGAGCGTAGGGATTACCTGAGAGAAAAAATGTTCCTTAACCAAAACAAGCCTTAAGGATTTATTCAGTATTAAATGAATTTCAGCAGTGCTCTGTCTGCTTCAGTGCAAGTAGGAATCATGCATGATCAGCTCCACCTTGTTGCATTAATAGGTGCTATTAATTTTCGTGTTGTATTTGAAAGATCTCTTTAATTCCCAATGGAAAGGTAGATTACACAATTCCTTCTAGATTAAGCAGTTTGCACATACCCTTTCATAATTCGAGAGGCTAGATTGGCTTTTTGAAAGTAACCCACCTTTATTTGAATAGTCTTTCATTTGAAGACTAACAAATGGGATCTCTGCTTGGTTCCCAAGTGAATTGCTATCGGTTTCTAAGTTCTTACCTTGACATTATTCTAATTTTTCAAGTCACCCTTGATTTTTGTCTACTTTTGTAGGCGTACTGATTGAGTGAGGAAGCAGCTTTTTGTTCTGAACAAATGTGACTAAGAACTGAATGCTGTTCTTAAGAATGCCACCTGCAAATTGCAAAGCTGGGGCTTATTTTCCGTGGTGCTTTGTGCCATCACTTGGTCTACAGTGACATTTTAAAAACAACCAACCAACCAAAAAAACCCCAAACCAAAACAAAAAACCAAAGTACCCACTTCTGCATGAAAATACCCAGTCTGATTTTTATCATTAATGCAGGGAATCACTGCTTTCTAGCTGCATACTGTATATACGCCTTAACTCACTAACTTAACCAAACCTATAGATGTCTACAGAGGGCTTTTAATATAGCCAAAACATAGTAAATTACCAAAAAGTACGCATGAAAGACGTCATAGCCTGTTCTAGAGACAGATGGTGGAGTGGAATCCTGCTTTAGTGATTAACTGAGGTTGGAAATTGTTTCCTTGCACTGCAGCTAGAGTCTTGTTGAGAAGACAGCCCGGTGGCATGTCTCCCCGCAGCAGCAGATACCCATGCAGTTGCTTCTGAGCAGCCTAGGGGGGCCAGGATCTCCAAATTCTCAAAGCAACAACAAAGCAGAGCTTAGCAGGTCAGAATTGATCTATTGAGTCCCATCTTACATAAACATCTGAGTTAACTGTCATGTGCTGTGGGATAAGAGATTCTTTGTGTGGCAGCAATACTGTTACTAAGGCAATAACCTTTATGCTAGATCCTTGCAACTAAAACGTTAATGCAGGATGAGGTCAATATAGAAGGGGAGTTATAATACTGCAGGAATTCAGGAGTGGAGTTGCTGGATAAAACATGTCAAGAGTACTACTAAGTACAGTGGGATTGTCTTTCCCTTAATCCTTTTTCGGAAAATATGCTGGCAACTATTTAATATAGATGGTTTTATAACCACTGCAGAAGTTTAAATGTAAAATAGCAACATTTTTATCAATTTTTTTTGGTGTGAGGCCCACGGTAGAATTTCAAATTGACAATTTTTTCCCTTTTTTTTTTTTGTGAAAGGAGCTCTAAAGTGCCATTTAGAGTTAATAAAACCAAGTAGAATGAATTGCTGAGAAGCCTAAAAGTGAAAAGAAATAAGCTATATCTGTAAGACCCCTTATTATCTGTGTTCAGATCCTGGAGCTGCTGAATGCTGGTCTCTGTTGGGAGCTGTGAGGTAATGTAGCTCTCTGCCAAAGCAAGCCTGCTGTTCCCGTGCACGGCTGGGAGGCGACGACCCACCATGGGAGGGTGAGAGGGATGCTTGGAGTAGGATGAAATCCTGGCTTTTTGCAGCGCTTTATTGCAAAAATGCTGTGTGCTCTTAAAAGCTGACACTGGTAAGCACTTCCAGTAAGTAGCCCTTCATGTGGAAACAGGAGGAAAACCAGCAGACTTAACCCATTTCACTCCATTTTCAAATCATTTGTACCATCAGCTTCTTAATTGTTATGGAATGTAGTGATACCAACAGAGACGGAAAAACTCCCGTGCAAAAAGTGCAGGAAATCATGTTCTTCCCCACAATTAAAGTTAAAGAAACAGAAGACCAGAAGGTACATTCCTGATCATAAGTTCCAGTTGCCGTCTGTTCTCAGGTGACTATGTCGCTGTCCCATTTGTATGCTTATCCAGCTCTTTCTTTGAAGCCAGTTATGACTCTTTCCTTCTACAATTCCTGCTGGAAAGATGCTTCTTTCTGTTTGTATCTCAAATTTATTCATGGTCAATTTATACCATTAGTTCTTGCCCCTTTATCTTAAACAGCTTTTCTCACTCCACAGTATTTGCAAGCCTGATGTATTTAGCAACCATAAACTGCTTGATCTTTTTGTAAAGATATACACATAAATATTCTCTATGCTCAGAAGGGAAGTGTTTCCACATCAATTTTGTTTTGAAATCATCTGTCTTGGATTTGAATAACTAGAATTGCTTTTAGTATGTTAGATGAATTACGACTAATGCTTTGATGCAGTAGTGCTAATGTTAATAATAGCTGTACTAGGTTAGTGGCTGGGAGTTATGTCTTTCAGTACTAAAGAAAGTTCTCTATATCTCTCACTTGCAGGTGATCCCCTCAATTAGTAGAAGACGGTAATCAAAGAAATTTCTTTCTTTCTCTGTATCATCCTATTTCTATTGCTCCCTTCTCAGTAATGTTTGTTTTTTTTTTAATATTCCTGTTTCTCCCTCTAGTTTGACAATTTTTCTTAGCATTATCTTTGCATTTTGCCATAACCTCCTGCATTTTTTATTACATAATTTTTCCTAAGATCGGTCTTAAAGCCAGAAACTGTTAGTAAACTTCCTTGGTGGTAGGCAGTATGATGTAATCTCTTCTTCAGCTGTTTTTTTACCTATTTCAGTTGTTAAACTACCCTCCGTTTAACAATAGCATCCTATTTGGCACCATAAAATGCCTTGCTGAGTCCACATAGATTAACTTTACTGCTTTTCCTTTTGACTGACAAATCGGAGAAGGATCTCAGTTTTTCTGTTATGAGCTACTCAATCTCATGTTGAGTTTTATCCTGTTTTCTTTTTAATTCCCTTTATTTTCATATTTAAGAATATTCAAACTTTACAAACATTTTAAGGCTGCTTTACATGATGTCAGGCATCCTGTTATCTGATGTCCTGTTTATTTCTACTTTGTAATAGTCCATGTAATACATTGGAGAGCCTGTCTGGCTGTTAGAGCAAAAAGTACTCGTGAAGCAGGCTACATTTAGAGACTTTATATGACACAGAGTTTGAAAAAGCGATAGACTTGAGGTGTGAGTAACAACTTTGTGAAGTAAGGAGCTTGTTTGGTTGGCTTGAAAGCTTCACGATCAGCACAACATGGAAGGAATCATTCTAGGTGATAAATTAATTTATGCCTTTAGAAACGGACTGGGATGGGATGGTACATTGGGTGTATGGTGGAAAGGGAAGGTCATTTCTTGTTTACAGAGAGTCATTGTCCTTCTGGCCTGCTGGATGAGACAGACGTTTGCACTTTTTGTTTTATAGTGTCATTTTGGCCTAAAAGTTAGAGAGAGACAAGACTGGGTAATACTTGGAGGATTGAAGTAGTGACTGAAAAAGTGTTTTGGTGTGTTTGGTTTTGTTTTTTTTTCTCTTTTTTTTGGTTAATTACAGTTTGGCAATCTAATTTTTACATGCCTAGATGACCTATTAAAAATAAACATGATTTCTTTGAGTTTGACATCATAGTTTAAAAATCTGGTTCCTCTTAAATGTCAATGTGTATTTTGCCAGACTGATTATCATTCCAACCATTAGATACAAACTTCCGTGCCAAAGTAAGATTAAATTTCTGTATAAATGATTTGGATGCTAGAGAATTCTGATAGAGAGAGGAGACAAAAATGTTTTAATTACTGTATAGTGATAAACCTATTAGTGTTGTCCTGTTTGGATGGGAATATCTGCATGCTACTGTAGTGAAAACATCAGTAAAAGAATATTTGTGAATTGAGAAATTGTGTATTTTAGCTGTCAAGCTTGACTGTTATTCTAGGAGTGAGGGAGATTACCAGGTGCTCCTTAGCTAGTAGAGGTCTTCATCCAAAGAAAGATCAACCAACAACAAAAAGCAAATCGGCCTCCAACATATATACCAAACTTTTTGTTTAAAAAAAGAATGATACAGTATTTTTGTAAAATTTTGTAAACTTTGAGTATGAATAGCTGTCTTGTTGGTCTCTGAGCCTGCCTGGCAGTCAAGAATAGTTCTTTATTTGTCCCATTAAGACTGTATTATTTTACAGAAAAGTGGGTGGTATCCAATTTTACCCTGGTATTGGCCAACTCCCAGCAAATTCTTACTGATGTTGGAAAATGTAAGAAATATCAACAAACGTTTTCTTGAACGATTAATTCTATAGTTTTTTAAGTCAGTGTCCTGCCTCCCAAAGCTCTGATACCCATCTCAGTGTGTTTAGCATTTGTTGGTGATACTTCCTGATATTACACCCCCCCCTAATACAAAAAGTCTTTGTTTTCCAGGAAAGTTTTTCCTTTAAAGCAATTGAACTGTCTTGCAGAGTTCTCCCTGCTTAATTTTTCTGGCTTGTTAACCTCAGCCTTGGTACGAGCTTTATCTCTGGCAGTTGAGGGAGCTGATGGTGGTCAGCAAGTCAGTGGCCCCTGGCACCCGAGGGGCCTGTCGCTGTGCTGGGGACCTTTGAGAATGGCTGTGTGAAAGTGGGGTGGTCTGGTTAGTGCAGTAATCAAACCTGTTATATCTTTTTGGTGTGTTAAATTTGCTTGGTTTGTCTCCCAACAGCTACGTCCCCTCGAGTTTCCTCAGAGCTTGAGCAGGCCCGGCCTCAGACAAGTGGAGAAGAGGAACTCCAACTGCAGCTTGCGCTGGCAATGAGCCGGGAAGTGGCGGAGCAGGTCAGTTCCCGTGTAGGTTTTCCAAAGTCTCTATGCTTTGATAGTTGAGACTACAATCCTGTTTTTTTCAATGGCAGCTTGGCTTTGCTCCAGGTGGAATAGGGGGAGAGAAAGGCTGTTTTGGAAGATGTTGTTTTGTTTTATTTTATTTTTTTTTAAATCTCTTTTTAAAGTAACTGCAGTCTCCGAGCTGTTGAGACTAGTGGAAGACAACAGTCACTTTGCAAGAAGACTTTGTGTGGGAGGATGTTAATCATCACGTTTCTGAAGATGTTTTCAGTTAGGAAGAACCGAAAACATTACTAGTGCTGGAAACCTTCATTAATGGGGCCAGCATAAGAAATGTCAGTGAATTCTGATTACAATGGAATTTTGAATGATCTGCTTATTCGGTGAGGTTGTCTGGAACACAAGAGTGACCTGACACAAAGTAGTAGAATTTGTAAAGAAACTGGTTTACAATAACTTAGCTCCTAATCTATGACATGGGTTATGTTACTGTGGTAATTCTTAGAAGGGTCATTCTGAATTTGGAGTAAATGCTGTAATTGTGGATAAAGTTTACTGCATATTAATGTATAACAAAGTTGTTGAATCTCAGCTATGACTGAAAATTCAAGTCAGCCTGCCGAGCGTCTAATATTTTAAAGACTTCCTGTGACAATTTTAGTTTACTGCTGTATGTTAGGCATTAGTATCCCTGTGCTTGGGAAGGGAAACTATCACCCAGTAAACTTTGTCATTATTGAGCAATAAAGTTAAAGAAAATAAAAATTAGAATCTATCAGTTGAAAAAGCTTAAAAAATTGTAAGGGAAATACCAGCTGGGGAATTAGTCAACTTCTGAAAGATGTGATGCAAGCAAACATATTTAATGTGCCACAAATATGGTAGTTTACAGATGTTAAAAACCTACAAATTATGCATGGAGTTGGCTAGATTAATTCACTTAGCGTTCTTTGTAACAGTTGCATCAGGTGTGGAGGGAAGCTGACAAAAGCCAGGAAAATTAAAGTTTAAATCACTACATCCTTTTGTGGTGATTTGAATGCTCAAAAATGTTACAATAATTTAAAGATGGGATATTGACTTTAAGTTCTGTGATGTATCTAGCATTGTAAGTGAATTTTTGGAATGTTTCATTTATACCTCTCCCATTAGGAGAAAAACAACATGAGGCTAAATTTCAGTCAGCAAAATGGATGTTATGATCACGCTGTTATGCTGGTGTTAAAGGGTCAGGGTGCTCCTGACCTCTGTTTGAGGCAAGAATTGCAAGAAATTTTTTTTACCCCACTTGTGTTACATGCAAGTTACAGCAAATAATCCTGGCAATCCCACTGCGCGTGCCTGTGGTGCGCATCACTCCTAGGGTGGCAGGGAGTACTGCCCAGGTCTTCCCTGGCAGTGTCCTGCCAACGGGGCTAGACACCTGGAGGGAGCAAGCAGCACAGTCTAGGCTAATGGTCTATATCAACAGTGTTGATTTCCTTTGCAGGAGGAGCGCCTCAGACGCGGAGATGATCTGAGATTACAGATGGCTCTGGAGGAGAGTCGCAGAGACACAATTAAAATTCCCAAAAAGAAGGAGGTAGTGCCTTCGACTAAGAAATTCCCGGTTATGCTGCCAAAAGCTGAAATACAGTAACACAAAATAGCTTAATACTGAGCTCTTTTATGCTTTTGGGATTGCTTTGTTGTATAGCTTAAAGCTTCTTCCATGTGGGTTAAATTTCAAACTACTAGTCAATGCAGGTGTGTAAAAGGAAAAAAAAATTAATAATTGCTTCTTCACTCTCATGGGTTTGTACTTCAGATTGGTAATGCTCTTGATTAAAGCTCACGTTATTCCTGCCCTCAGCATACCACTTTGTTGGACCTAATGGATGCCCTACCCTCCTCGGCACCGGCCCCACAGAAAACAGAGCCTTGGGGACCTCCTGCTGTTGCAAACCAAACTGATCCCTGGGGAGGATCCACAGTTGCAGCTACTGCCTCTGACCCATGGCAATCATTTGGTAAGAAGAAACTGCCAGAGGAATGCTTATTTAAAAGTTTTTTGCTTTTTAACGTTGAGCTTTTCAAAGTTTCTCAGTGTACAATGTGATGCTTGATAATGACAGTATATGAGTCCATTTTGATTGTTTCCCATAATCTAGAACTAACATTCCCCTGAGTCATTTCCAAGCAGAAACAAATGGAAGTTGCACTCTGTTCCTGCTTTTTAAGCAACTGGGGTTTTGCATGTGCATTTTGAATCTTAAGAAAGAGGAGAAGAGTGAAGCTTCTGTTGTCTTTGTACAGCAAAACCAACTTTTCTCAGACTGGGGGATGCTCATGCTTTGACTGCTAGTTGTGTCCAGTGTCATGGGTTTAGACTCTTGCCAGTATTTAGTAGAGTACTTGGGCAGGGTGCTATGGTTAGGAAGGCTATAGATCTGAATTACCGTGTCTTTAATTGCTCATAGTGAAACACGATGTGTTATACCATCAGAACCAAAGGGATGAAATTGTTTTAACTGAGATTTTTATACTTAACAAAAAAAAAGATATTACCATTTAAAACATTCAACATATTTCATAACCTTCTGATGCTAAATTCATGGAATCTGTTTCTGAAGTGAAAGATCCAGTGCTTTACATCTTAAAGAGCAATTAAGTCCCCTTTTTCGCTTGTTTGCTTTTGTGTGTGTTTTGCTTCCTGTGTAGTGTGCTGTTTTCTAGGTTAGTCAAGGTCTGTCCAGGGAGTTACTCCTTCACATAAGAAAGCTGATGGTTCCTCAAGTACTTGTTAAAGTTGCTATGTCTGTGGAATTGGAGCTGGATCTATTTTTTTGGATTTTTTTCTTTTTTGAGGGTGCAGGGGTTCTGTGCAAATGGAAGCTTTTTCCTGAAGACTAACAGCTTAGTTCTGTCAGTTTTGCTTCAGGCTGGTGATTCTACAACCTCTGCTATGAAGTGCTTCAAAGTAATTTGCATTAGCATTCAGCACAACACCCTCAAGATTCTTGATGAAAATTTTGAAGTTCAATAATGAAGTGCATTTTTTTTTCCTCCTCATGGTGGCATTAAAGGCACCTACATAGCTGCTCTGCCAACTGCAGTTCATTGTTCTAAGTGTAATCTGTTTCTTTTTGGTGATAAGCTGCAAGCGTGAAATCAGAAAAAGTCCAAGTTTTGGGCCCTGAGGCTGTTCAATGGACTTTTCTGTAGTTAAAAAACAAAGAAAGTCCACCTTCTTCAAATCTTGTGCTTGATATATCATCTTCTGACAAGATTTTCCTTGCATCAGTGGCAGCTGTAGCATTTCCTCCCAGTGTCTTCCAACTTCAATGCCATAGAACACCCCGTTGTTCCAGCTTGCTGGTTACTTGGCTCCCAAGGATAGTCTTGAAGATGTAAGATTTATGAATTTAACTGCTAATAAGAGTGAGTCATTAAATTGTATTTCTTAAATCCTGCATGCGCTTTGGCATTTCAGTAGCGATAATGGAAGCTACGGGAAGGTATCGTCCCAAGTGCTCTAATATTGTGTGCTCTCTTTATGAAAGAAAACATTTTTTTGAAAGCTTCCGTTTATGGGAAGTGCTGTCATTAGCATTTCTTGTGTGGCGTTGCTCGTAACTCAGCACTAAGGGCAGATAAACGAAATGTAAGTACCAGTGTGGGAATAGTTGGACTTATTTGGAGAATTTTAACATTTCCGGGTCTGACGTGGCAGCAAGACCATGCTGCCTGTTGGTGAAACAAAGACCAACAATGCAAACTGGAATTTGTGTAACTGTGTGTAGCATTGAATTGGTTTTCAAGAATATTGTGATGCCAAAGGGGTTTGTACGTAGTTTTGAAATACAGAACAATAATTCAGTTGTAACTTGAAACCCACATGATGGTTAAAGAGAATAGCCATGTACCGCATGGGTAATCCTGTCCTACTCTTGGATTATACAGTTGTTTAGTAATTAAACTGTGACTGGTTGAGAGGTTTAATTGGGAAGAGGAAATGTGTTTGCATGTATTATCTGACATGAAGGTAATTGATCACCGTAGAGTTGTACAGGATGTGCATTTAAAGTAGTAGGTTCCCATTCCTGCACTTTGGCTGGGGATGGGCAGCGGGGATGGATGACAGAGGAACAAAGCAAGAGTGATACCTTCCAACACAGACCTGGCCCACTGCAAATGTGAAATGTGATTTGCGCCAGTGGTCCTGGGGTTTGATAAGTCCAAATAGTTCCATTTAGTGGTAGAAGGAAGAAGTAGTCACCTAAGCTGAAAAGCAATAAATTAGTAGGTTTAAGAGGAAGAAGAAAAAAATGGCAGGAAATTGTCTGTAGTGAGGCAAGTTTCTTTCTCTTTCCTTCTCCCTTTACTGTCTTAATTTGTCATTTTACACTAGGAAGCCCTAACCTTGTGCACAACCTGTTGATGTACAAGCAGTTTGGTAATCTGAATTTGTAGGAGTGAAGAGTTGTTCACATCTTCCAATAAAAATGGGAATCCTGAAAATACAGTCATTAGGCTTAAAAAAAAAATATAGCAAGAGCTATCAGTGGACAGCTTAGATCTATGTCAGGAGGAGTGCTTACAAATGGGAATAAAATAAGCGCAACTAGCTCAGGGAAGCTGGTTATATTTTTATAAAACAACAGTATAGTAAAAAGAGTTGGAAAACTGTTCCCTTTGAATCTTACAGACTTGTTTTCTTTGTCCAAGTCTTAAAGTTCTGTATTTCGTACCTATTATATAGAGACTTTTTAGAAACCTTCTTTCCCATGAATTCATAAATATACCCTGTGATTTAGGTCACCTTCAGTCAGGTATTGTCTGTTGTGGTGGCAATGTCTGTAACAAAAGCAAGTTTATTTTCTTGTTGGAACTGCAGATTTTTTTTTTTTATTTAGTTTCAAGTGGGAGGTTTGGTTTACTCATCTGTGTTGCACAGGATTTACTTGTGCTTGTTGTTCAGTATGTATGACACAGATGCTGAGACTTACCAGTATTCCTAATGTTGAACTGCTTTACCTTTTTAATGTTTATTATTACTTGGCAGTAATGGCTCATAAGAGAGATTAATCTCTAAGGAAGGCTTTCCAAAGTGGAACTGTACTGACTTGTGTTCCTGCTGGCTCTCTTTGCAGGTGCCAAACCAGCTGCTTCCGTTGACCCTTGGGCAGCACCAGCAGGGTCCACAGCTCAGTCTCTGTCAAAAAATGTTGACCCATGGGCTCCTGCTCAGCCATCCTCTACTGCAGCAAAATCTTCTGTGGATCCTTGGGGACCAGCACCTGCAAACAAACCTCTCTCTACTTCTGGTGAGAAATGGTCTCATCCCATATCCATATTATTTGGGTAACAAAGGTGAAATCTGAATGATTTTCTTGCATTACTTGGTTAAAAGAAGCTATGTGCTGAACAATTTGCAGGACTGGTCTGTAAAATAAATAGGAGTTGTAATAGCTAGCAGTGAACAGATTTTCAAATGTAATTATTCTGACTTGGAGCTCTGAATTTGTGTTACTGCTTTGTGCTCTGTCCCATCTACATTATTTTACTGGTATGTGTGCATGCATCTTGAGCGCCTACAACTTCTGCTGCTCTTGGATTTTTAAATGTTTTTTTTCTTTAATTAGACAAGGACTTAATTTCTGGAAATGAATGATACTATAATTTTACCTTTCATCATGATAAGTAGCTATGCAGATGGATGTCTCTGCAGACGTAGATTGACAGGTTGAGCAGCTCCATGCTCTGAGGAGACTTTTAGAGGTGCAAATGAAGGTTTTTTACTTCAGTCTGAGGGTGTGAAAGCTATTCCTGAGCCCTTGTGTAGCAGGATGCAGAAGGTGCTGATGTAATTGTCTATTCATGCTCTGTAACTAATGCAACCTTGGTGAATCTTAATACCTGGTATTTTCATGTTGGCACCGTGGCTAAATGCATCCTGAATGCATTTTCTGCTAGTCATTCATCTCAGTACATAATAAACAAAGGAGTCTGAGTACTGCAAAAAGTTGTCTAATCCGCTTTCCACTGGGCAAAGGGCAGTAACTGGATCATTATGAGAATGATTCTTTAATTATGGTGGGTCTTTGTTCTTGATAAAAGTATTGTTGTTATACACAGCCTTCACTCCTTCTCTTGGGGATTTGTCTTTTTGCGCTCTTAATGAAGCTAAGTCCATACCTTCATTTGCTGGAAATGTGTTGAAAGTTAAAACTAAATTAGAAGAACATTTCAACTAATAATAAAAAAAAAAAAAAGGCAAACCTTAAAGCTTTTCAAGAGTGTGATTGTTGTTCATTGAGGTGTGTTTTTTCTTCCTTTGTTTTGAGGTAAGGGTGTGTCCACATTTTGAAAATGTTGTGTTTTCATTTGTTGCAAACTGTGGGCAAGTTCTGGTGCTTCAGCTAACAGGGCCTTACCATCTCTACATGGCGTAGATAACCTTTTCTTTAGCATTCCTGCTCCTTTTAACTTCAGAAGCGTAAGTCAAATCATTGCTTAAGTTATAGCAATGATACATTTGTCTTTGGAACTGTCTTTAGGAGTGTGTTTTACTTGAGGGCTGATTAACATACTTTATAGTTTAGGCTGTAAATTTGTTGCTGTTCTCTTCTTCCGCAGCAGTGTATGCCTGCCTATACATCTGTCTAGTGCAGACACTCAATAAAAACTCAGCATGCTACGGTGTGCCTTACATTGTGATTTAAAAGCACATTGTCCTGAATTAGTTGGCTAATACTGTAAGAAAGGACAATTTTCTGACATTACCCTGGTCCTAGGTAAGAGTAGGAGCACTCAACCTGATCTGAACTGCTGTCCTGGAATCTGATAAAGTGGCTTCTTGGTAACATGACTGGGTTAGAAGTTGCTTTCAGTAGGATCAGGTGTGTCATGCAACCAAAGATCTGTTAATGACAGGGCTGTCTTGTTGTTTTGAACAGGAAGTACATCTTTTGACCTCTTCAGTAATTTGAATGGTACAGTTAAAGATGATTTTTCTGAATTTGACACACTTCGAACTTCCAAAAAGCCAGGTATGAATCAAATTCTTAGCATGTGGCAGTTTTGGTGATAGTCTCAGCAACAAATGTCTCTATTCTTAAATTTTATTTGAAAAAAAAATTAATAAAATTTACTTTCACAAAGGAAAAGATTAAAGCTGGTGATAATGCAGCAGTAAAAGCTTGTTAACATTTCGGCCTGTGCATGAACTTATGGGGAATGGGCCTTTTGCATTGTAAGCCATAGAATTTCGCTCTGTAACCTTTCATTGCATTGACCCAGAAATTTGTTTGACTTCTAAGTTTACAGTATCCAACATGTTTGGAGTATGGCTCATGCTGAGAGAGTTAAATAGAACAGTGTTGACTGAATTTCTCAAATGTATAAATTCCAGTGTGTAACAATAGTAGGAAGATGAGAAAATACACTTGTACGAATTTTAATTTATTTTTTATTTGGTCGTTAGTCACTAAAATAAAAACTGCCAGATCTTAATGTCTAAGTGCTTTGATACTATGTACTTTCAGGACGGTTTTGCTTGAAAGAATGGTGACTAATTCAAAGCTGGGCTAGGCTTCTTCAACACAAAAGAGAAAACCTGGGTGGAATCTAGCTAGGAAGGGTGCAGCAGTGGTGTAGCGCGAGGGCAGAGGCCAAGACTTCTGAATATGTTTTCCTTGGAGACTCTTCATCCTGTCTGTTGCAGCATAGCTGTGAGAATATTGACCAGGGCAAATCAGATAGCGCCTTTAGTAGAGCACTGCAACTCTAACTGTAGCTTCTTCATACTCTTCTAAAGAACACTTATCTGCTTGCATGCTATAAGAGTGTAACATGTACTGAAACACTTAAATCTGACTAATGCAAACATTAGGTTTTAAAACGTTTCTGTTGTCAGAGACCTCAGGTTTTTCTTTGCTTGACTGTATAGATTGATGAGCTAAGTTTTGGTTTTCTCTTTGTGTTTCAGCTGAATCAGGTTCCACTTTGCCATCTCAGCATAGCGGTACCACAAGTCCTGATCTCTTTGATTCCCAGCACTCAAGCATGACATCAGGCAAACAAAGTGCAGCTCGGAAAACCCCTGAGTCCTTTTTGGGCCCCAATGCTGCTTTGGTGAACCTGGATTCACTGGTGTCTAAGCCACCGCAACCTGTTACTTCACTGAATCCGTTCTTGGCACCAGGTCTGTTTCTGTACATTCCTTCAGTTTTCTATTTTAGCTTTCTCTTCCTGTAGGAAAACTGCGTAACTCAGTCCTATTTGATTTAATATAAGTTGGTTTGGGCTTGTTTTTCTTGGTTATTTCAGCCAAGGGATCGTGACTGAGAAAAGGAGGGTGAGGCATCATGGTTTCAAGGCATACTGCCGAACCCTGAAAGCGCAGTTTCTACTCTTACAGCCAGTTTGCTGGCTGAGCTTTGTTCAAGCAGTTTTTCTTCAACTTTTGCACTTGCTCTCTCAAAATGATCTGTGTTAGAAGGCGGCTTTGGGTTATTAAAAATAGCTGAGCTAAAGCTGATTGACTGTCAGAACAGGTAAGATGGGAATGTGTGCCACCAGAGAATCCCTTGGGAGGGTAATAGGTAGTAGGTTCTTGTGGAAGCAGGTAGGAATTGCCTTTTTGCTTGTGCTACAGCAGGCACAGTAGCATCTCTGACTGCAACTGGAGGTTCCAGATAGCAAACTCTGCAGTGTAATTTAGTGGGTTGCTTGTTAGGCTGTCTTTAGGCTAGCAGGATGAACTAGTCTTGATCAAACTCCACTCTGTGTGTTTTGAAAAAAATACTGTTGTAATTCTCCTGTAAATTGGCCCCTGTTAGAAGTGAGCGTTTACTTATAGCAGACTTAGATGGTGACACTAAACACCTGGAAGACGTATGTATTTTTTAAAACCTGTTCATATGTACTGAAACTTTTCTGTGACGCTAGTATGGTGAAATACTTTAAAATGCTGTTCCCGTATTTATTTTCTTCACTCTTCCAATGGAAAAAAGAAATGACAGTTTATTAAACTCCCTGGGTAGGAAAAAAACAGTAATTCTGGACAGCCTTGGCAGTGTTTAGCAAGAGGAAGTCTGTGTATCTGCCATTACCGGTTACTACGAAAAGTTTATAAGGGGTCACTGGGCCATCTAAATAACGCTACACATATACGGTAAAAGGAATTTGTAGTGTTGGCAGCAGTCCAGAGAACCTCAAATGCTGGGAAAGTTATTCTCTGCTTTTTCTAGCACCGCTGTAATTCGGAAACAACTTGTTTACTTTATGAATTCTTGACAAAACTCAGTGCCAGAAACATGTACAGCTTCTAAATGGAGTTGACTGGATGAGATCTTGAAGCAAACGCACAAATCTGTGGAAGCCAGATTGCAGTAAAGGAGTGCAGAGAGCCTGCAGTTCTCTTGCGTAATGCAAATTTTAAGTAGCATTTTAAAAAAAATAATTAGCGATCTGGATGTCATGGTTAGGCATTTTCTGGGTAACCAAATATAGAACGTGTCTCTCCAGTGACTACTGTCAGAAATGGAAACTGTAGATCAGCAAAGGGATGTTTTGTGGCATTGATATGTTCAAGTACACTTCTGCACCAGTGCAGCTGCAATTTGCTGAACGGCATCCACACAGGTTTCTCTGCAGGCTGTTTTGGGGTTGGGAGTGTGTGGGGATGTACAGAAGGTGCGTTCTTTGCCAAAAAAGACGATCTTCAAAACTTTGTGTTTACGGAGGTGCGATTTCTTTCCCTCTTCCCCCTTCTTCTCTCAAAACTAGGTGCCGCTACAGCACCAACTCCAATCAACCCCTTCCAAGTGAATCAGCCTCAGCCACTCACTCTAAATCAGATGAGAGCGAGTCCTGTGATGGGAACCAGCCCTTCTTTCAGTGCTGTGCCACCGATAAGCATGGAGCCAATACCTCTGTCTTCCATGGCCCCAGTGCCTGTGGGAATGGCACCGATACCAGCTATGGGCACTGTGGCATCTATAACAAGGATGGGCCAGGGGCTGAACGTGAGCATTGCAGGATCAATGACCCAACCTCTTCACAGTACAGGAATCCCGCCGTCAGCATCCCAGTCTACAAATACAACTAACCCTTTTCTCCTATAAAGACCCAATTAAAGGAACTTTCTTTTCATAGTGTTTCCAGGCTGAAGTCTTTACAGCGAAATGAACGTGGCCTGTGTGGACTGAACGGTGTGTAAGAGACTTGGAAGTAGATTTGCAGTTTACAGTTATGATCTTTGAAGAGTTGTCTCTACTTACCAGTTAATCTAAATCTAGTCTTTGCTACAGATGGTACCTTACTTTGGCTTGTTGAGCATTATGTGAAATGTTCAGACTTTTCACCAAAGTTAGATTCTGCCCATTTTGTTACTTTGTTAATCATTTCAATACACTTTCTAGGGAGAACCTGCCATTTTAAACTCCGTTGGCTATTTTGTAGATGTCAGATGATGTGCTGGATCCTGAAATTACTATTTACCTGCATCTGTCACTTCCTATGCCCATATGATAGACCTGAGATTCAGAGTGCTAGTGAATGTTTTGCACATAACTATACACAGTTCTAGACTGTTGGTTCACCCATAGTCCTTACTCTTAGAAGAGAACGATTCGGAGGGCCCAGGTGGCTGGTTTTTATGCATTAAACATTGCAACGCAAAATCGCACTGCTTTCCTATCAGAGGTTTGACTGAGAAAGCAAGCTTGTCTCAAAAGGAAAACAAACAAACAGACAGAAAAACCCAAGAACATTCTCAAGTTGTCAAGTATAACGTGTGCTGTTGTATGCAGTGTTGAATTTGTACACTACTCTAAGGACTCCTGAGGAACTCTCTGTGAGTGGCATGCTGCACTCGTGCTGAGTGAGTGTCCTGCTCTGTGCTTGTCCAGTACCAGCTTCGTTTGGAAGTTATCATGTGTATTTTGTTTTTATTTGACTTACAATGTGAGTTGAAAGAAAAAAGAAATACAGTGGGACAACTTTGAATTCATTTTCACCGGGGCAAGCTTTAAAACTAATTCAGGCTTAACCTTGCTATATGCAGTTACTCTTGTATACTTTTGCACATATTTTGTTTAGTACAGTTTCATATTTGAGTTTGCAGAGTTACCTAATAGTCCTTTTTTTGCTAATTTTTATAATGTGGTTCTTATTTAACTGTCTGGTTTTGATAGATTTATCAAGTCTGGCTGAAAAATTAAGATATTGGCAAATGTCATTTCTATGGTTTTAATGCCCTCTTATTTATGGTTTTAGCTCTTTGTTTCTGTAAAGAGAGTTTAAAAGGGAAGATTAACACTAAAATATTTACTTTTAAATGAAGTATTCATAATGCAAATCAAAACAAATTCTCGTGACTAATTATTTTTAGATGAATCGAATTTGAACATAACATGATTTAAGACTACATTAAAAAGAAAAAAACACTAAAGTCGCCTTTCCCTTGATTTGTTCCCGTTTTCCGATTACCAAAACGGACAGACGTTTAGCCTTTATGAAGATCGGAAGAGAGCCTGTTTTTTCTTGTAATACTTCTTGAGATGTTAAAAATTCTAATGTACAAACACAACTCATTAATTTTATTGACTAATTTTTCTTAATGGAAGGTGCACTCCATATTAATAACCGGTTCCATTTACAACTATTAATTGTAAGCTGAACTATACATTTTAACTTGCATGTCTGGACTCATCGGCACTAAACCACGCTCAGGTTTCAGCCAGTGTTTCTGGTGGAAACCTGGCCTTCTCAAAGTTGGCAACAGCTCTGCTTTCACAAGCAACGCAAACGTCTGCAGAGCATGTGGAAAGGGATGTCCCAGTGCTTGCTACTGCCTCGAGGGCGTCTCTGTGAATGAACTGATGCATCTTGGTGGCCTTTCCCTAATTAGGAGGGGGGGAAAAAGCAACACAAAACAAAGAAGCTGAAAGAAATGGCCGGAGTTGTGTGTTCTGGTGTAATGATGCTGTGTGGGACTGGGCCAGTCTAGGGTTGTGTGCCGCAGGAAAGGGGCTGGCTAACGTGGAAGGGACTGGGTTATATCTTTTGGTGAGTAGGGGAGGCTGAAAGACTATCAAATCTAGGGTACAATCACAGATTTTAGCTGTGTAGGTCAGTGTAGCTCTATTAGTATACGGAATGCTAAATGTGTGGATGTTTCTATGCAGATTGTTCTGTCCTCTTGAATACTGTTGGATTTGCAAGTAGGATTCAGAATATTCATCTGCTCTTGTTTTTATATAGGAGGAAAGAGAATTACTGTCCACACCCAGTATGTCTTTAAAAAAAAAAAGAAAAAAAAAAAAACAAAACAAAAAAACATTCATGTTGCCTTTCAGAGTAAGGAAAAATACTTTACTTTTTTGTTGTTGTTGAAGTTATTGAAAAGTGTAGACCAGGAAGGGTGTGATTCTTGCAGATGCCGGGGGGGGAAGTGCTTTCCAGTTGATCTGTGGCAAGATTTATCCATCGCTATTTTTCCAAGTTAATTTTATAAACAGTGGGATTGAGGTTGCTTGATGTTTTTCCCTTAGTCTATCACCTGAATGCGTTTGCAACAGTTAGATGGGGCATTGTCTGTTCAGCCAAAAAGTTCTAACTGCATCCTCTGGTTAAACACTAGGTAACTGGTTTTGGAGGCAAGTTGGGGTTTGATAGTAAGTATTTAAAATGATAAAGTCATGTACAGTTCAGAGTCATGATCTGTCACCATGAGTTGATCCAAATGTGCTGTTGGTGTGGTAGGGAGCCCTAGCTTAATGAAACTGCTGAATGGCAAATCGTTGCTTTTACCAAACCACTTCTGCAAGAGCTGTATTACTTTTATGTTATATATATAGAGAGAGGCATATATCGCACAATAAACCACGGTGAGGCACGCTGAAGAGCATTCAGCCCAGTCTGTGGTGCTGTAAAGCATTAGGCTAAGGACTAACCGTGCCGAGATTCCCAGCCTGACATGGGTGGCTGTGGCAGGAGCTGAGTTCAAGAGGATAAGCAGCTGGTTTGGTAAATCTGCTTCGTTCCTGAGCTGGAGACGTGCCTGTCCCTCAAGCGCCCTGCGGGTGTGGGGTGCTGGAGCAGTGACGGCGGAATGGTGGTTACTGTCCTAGCCAGGTGAAGCTTCAGTTGTGTCCGACATGGTAGTAAATCTCTTTTTGCGATAACTTAACTGCTCTCAAGAATTCTTCCTCCCTCCTCGCCCTCCCACTTCTTTTTGCATGGAGGACGTGTGCGTATCCGATCACATCTGCTCTGGCGTATTTCTCCAAATGCATTTCCATCTTCCCCTTCTTTTCTCACGTGCAAATATTAAAAGTGCTTTTGATTTTTGAAATGTTAGTATCCCAAAATAGCCTTACTGGTCAAATTGACCAAAGATAAAGTGTTAAATATTTTGTAAAAAAAAAAATAAAAAAAAAATCTTGGCATAATTTTAAACCCAAAATAAGCTCAGTTATTTATTCAGTTTTATACTATATATAAACTAAACTACAATGAGGGGACAGGGAAGGAAAACCATGGTGGGTTGTGGTGTTTACAGTCTTTTTGAAGTCCCGTAGCTAAGACAACTATTGTTATCCATCTTCCCTTTTGCTGTTACAGTTTCTAATGTGTACTGTATGTATTAATATTGCACAAATTGTGGAGAAATATATGGTTTATTTTTCACAGCAGAATCTCACAAGACTCGCTTCCTTTACAAGTGTTACAATTTAAATATTTACCAAACTGTTTTCATAATACTGGGAGCCGGCTGCTTTTTATGAATTTGTGCTGACTATTGACATTATTTACTGTATAAATAATTTATCATTTGTACTATTGTATCATAATGTCTGTATCTTTGTGTCATTTTTCCCGAGCGATGTCACAAATGTGATATTTAATAATGCCATCAGAACAGTGGAAAGACAAGGGGTTTGTAGGTGACTGGTCAGAATTAAAATTGTATTGCTTATATTCCAGCCGTGTTGCTTTTTCAAGACTCTGCGTAGTGTTTATAATCCCACTCAGAAAACTGTTGCTGCCGTGCTTGATTTAGTTTTCACGAAAGTTGATGGATTGGTTGAGGTGATTTAAGATTTGTGCTAAGAGTCCTAGGTGCTAGGAGAAATCTCACCGTTATTGAGAGCAATGCTTCTTGTACATTGTCAATGTGATTTCTTCAATGCGTTCATCACTTTCCTGGGGCAGGCCTGCTCTTACTGTGAGAAAGGAGGGTTTCGTATAGATCACTTAAATCAGAATCAGTTGAGACCTTACTAACTCAATAAAAACGAAGACTTGCTGTGTTGCAGGTGACTGAATTGCTTCTTTAAACCACATTACCCTTTAAACAGCGCTTCTGGAGGGAAGATCGAGTACTGTCTCGGTGGAGGCTTCCGTATTTATGTCAAGACAGAAGTCTGGGGAAAGCGTGACTTTTAAAGCCATCGCTCATGGAATAAGGGTTGGGGAACTGTGACAAAACTGACTTTGGGAGTCCTCGCCTCTCATTTTTGCCTTTCCCACAGCTGTGACTCTGTCCCATCGATGAAGTGGCCTTGCAGATGGGGTAGCAGTGAGCCGTCCTCCAGCTGGGAAGTGATTTCAGCTTCTAATTATGGATGGTTTAAATTGAAGGGTACTTCATTAGCAGGCTATTTCAAGAGCCACCTCTCCAGAGCTCCTCCAGGTTTCCTGTGGTTATGGTTTGCTGCCAATCAGACTGATCACTAATCAAATACTTAATTTCTTAATGCTGAAACAGCAGCGGTGCTAGAGACCTGACTATTGGAAAGGGGGCCGTGGGGAAAAAAGCATCTGGTTTGGTTTCAGATCTGTGGCACAGAGCTGGCCGTGGGTGTTGTGCAAACCCAGTGCCTCAGTAACACTCCGGTTTCCCTGCAGCGTGAGGCCGCCTCCAGTCAGGTCTTCAATTCGTTTTGCTTCTCTGTTTGGGCCAGTAAGGAAAATGGAAAAACCTTCTTTGCCAGGGGTGGCAGCCGGGATACCTGTTGCTTTTTGTACCTCTCATTTTCACAGAAGGATGCTTTCTGCTCTGTGCAGGAGGGCTCTTCTGTGCCCGTGTGTGCAGTGCTCCCCTGGCTGGTGTCTCGTTCTCTATGTGATCAGTATTTCCTCACTGTTCCACTCTGGCCTCTTGAAATGGCACGTTTTAAAATAAAGCTGCTCGCTACAGGAAAGATATAGGAAGGGCTCAGACTGGAAAAAATTGTGATGACTATAATGCTCGTAAAAAGGAGCTGAATACTGCAGGCTGTTGCAAGCTGTGGGGTGCTGGGGGGAGTCTGAGCTGATAAAGCCTATTGTGAGAGAGATCTGGTTGCGGCTGAGCCTTCCTCTGACCTTGGGCAAGCTGCTCTCCCCTGTCCCGGGTTTCCTCTTCCTCTTCTGTGAAGTGAGGTGGTATTTGCCTGCTTTTGCAGAGGAAAAGGGCTGTCTGGTAAAGTTATTATCTAGAGGCTTGCCCTCATCCGCACCGGTGTTGCCAAAGTATTTTTGCTGAATACGTATGTTGCCGTTACCTCTTGTTCATCCTGGGCCGAGTGGCGCAACTCTGCTCTTCCGCTCGTTATCATCGAACTGTGAGAAAATAGTTTGGGCCATGGCTTTGGCAAGACTCCTGCAACCGCCTGCAATCTACGTTTCGGAGAAGCGACATGATTTTTACAGCCCCTCATGTTAAAAACTTCTGCTTTTTCAAAGCTAGCTATCGTCCGCCTTCCAAGTAATCTCCTTCCCATCTTGTGAGTTGGGACACAAATGAACAGGATTTCGTAAAGGCAGTTTGTTTGGGAGCTCAGGATTATAAACAGCAAAGAGCCAGTGTTGTATGCGGCGGTAGCAATCCTGTCTTCTCGTGTTTTGCTGTCAATTGATTGTACCCTCTAACTGTTAAAGGCTTGGGGTTTCAATGAGTTCCCTTTGGTGCTTCAGACATCTCTGCCAATTACCTGTTAGGGCGGTTAATTGGCAGCAGTCTGGTGATCAATAGGGGACTGGCATCCTACCAGTGTAACCTGACCCAGTGGTTTGCAGAGGTTGAAATAGTAAATTATGAATGGGGGAGCGTGAGGATACCTCGGGGGNTGTTGGTGGGGGGGTGGGTTAATCTATCCTTTCCCCAGTGACTGTTCAGTGTGGGCTGGGGCAGGGAGGTGGTGCGAACTTGATTCATGAGTAAACTGGTGACGAGCAGAATGGTTAGCTATGACATGCACGGCAACTCTGGTCAAAAATGCTGTTGAAGTACAAAATATTTTTAAAAGCACCTGAACATCCTTTGTGGGCACCAGACAGCTGCTGTGTGCAGAGCACAGATACCTGTAACACATCCATGTGCTGAGGGGCGAAGGTGGTGTGCATTGCTGGAGGCGGATGAAATGCTGGGGGCGGAGGGAGCAGGTATTAAAAAATCCTTCAGCAAACACAGAAGCAGCCTGGACATGTTACCTGATCCGTTCCCAACACTTGTGCCGCTAGTTGAGCAACTGTGTTCCCATTCTCAGGTGAAAGAAAATCGATGACATTTCAAATAGCCGGAATAAAGCAGTAGGAAAGGTGGAGTTTGTCTTCTCAGCTCCCCGCCTGCTGCTGCCTGACATGAAATCTCACCGGGACATCGGTGCTGGCAGCTTTGCAGTTTGAAAGCTTAAATATGTCAGGGGAGAGCACCCTTGTACCTCACAAGCAGGTACGTCATCGTGGTTTTAAGCTCCATTTAAACACTGCGCGCTGGAGCTGCTGTGGATCAGATCAGAGCTTGATCCAGCCCAGGTCCTGTTGCTGGCAGCAGAGATCTTCCTGGAGCAAAGACGTGTTTATGGTTACCGATACAGCTGCCCAATAACCCCTTTGTGAAACCACTTACTCTCCCGGCCTCCGTGACGGCCCGTGGGGTCAGGCTGCACCGCCGTGTTAGGCAGGGGCTGGAGGAGAACTTTTGTGCCTGGCTGCTGGGGCGGATGGAGGCGAGGGCTGAACGGCCTCTGCAGGATGCTGACTCAGTGTGGACTTGTCCCACCAGCCACGTTACTGCTGATGCGTGGGGGACTCCCCACAGCGCTGTGGCTGAACCACCTCTTGTAATTTCTCAGATGCCAAATCATTAGACGCCTTCCTTGCACCCCACTGGGGTGGGAACATGGAACCTGTGAAAATGACGCAATGAGGTCCATGTTCTTGAAGGGTTTTTTGGCTGGGAAATGAAATTTGCTGGTTTAACCAAGCTGAAGGGAGCCGGTTCTGCCTCAGCATAACAGCACGTACAGCCTAGGAGACCGTGGGCTGGCTGGGGTTGTGTTGGGTGATGGCGGTGGGGTTTGTTTTTTTTTTTTTTTGCTTTTTTTAACGTCTTCATTAGCAAGTCTGGCACTAAATGTAGTGATATTCTCTGAGGTGAATTTGAGTACTTAAATATCTTGGCCTGAATAGAGGTATAAAAATAGAAGCCTACAGCAGTTAGATGCTTCTGCTGATCTTCTCTCTGAAGGACGAGAGACTGAATCGCTTGCACCCCGCTGGGAGAGCGGGCACCCTCGCTTCTCTGCAGCCTCCTTCCTGGAGGCTCAGGCCTGCTCTCGGTGGCCAAAGGATGGTTTCTAACAGGATTTGTGCCCTGAAGATGGCCGGGCGCTGGGAATCTGTTGTCTCAAGCTCAGCCCTCGTAACCTGCTGTCCTTGTGCTCCGCAGGCTCTGTTACGCTGCAGGGGAGGGTGCTGGGTGCTCTCTGCAGGCTGGCAGGAACTGTGGTTTTGTGGTGGGGGTTTTTCCCCCCCCTGTGCTCCAAACGTAGAGGTCGTTCTGGGTTTGCAAATACCCATGGGTGCCTCAGCTCCCGGGGTTTGAGCTCGCCTGCGTTTGCCTCCCAAAGGACTCACCAGCTGATGGAAAAAACCTTGGGGGTCCCCTCTGCAGCGTGCACCCCGTGGGTGAATGGTGAGAGGAGGACAGGGGCTGAACATCCTTTGTGGTGGTGTGGGCCAGGCGGTCTTTGCTCAGCTCCTTGCAGAGTTCCTGCTCGGGGGTTTGCGTGGCTTGAAAGATGTTCAAAATCGCTATTGGTGGCTGCTCCGGATGTGCCGCTGGCACAGGCTTGTCTGCCTGGAGCTTGGGTCTCCAGCTGGGCTAGGTGGTGGGTGCAGAAGGGGGGATTCACAGAGCTCTCATGGGGGGCTTGGTTCCTTGAGCGTCTTTGAGGGGCATGGTGGAGATGTCCTGTGTGGGCTCTGCTGCAGCCACCCCCTCACCCAGCTGTTGCTTGGTGGTGTCCACTGGCACTGCCAGACTAAAGGGAAAAGGCCCAGAGGTAGGTGGTTCCTGTGGGTGCTCTTGGGTGCTGGCGGGGCCTGATGTCATATATTTATAGAACAGTTTAGGTTGGAAGGAACATTAAAGACCATCAAGTTCCAACCCCCCTGCCATGGGCAGGGACACCTCCCACTAGACCAGGTTGTTCAAAGCCCCATCCAGCCTGGCCTTGAACACCTCCAGGGATGGGGCCTCCACAACTTCCCTGGGCAACCTGTTCCCATGTCTCACCACCCTCACAGTAAAGAATTTTTTCCTAATATCTAACCTAAACCTCCCCCCTTTCAGTTTGAAACCATTCCTCCTCGTCCTTTTGCTCCACTCCCTGATCAAGAGTCCCTCCCCAGCTTTCCTGTAGCCCCTTTAGGTCTCCCCAGAGCCTTCTCTTCTCCAGGCTGAACAACCCCAGCTCTCTCAGCCTGTCCTCACAGCAGAGGTGCTCCAGCCCTTGGAGCATCTTTGTGGCCCTCCTCTGAATTCACTCCAATGTCCCCCAGACGCTGGGGAGCTGGTGGTGTCTGGCCAGTCGTGCAGAGAGGCTCCACTCTGCAGCCGTGGGTACAAGCCCAGCTCTGTCACCGCTGATGCTGTTCATTCCGTGTAACCCCCATCTCCCCAACCCAGCTGTCCTGTCCTCCTGTCACCCCACGGACCCACGTCCAGGACCGTGGACCCAGGGTGCCCCCCCCCATCTCTGCAGGCAGCAGGTCCTGGCATGATGCTCCGGTGACCTTGGCACAGACTGGTCATCTGGGGGCTGCTTTGTGATGGGCTGAAACGCTGCTGGTGATGAGCCCAGATAGAGTTGGATCTGAAGCTCAAATTTTCTTCAAATGTGGCTCTTCTGTGCTTCTGTAGTTTTGGTGGTGTTTTTTTTTTTTCTCCTTTGGAATATTTCACAGGAGGCTCCTGCTCCTAAACTGACACAGCTGCTGGGGAGCAGTTGCTGTCAGCTTTAATCCTTCTGCAAGACTCTCATTTTCAGATGGCGATAACTTCTAGCTGCTGCAATACTGCTGGTGTAGAACAGCCTTCCTAGCCACAGGACAAAGATGGTTTCTCGAGCGCTCACTGATGCACAGATTTCTGGCTCAGTCCCACTCCCTGCGAGGCAGCTCGGGTGGCTCGTGGCCCCGGGCAGTGTTTGCCCCGTGCTCTCAGGACAAGGGGCAGCAGCAGGGCAGCCCGCACCATTGCACTGAGCAATTTTCCATGTAGGAACGGGAAAACCTTGGGTGTTCATGCAATCTCATTAGCTAATTGTTATTAGCAACTTCCAACGTCTTCCTAAAGGTCGAAAACTGCCACGAGAGGGCAGGAGCTGATTCTATTTCTAGTTTTGGTAGAAAGGGCTGCAAATACCAGTTCCTAAAGACTATCCAAATGATTTTCTGTTTTCTGGAGGGTTTTATTCCCAAGCTGCTGCTCAGTCCATGCCCTTGGCTGTCTCCCTCCCAATATGGCTTCCACGGTGATGGCAGGAAAACTCTGCCATGAAGTGAGCACAGTCCTCCGAAGCTCCTCCAGAGCAGAGGAGGGCTTCTGCAAAGTCCTCAATATCTCACAGGCTTCATTCAGCTCTACCGGATCTCACCCTGTTTTGACGGCCTTGAAGCCTCATCCTGTGTCAAGACACATGCTCTGAATAAAGATTTTATTTTATTTTTTTTTCCTGCCCATCTTGAATTAGGAGGTTAATGGCCAATTTCACTGTCTGTGGGAGACTTAAGTGAAACAGAACAGGAGCTGCGGTGCCAGCTGACAGCCCTACACTGCCACCTGTGCTGCAAGGGCTTGGGAACTTCAGCTTTGAGTAAAAGGGAGAATAATTAACCAGTAAGTGAGCAGAGTGGTTACAGCCGTCTGGAGAGTGGGCGAAAGGAAATTCCTTTGAACCTCCATGATAGCAAGGCTGGGGTTTTCTGTTTTTTTAGCTGTTCTTAAAGCATGGGTTCTTTTAACCTTTAACTGCAAGGAACACTTACAGGTCATAAATCCCATCCTTACTCATGTCACCTGGTCTTGCAGCACAGTGTCGCGTCTATCTTTTCTGTCAAGAGAGCAGAGATTCTCTCCAGGGTAAAATAGCTGCAAACTCTCTGCCACGCCTGAGTACCAGAGACTTAAACCAGAGACAGTTTTCCAGAACATTACGAGGGCAGCAGCAAGCCTGTCTCTGGGAGAAGAGCATGTTTATGAGAGTGATCAACAGTTGCCTCTCGGAACAAAGGAACAGCACCGAACTCAGGAAACACACACTGAAAACATCACCCCCATACGTGCCCTTGTGTAAAGAGCAAACTGCGTCAGACCGAAAAGCTCCAGCAGTGAAGCGCTCACAAACTAAACGCATTTTTAAGGCCCTGAAGGAGGTATGTGAGGTTCTTAACAAACATGCTCGAGACACTGAGGAGTCAAAAAAAACCAACCTCAAACCCTGAGAAAATAGGCAGAAGGCCCTAATAACACAGGATCTGCTTGTAGAGTCGCGTGTCTTAAATACTGATTTATGGAGCTTGGGTTTGGTTTTTTTTTTGTAAACTCTTGCTTTTTGCTGTTTTCTTCTTCTTTCTTCTGAGGGCCCCTGCAGCTTGGCTGGGAACGGTGAAGCTGTGCAAACGCATCAGTTTTGATCGATCTCAATGTGGTAAGCATCCAACAACTCATTTGGAACCGGAGCAAGTCGTAGTACCACACTGCAGCGCCGCGTGTGAATAAATTCACTGCACCCCTGTGGGTACGAAGTTCGGGCTTTATCTGGGTTTAACAGGTTTCTCATGACTAGAATCTCTGTTGTGCAGTTTTGCTCTAATTGGAATGGGGGCAGGTAACTGTGCTCAAGGGAAAAAAGGTATTTAAGCAGTAGTAGGTTTAATGTTTGCCTTTCAAGTATTTCAAACACAGATATTTATCCTGCTACTGTAGCTAACTGCTTCCCAAATACTTTTGAAAAGGAAACAAAATTCCTTGCATCTCCTCTGAGCCAACAGGAAATACTTATTAATTTGGATTCCAACATGACTCAGTTCAGAGATTACAACAGTTGCCAAAACAACTGGTGAAGGAGCTTACTGGAAGTGTAAACCCAACAAAAACAAGATAGGAAAAAAGTAAAAAAATGAAAAATCATCTGTAACCATGTTTGGGAAAGTATCTATAAATAGTATAAAAGATGCTAATGCTCACAGCAAAATTACAGTGATCACATGATCTTTTCAGAACTTGTATTTATTCAGTCACACTGCTCAGCATGAAATAATAACTATCTCTCACTGGATGCTTGATTTGGTACGTGTCCTGGAGGCTCTGCAGTTCAACGCTCTCTGTTATTACTTGTACTTCTACAGTTTCAAGGTCTTGGTAGTTTGCTTACAGGGCGGTATCACGTTAAGTCAGTCTCACAGCTCTTGGTATTTGCAGTCAAACACAAGAGACTACATGCCCAAATTTAAATATGAAAATGACTAAGCAATTAGTCATATCATTGTAGCATACACTTCTTTCTCTTTTGTACCTGTAAGAATAGCAGATCTTGGATGATTTAGGACTCAGAAACATCCATTCGGGCACAAACAAACAAAAACCCTTGCAGTAGAAAGACAAACAAATATATTGAGACAATCGCGTTTATTCAGCCTAAAAGAGCAGCACTAACCATTAGCTGGGAGGGGGATTCAGGGAAAGGCCATGCTATGACATCAGAAAAGCTCTTGAGACGGAGGCCGGCTCTGTGCCCTCACGCCGCAGACAGCCAAAACCAGTACATCAGCTTCGGAGCTCCTGTCACACACTAATAACAACCAGCATCGCTTCGCTCCCTCTCGGAGGTTATGCAATGGGAAAGAAAACCTAAGTACAGCAGACTTGACTATCACTATGCTGCTTTTTTACCGCCTTTCTTTTGATGAGAAGAGCAGCTAAGGAAAGCCGCGGTACGTTATCTGTGTAATGTACTGGCTGGAGGGACGAGAAGGTCCCCACTGTCCTGTGCAGCACAGTGCCTCTGGTACCTCACTTGTAGCTAAGCGCTGCTTATGACTGCACATACTTACTGAGACTCTACTTCCTTTGCAGAGCCTTCTCTAAAGTTTATTTTTTAGTCAATACCTGCATTTACAATGCAATTTGTTCTACCAGAAGTTAAAACCATGCAGTAAGGATACGTGTAACACCATGGTCTAACGCCTCTAAGATAAACTGCTATCCTTTCTTCTTCTTCCTGAAACTTGAAGAGTCATCACCTTGTTCTAAATGCACAAGCCCAGGTCGCTTTACTGACAAATGTGGGAAGGTTTGTTCCTACAGTGCATAAGCTATTTTAATTAGCTGCACAAACTCTAAAGGACTATGTGGGATTATAAAGAAAACTGCTGTTGCTTTTGCAGAGGGAAGTACAGGGCACAGAGAAGTGCCTGTGTATTTCACTGGAATGTTTCCATATTCCCCCCTTTTGGGAAGGTACAGTAACTTCAATTTCCCATTTCTATCACAAAAAACATTAGTAAAAAGAACTGGGTTTGCCAAAATGGTGTTTTAAATGCAGGGAAACTGCCATAACTATAAACTTCCCTATTCTTTAAGTATATAATGAGTGTACAAAAGGCTGTTATAAAAAATATTTTGTTACAGATCTTATTTTGAGATAGTCTGATAGTACTCACAAAAATGCTAAATTTTATCTGATTACATTAATTTACATAATACTTCAACCTGTATGCTTACTGAAAGGATTATACTTTGGTAATTATTCCAAAGCCTCACGGGCTTGTGTTTCTTTTGGAATAACTGTCTCAAGTGAAATTTTCTCAGTTTAGTCAGATACTCATTTCCCTTTGCCACAAAAAGCCCCGAAGTGCTTAACTTCTCTGTGAGCCTTTGAACATCTCACGTCTGAGTTCAATACTTATGAATCCCTTCTGTAACAGGCACTAGAGAAGGGTTCTGCATGTCGCTCGGGCTCACGTCGTAGCCCAACTTCTTCATATCTTTGGTTACTACGTTGAAGGAAATGGTCACAAAGCCTTGAGAGCGCACCCTTGTTACTAGAAGAAAGAAGATGTGAATAAAACTGGTTAAGGGAGGTTTTTGGATGGCTGAACTCCTCACGTATACAGGCAGGACTCTTCTCAGCAGGAAGAACTAGTCTTTTTTTTTTTTTCTTTTCTTTTTTTTTTCCCCAACAGAAGAGGGATGGCCAAGCTGTGGCTGGCTGTCATGCAAGGGCTACAGTCAGGAGCTCCCAGGGACTTACCTTCTCTTCCTTCTCCCTGTGCTACCACTCTGGGGTCAGTAAATTCTGGACGTCTCCCTGTGAACCAACTTGGAGAAGAAAATAGAAAATAATTAACTGGATACATTTGCTAGTGTTTAGATTTGATATAGTTCATTATACGCATGTTGAAAAAATCAAAGGGGGGGTTTAATAAGACTCCCAGCTTTTGTTTGCAATAGAGAGTTTTGAAGACTGATTCACTTTTTTGCTGATCTACTTTCATCAAAGATAAGTTTTGTCTCTCTAAGGAAAAAAAATGAAAGCAATTTCATACACATTATGTTAAATCCCACTAATTTCTGGTCTAGAAAGAATCTTTCCATGGCAAAGATGTTTTTGAAACTGATTCAGCTCTTGATTACCCAGAGTAACAGAGAAGCTTGGATACTTGGAATGCATCAGAGGGGCACATAATACAAAAGTATATAAATTAGAGTGGAGATTCTACAAAAAGGATATCATAACGAGAAGAAAAGTCAATCAGCTGAATCCTGACTGTTGGGCATGGAGATTTCCACACTGACTCTGACTTGAGCGCTTTGCTCAAGTACCACAAGGCTGGCTCTGCGCAAGGGTAGGCTCCCTTGTTACAGGCAATCCATAACCGAACAATCAGTTCACAGATCATTCAGACTGTACTTAAACAATACAAGGAAGGAAAAAACCTTAATATCCTCAGTTGCTGTGTAAAGACTGCTACTTTGGAAGGGATGTGTGTGTGTAAACAAGACAAAGATTACAGCGACGGCATTCTAGATGGAAGAAAAGGTAGAGCTGTTCCATGTTCTGCCTTTGCTGTCCAGGTTGCTCTTAATGTGTCTGTCTTTCAAAAAAAGCCCTTAGCTACAGTAAGATTTAGGGATGGACTGCAGCACACCTCCTTAGAGTCCAGTGACAACTAAAATGCTCAGTAAAATGAGTCTAAGCAGTGCCTCTGCAAGTCACATCACTGACATGAATCAACTTGTGGAACATGGAGCTGCCACTCAGTATGAGAACTCATGTATCCGTCTGCTCTGCTGAAATTAGTTCTGTTTCAAACCAACAGTCTTCAAACGTGAGGATGAAAAAAAGACGAGTCAGCATTACTGCAAGTAGGTAGTTAACGTGCTTTAAGAAAGCTCTTCAAAAGACCTAGACATGTAAAAATGTGATTTTACCTACAAAACTCAAACCGACTTGGTTATGATACAAAGTATTCACACATATGCACCAGTAAGTAGCTGGGTATACCTTTGTGACTAGGAGCAAAAAGAACTTTTTTTAAAAAAAAAAAAGTCTTTAATCATTACCTTGTAAACTTCTGCAGCGTAGATGTGGACTCTGGAACAAACATAGCGATGGTTCTTGTATGCCTAAAACAAACATGAGAGGCACAGAACTTAAGAAATGAACCAAACAGCACTGGCAAAACTTCTAATATTCATAAAGCCACATCAGACCACTGAACATCTCAAAGTAAAAATACTTTCCGCAAAGAAAGGGTTTGTTTGCATAGGAAGAGTGTATCTTCCTCCATTTCCAGGAGCTGGAATGAAAGCTTAGTATGTGCTGAGTGATGGGGAAGACAGAACATATCGCACTTCCTACTTGGGCTTTCTACATGCTAGTTTTGACTTTACAGATTACCAAAAAGTATTTGATAACCAGGCACTGCTGCTGGAAAATCTATGCTCTTTGTACCAAACGGACAAGACATGATAAGGACGCATGGGAACATTTTTGTTTCTGAAACAACATAGTAACTAGGAAAAAAATATCCGCTTCAGTCCTGAATGACAGGTTGTCACCTCACCTTCCAGGTGTGAAGGGAATATGAACAGCTCCATAACCTCTGACCACATCATTTCCAAAAAAGTCAGGTCCGTAGACGCTCACTACAATCTGTGGCCCTGCAAATGAAGTGGATGTGAGAGGGGTGCCTGGTCTGTGAGCTGGATCCCACCACCCCCAGCACTCACAGCCGGACGGGTTGGTGCTCTTAAAGGTAATGTCGATGGGGAAGTTCCAGACGAGTGTGGTGGGCGCGACGTCACTCTTGGAGGTGATCTGGGAGATGCCCTCCTCCAGGCCCTGTGGGGAGAACGTGGCACGAGCCAGGGGCCTGCACTCAGCCCCTTACACACATGCTGCCGGTGGGCCTGGCAGGCAGGCTGGGTTTCGGCGGCCTTACCGCTGTGGGAACCCAGTCTTGGCCGTAGACAAAGCAGAACTTGCAGTAGAGGTCGTCAAATCCAGGGAACTGCGGGAGAGAGAGGCTACGGTGGCGGGGAATGACTGGGCCTGAGGGCGCCAGCCCAAGCCACTGGGCTGAGGGCAGCCTGTGCTGGGGGCCGAGGCCGGGCTGGGTCGGGGGGTCTGGGGCCGAAACCGGGTTCCGTCAGGGGGGTCTGGGGCTGAGG
>VZSZ01006638.1:72183-85506 GCA_013398815.1 Ibidorhyncha struthersii
CCCCCCCCGCCATGGCCGCCCCACCAGGCCTGAGGGGCCGGGGCGGAGGCTGGCCGCGCTCCCCCTTTATTCTTCACAGCACCTCATATTTTTAACTTTTTTTTATTGGTTTGTTGTTTTGTTTTTTTTTAATATTATCCTATATCAACCCCAGTAAGCTCTTTTGAAAGTGTAGCCGGGGGACCGGGGGGGGAGCAGGCGGCGCGGACATGGCCACTAGATGTTGCTGCCGGCCGGGCCGAAGCGGATCCCGGGCCAGAGCCACGAGGTGTTTTCCAGGGAGGAAAGGCATTTGGGATCGGTGGGAAATGGCGCCTTTTGTGCTCTCCGGAGGGTCGGCCCTTGTGAGCCAGGCCGAGGTGAGGGGAGGGAGATGCCGGCGGGGCCGTTGGTGTCCCGCAGCAAGGTGATCATTCCCCGGGCCTGACGGGAGCAAGCCCTGCCTCGATAACGCCGTCGTCTGGCACATCCAGTGGGAAGTGGAGGAAATGGGATTGTGCTGGTTTAATTAGCCTGCTCTAATTAAAAGGAGGGGGTGATTTTTGGACGTAAGCAAGGCAGATGAATGTGCTGAGGCTCTGCAGAGCTGAAACCGCTGAAATCTGCTGACCAGGTCTTACTGTTTCCCCGCGGAGGCCGCGACGTGACGGTGCTGGCCCGGCTGGGCTGCGGAAGCTTCGCCGCCCACGCGCATGTCAGCGCCACGGAGGCTCAGCCACCATCTGCTGCGGTTCATCCCTTCGCCTCCTTTCTGCAGCTCAGACGATGCTCCCCTCATTGAGAGCAATCCGGGGGGCATTTGATTGCCGCCAGACCCTCTGGGGAAGGACGGAAGGAATGAAGGAAGCCCTGGCTCAATGCCTGTTTGGGTTTCCCATGCTGTGGTTGCAACAAGTCAGAGACCTTTCACACATGGGCTGAGCGGAGATGGAGACTGGCACAGCTGGGACAACACCTCAGTCCTTGTCCTCATCCGCCAGCTCCATCTTACCTCCCTTCTGGCAGATCTGGTGGAGATGGCTTTGCTGCTTTGGCTCTCTACAGTGCCACGCAGTGGACTGTTTATTGCAGGTGTCTTTCCTTAAGGCAAAAGGACACCCCAAGATACCCCCTCTTCTGTTGAGAGGGGTGGTGTGTTTTATGTTGGGCTGAAAGTAAACTACCATGACACTTCATGCTGAAAAATACCTTCCATGTTCCAATAGATGTATTTGCTGTCAATATCTATTTTCATTCTATTTTTCAGGTTTTATTTGATTTTTTTTTTTCTTAACATTCAGCAAATAAATTTGGCCAAGAGAAGAATGGGAAAAAGGCAGGAGGGATTGGCTGAAATTTTATCCTTTCTCCCCTGCCCCTCAGAAATGCTTCAGATAAAATAATTCATTTGAACTGAAAATTATCAGGGGGGGAAATAAAACAGTTCTCGACCAGCTGTCCAATACAGCCAGCAAGGCTGTTTAATTAACACTTTACTTGGCTACCAGCTACCTCAGAGCTAGCTAAGAGCCAATTTAAGGACTTTTTTTCTTGCCTGGCAAGTGATACACAGCTGCTGGAGGAGTTAATATCAGCACTGGGAGACCTTCCCCATGACAGAGAGAAGGCAGCAGGGTTATTCAGCAGCTATGAGTCATCTGTACTTGCTTGTGGAAGGACTCTGTCCCCTCCCAGTCATAACGAGACCTTTTTTTCTTTCCTCCCTTGCATGCCAGTTAATTAGCTGCATTTTTAATCTTTGTGAGTAGAATGAAATCCCAAGCAAGGAAGCAGTTTTACCCTGCTGGAAAACTTAATTAATGATCCATCAGAGAGTTTGATTTCCAAGCATAATGAAAACTTGTGGATCACGGTGACTCCATGGGTGTTATTTGACGATGTTGCTATTTCTCTTGGCCATGTAAAACATTCACCTCTTCTCTCAGGCTTGCCCTGATCCTGTGATGTGTGACGGGACTAACGCGAAGTCTCCCTGGGGCGTTTGGGGCCACAGCCATCCTCGTGGGGAGGAAGGGCACTTGCCTGCTGCTCTCTGACTTGCCATCTCATGTAGATGCTGTGTCCATGTTGGGTCCCAGCTCCAAAACAACGATTCCTGGTCTAGTGAGCACACCGGTGTCCCTTTAGCACTGACTTAGGTGCACAAGGCATGTGAAACAGCTGAGAATGTTTCCTTCATTCCCAGAAAGAGCCAGGGGTTGAAAAATCCAAATTGCTTGGAGCTCTGTCACTAAGAGCTGCTCAATCAAGCCGATGTACCTTGACGTGACTCCCGGAGCTGAATAGGCTGCCTCGCTCCTGGGGCGATGGGCTCCTGGGGAGGCTGGAGTGTGGTGGTGCTCTCGGAGGCGGTTTGTGCCGTTGCTGTCTGTTTCCATAGGGACTGACTCCACACTTGCGTGGGTGAGGGCTGCGCTAGCCCTCGGGAGTGCGGGAGCCGGTGAAGACTGTCCTTGTTGTGGGAGAAGCCAGCAGGCAGTGACCCCGTGATGGAGGGCGATAGAGCCGGTGGTGTGTATCTCATACCACGCCTGTTGCCCATCACCCGGTCTCTGGGCTCCTTCTGTGTAATTGCAATAGCAGGAGTAGAGCCCTTGATGTGAGTGGCAGGTCTGGGCGCTGCTGCTCACTGCTGCCTAGGAGAGAGAGCTCTTAAAAGTCCTGTGCTGCAGGGAGATGCCCAGAAAGCAGGTACTTTGTCCCCATTACATTTTCAAGTATGATTAAACCAGCCCCAGGGCTGATTCATTGCTTCCAACAGGCGCTCGGGGAAGGTGGGTGAGACAGAAATGACAATACAGTGGCACAGCAGAAAAGTTTATTTTTAATCCCAAATATTTACAATCAACACCTGCTAAATGGCCAGTGAAATACATTTTATGGTGTCATTAATCTGCAATAAACCGGTTTTATTTTTAGTCTGTTTGCACAACGTTGCCAGCCTGACTCATCCCTGCCTGCATTTTATCTCTGCGAGAAGGCTGCGGAGAGCTTCCCTGCCCTTTGTCTTAACAGCCTTTTACTTCTGTTCTCAGCGCTCTTCCCACCTGCTGCTCAAATCAAACGGCGTGCAAGGAGGGTATTCTCATAACATCAAATGGCATATCAGAGGAGGATATTCTTGCTGTAATTCTTGCTGAATATGTTTACCTGGAGATTTATTTTGGTGGGAAGGTGATTGGGCAAAGACAGGTGGGGAGAACTTTTGCATTACGTGTCTGAACGCCACAAGCAGATGGGGAAATGAGGGCTGAGGGGTCATGGCTGCACCAGGAGGGTCCCCGTCACCCTGGGCACAGCGGGGAGGGGTCTTTGCCGGGACGGGTAGGGGGGACACACACTGCGCTTTGTAACTCAGGGCAAGTGTGAAACTGGGAGACTCGCTCCATCCTCAGCTCGAGCATGTTTTACCAATATCTCCCCAGAGCAGAAAAGCAGGGCAGAAAGCCAAAGCAGACGTTTCAATATTCAGTATTCTGTTCCCCCTTGTTGCACTGGGTAATTTAGCAGGTTGGGGGTCCGGCTCTGACACCCCCCTTGCCCGTGTGGCCGCCAGCCCTGCGCCAGGCAGAGCACCACTGGGAACAGGAGGTGTCGCTGCCAACGAGCTGTGAAATGCCCGGTCTTCTATGAAGAATTAATTTGTATTGGAACTTGTTACCATTTGTGAGAATTTTTTTGTTGTTGTTAATGAGGAAAATTAATTAATGCCTCAGTCTGAGCCAGTCAGAATAAATTAACATGCAGGCAGGAAGGGGGAGAGGGTGAGGAGGACCAGAGAAGCTGGTTCCCAGCGGGGCCATTGGATTCAATAAGGGCATAAGGAATAAAAGCAATAATCAGGCTCTGGGGAGAAGAGGGGAGGGGGAGCGAGATCCTTCCTTCGCGAAGCCCTCCTGCTCGTCAGCTGCCCGCCCTGGCGGTGGCTGTGTTTTCGGGGGGATGACTCGGGTGGGTCAACCGCTCTCTGCTGCTAGTGCATCTGTGGCAAACGCTGGGGACACTGCCGTGGTCCTTCGGCACCTTGTGCCTCCGAGCGGGGCAAAGCAGAATTAAAAATAAGCTGTTCCAGGGGACTTCAATCAAATATTCAAATAATTAATCGGGTTTCTTTCCCATGGTGTGACATAATGAGGGTTACTGGCATTTTTCTCTCTTTCCCCAGTGAACAGATTATTTTTCACTGAATAGTCCAATGGCCACAGCTGGAAAAAACCCCAACCCTGACCTACAAGTGGGCGAACCCCAGTGAAGTGGCACGAGGAGCAGCCCAGCCTCCTCACAGCCCCGACCTGGGTCTGAAACTCTCCTGGTGACATTGCTGTGTGCAGCAGTGTCAAAGCAGGGAGTACCTCTGTGCCGCCACACATCCCTCAGCCCAGAGCAACCCCTCTACACCCTCCCAGCCTCCGCAGAGCGCTCGCGCTGGGGCTGGCCCCACTGGAGGGGCTAAAACCGTCGTGGGAGCAGCGGGGCTGCCTATGTTAACGCCATCCTACTGGAAGAGGATCGAGCACCCACCTGGCCTGACCGTGAGTTATTCCAGGGCCCCAGCAGGATTGCAGCAGATAGACATGTTGAGCTGCTTAAAAAAAACCTCAAAAAGCCGTGGAGATTTCAGCCCCTCAGACCGTGCTGCTGGTGCTGCGGCTCTGGCAGCTGCACTAACATGTCTAATTAAACCCCCTTCGTACAGAAGATGAGATGGTCCCAGCCATTAAAACACAGGCATGTATTTAAAGCTTAATAGGGAAGGTTTAATGGATAAAGTCAATTTAATTATTCATCCTAAGAAAGCTTGTACAAATATCAGATGCTTATTAGTATTCATGCAACCTGTATGATCTCGCAACACTGACAGATTAAAGGTTGTATCTAATTGCACTGGGGATGGCTTCAGATTTGGTGGTTGGTTATTTTTAATGCTTGTTTTTTTTCTCCCCAGCCTGCCAAAAAGAATTTCAGATCGATGCCATCCGATATTTAACCTTGAAACAGAAACCACCTGAAGGGTCTTCAAGTCACTTTGTGATGGTTTCCTCTGCCCCTTCCTCAACATGGTGGGTTTTAATCCTTGTTTGAGCCCTGCTCCTCAAAGGCTGCTGAAGCGGCTCCAGGCAAGCCCAGCCCAACGCAGCACTGCCATTCCTGCGGGCTGTGGTTTTGCTGAAACGGAGAGCGGTGGGGCAGTGTCTGGCTGACAAATGGACGCAACTGAATTGTCATTAAAAATGCAAAATAGAAATCGATCCAATTAAATAATAATGACTTGCATTTACCCGGTGTTTTCTCTTCCGATCTTAAGCAATGCAACCCTTGCAGACAGCCTGGTGGAAATTGCTTAACATTGCAGAGATTCAGTCAGCAGGAAAATTAACACTGGGTGATGTTAAACTGTTTCTCTGTGCAGCTGGTCATGGGCAGGTTTGGGCTGAGGACGCAGCTCTGGGAGCTCCTGGAGTTTGTACCTGTCCGTTCAAGTGACCGTCCCCAAAAGAGACATCAGGGAGCAAGTCATGGTCGCTATCTGGTCTTAGAAAATTCAGTCGGAGCTTGACTCTCCCCACGCTGCCAGGGGGTTCCTGCAGGCTCATGGAAGGAGTCGTTATGGGTCCTGCTGAGCTTCATGGGATTTGGGTACATGTGGCTTTGTCAGAGGAGACAGGCAACTCCCCTGCCCCGCAGCCACAATGCAAAGTCTTGTAGCAGCCTCTCAGGTGACGTGGGCTTCCCTGCGCTGTGGGGGATGGACACCCATGGGCAAGGAGGGAGTGGGATCATGGTTGGGCCAGGGGAGGATGTCCGCACATAGCGGGAGGCATCACTGAGCCTTGGGACCGGTACCTGCAGGGAAGAAGAGGAGGGTCCTGATGCCATGGGGCACATTCAGACGCTCTTGGCTGGGAACGTCAGATCTGCTGCAGGTGAGTCACTTCCCTGTGGTCTGACGCTTGGCAAAGACTTGCACCCTGGCTTCAGAGAGACGGTTACACCCCATCAGCATCACCACCATCTTCTGTACAGAGTAGGGTTTTGCATCCAGCAAACTGTAAGACACCTTGTCTTCCCTAACAGCTCTCAGTACCAGGCTCCTGCCTTCTCTTTCCCTCCCGCTTGTGCAAGAGCCTGAGCCATGTCCGCACACACTGGGGACGATCTCAGGAGGTGCCCGGGGCAGACGTTGTGGCTGCGGGGACATCCCGGGGGACGACTGCATCCCACAGGCAGCTGCGGTGGGAGGCCCTGGCGGCAGAGAGGCTGCACGGGGGAGGTCGGGTCCCTGGGAGGCGGTGAGCCTCGCCAGCTGTTCAGAGGCAGCAAAAGCCCATTAAATCCCTTCTCCTTTTGGCTGAAGCAGCGCTGAACCTGCACTTCCCAGCTGAAGCTTGTGCCTGGGGTATGGGTGGCGTCTCAGTGCTCCACATCTTGCAGGAGGGATGTTGTGGGTTGGTGACCGTATACCAGTCCTGACAAGCTGCCTGTGCTTCAGCTGAGCTCAGAAATAAGGAAGGAAAGGTTAATTTGCTCTGCTGATGCCCCTAAGCTGAGGCGTTTCGGACCTGAGAGCAGAGCTGTCGTCCTGGTGGGACAACGAAGACCCACGGGGTGTCCTCTCCACGCCACCAACAAACTGCCATCCTGGGCTGGCCTCTTCATGGATCTGATGTGTTTCATTCCTGGGTTTTTGCCTGTGGGATCCCATGTGCTTGGCAGGGACAGGGGGAAGAGTCCCAGGAAAGGGATGATTCCCAGAGCAGCCCAACCTCAGTGCTCCTGAAGCCACCACAAGCTGTAACTGTGGGCAGGGAAAGCCTTTTTGCAACCGCCTGTGCTTCACACTCCTGCTTGGAGTTAAAAGGTCTGATTTAGGCTTATTTTTAGCCTAGTAAAGCACAAGTTTGCCAAAAAAGCTTTTAACAGCAGAGGTTCCTGCCTCAAATTGGATTTTTCTTTCTTTGGCTGGAAACCCCTGGTCAGGAAGGTGACAAGTGGCAGAGAGACTCGGTTTGGAGAGACACCTCTGCTCCGGCAATGTGGGGCAGCACTGCCCATGGCTCATCCACCTGCTGCAGATGGATCGTGGATGCAGCTCACGCCCCTCTGCAATGCCTCAGACTCCCGTCAATTTGGAAAGATGCTTTGGGAAAGCGATGAGAAAAGGCTCTTTCCCTTTGTCCCCACTCCAGAGCAACCAGGAGGAACAAATACCTTCTAAATTTGTTCCTTAAAAAAAAAAAAGTTTTATAAATTAAATGTAAAAAATAGGAGACTTTCCCTCCTCTGCTCTCCCTGGCAGCAGGGCAGCTCTCCTGGAAGAGCTGTCCGACTTTCCTACGATTGCCTGCGGCATCCTGGTGCTATGCCAGGCCAGGGCTCCTCTTGCCATGGCTTCCATGGTTTATTCCCAACGTTATAATAAACCCCTGCCCTGGTGGCAGTTTGCTCAAAGCTCCTACTCCACAAAACCTGTTGGTTTTAACAAATTACCTCTTTGCAAAAGAGCTGGTTCACAACATATGACCCACCCCCAGCACCCGCCATGTCTTTTCCTCCAAGAGGCTTTTCCTCCAGCTCTGGGACACTGGGAAGGGGATTTGGGCATGGGGGGCACTGCCTTTCCCAGCAAAGCTAAATAATCACAGCAGTCAGTAACACCATGAGCAGCTGTGCGGTGCAGCCTCCCCTTCTGCCGAGGGACACCCCGGGGTGTCCCACGTGCCTCCGGGCAGGATTCAGCCCAGCGCAGGGGAATTCACTTCCTCTCTTTCCCACTTTGCTGCTTAAACTGCAACAAAAGGAGTTTGCTGCCTTCCCCAAAGCACTATTAATAATTACTTTTATGGCGCTTTTCTGGAATTCCTCGCTATCCCACCGAGACAGAATAATTATTTACAATAATCCTAAATGACTCTTAATTACAGCAGTGCAGGTGCTCGGCGGCAGCCGGCATGAAGCCGCTCGACATATGGAGGCTCTTGCGCGAGGTGAGGGATCTGCCGAGCAGCACCGTTGGAGCCGAGCGGGAGGTGGGACCAGCTCCAAACGCCAGCGGGGAAGGGGATGGTTGAGACCCAGGCCCTGCAGCCCGGACGGACACATTTAGGAGAGAGGTTTTTGGTGGATGTTGAGCTGTGGGAGTGGGATGGAGACCGTCGGGATGGGCTGCGGGCAGCAGAACATACCGGCTGGGCATGGTGCGCTGGAGCAGGGCTCGGCATCCCGGTTACACCCCGTCCTGCGGCACAAAGTCAGGCCACGCTTCCAGTTTATACAGTTTAATACATGTGAAACAAGATACATTTCCTTTTGAGTAATGAATGCATAAATAACAGAAGATATATGTGAATGCATAAATATGAGGCGGCATGGAACGAACCAAACAAAAACAATTGTTTAATTTTTTTTTTTCCCCTGTATGTCTTTTCGCTGCCGCTGCCCGACACTTGGGCCGATGGCGTGTCCTCGCGATGGACTCATTACTGTTCTTATTTAGCATCAGCTTTCCATGGCGAAGCTGTCCCACGGTGAGAGCGCCTGGATGAGGGGGGGGGGGGAAGGGGGCAGGGACTGGAGGCTCAAAAAGAAAAATCAACCCCAAAACTGAAAAAAAAAATTAAAAAAAAAAAAAAAAGTGGTGTTAACAGGTGACCTGAATTCCTCTAGAGGCTTCTCTGTCGGAGCTGGTGAGAGCGTCCACATGTGGGTGCAGGGGGTGTGGAGGGAAGACCGACAGAAAGAGTGCAAACGGGATGGTTACGGCTACCACTGAGGTTTCGAAGGCATTCTGCTATGAGTAGGACAAATTATTAGCTTAAATGCTCACAAAGAACATCACCTAAGACAGCTCTTTATACCTTTACATACTGTATCAATAATTTACTTTGAACTGCAGTAAACAAAATACATTTCTTAAATAATTTACTATTTATTTGTTTTGTTTTTTATCTCTCTGAAAATTTAACTTTTTCCTTTTTTTCATCTTTTTTTTTCTTTGTAACACAAGAAACCGTGTTTGTGCACGTTAGTTCAGATTATTGCGACATTTAACCTGAATTTCAGTTAAAAAAAGAAAAAAAAAAGCAACAGGACAGTTGTACAGACAAGAAGAATGAATAACTTATTATTGCACTGGCTACAATTCAGTAGTGATTTGGTTTTTTTCTGTGGTTAGGACAACCTCTAAAGTACAAAAGAAAAATGAGAGAGGCGTCTAAAGCATCAGCTGTGAAAAGAAGCTGGTGGGATGATGGTGGAGGGAAAGAGAGGAAAAAAATGAAAGCGAAGAAGGAAGAGAAACATTTGGAAAACGAATGGCCATAATAATTAGTTCCACATAGAACCCAAGGAAACACCACCCAGTTGCGGAGTCACATGTAATGCAAAAAACAGTATCGTTTCTCTATAAAAATATGTGCATTATGAAGAGAGAGTTTTTGTGGGTATATTTTTTTTTGTCTTTTTTCCTTGTTTTGTATCTCACAAATACATTATTTCTATTTATATAACTGCTGATATACAGACAATGTACAGCTCCCATCTCCTGGGCACTCCTGCGTAATGTGACATCTCTAAAAGGTGCCTTGTTAAAAGTTGAGCATCTTAAAAAAAACCCAAAACCAACAAAACCCAAAGAGAATCCCCCAAATCCCAACCGCCACCATCTCGAACCCGAATCAATATGATTGAGGCCACGGAGCGGGGTGGGAGGACAGAAGCAACCCCCTGAATCGACTCCACCTCCCTTTTAGAAAAGAAACCCCCAAACCACTTTGCAAATCTGCTGCCCCCACCCCAAAAACCCGTCACCATTTCGTCCAGCCGTTTGTTTGGTTTCTTTTTCTTTTTCATTTTTTTTTCTTTTTGTTTGTTTTTTTGTGTGTGTGTTTGTTTTTTTTTGCAAACCTCCACAGCGCTTAAGAACAAGTGACTGCGAGAAAGGAAAAAACCGAGAGAGCAGCCACCCGTGTACCTGTGGCCACTCAGTCCCTTCGGTTTGGAAACCCACAATGGTGTCAAGCCCTTGAGACCCCCCCGCTCCCCCCTCCCAGAAAGCTATACTGGGTCATCTATGTCTTCCTCTGTTGCAACAGTCACCGGGACCAAGTCCTGCTTCCGGAGGGGGCTCTTAGCAATGCCCAGGAGCTCTTTGCTTTTCTCGGAGTTGCTCCACTGAGTTTTTAAGTGATCCGGCTTTTTCAGTTCGGAGGTGGCAGGGTCTGGCCGGGAGTCCACGGAGGCTGGTGTGGACTGACCGCTGTCCAGGAGGAGATCCGAGAGGCTGCTCAAGGAGCTGCCGTCCAACTGCTCAAAGGAGAAGTTGGGGATGGTCAGGTGCTCCCCACGGCACGGGGGCTGGCCCCGGCGCTCCGCTTTGGAGGCCGGCTCCCCAGGCTGGCTCTCTGAGAGCTCCAGGGACTCTCTGTAAGCCGGGAACTCGCAGGATGGGGTCCTTCTCCGCAGCATGCTGTTCTCGGAGGGTTTGGTGCGCGAGGCCGCCCCGCCATCGTCCTCCATGGGAGGATCTATAGAAATGCAGGGTGGGCTCATCTTCTTCTTCCTCCGGGCTCCGTGGATGTACTCGGACTCTGTCTGGGTGTGGGCTGGGTCCTCAAAGCTACAGTCCCCATCGCTGATGGAGGGGCAGATCTCGATGGAGTGCCGCCTTTGGTCGTCTGCCCAGCTGGGCTTATTGAGGAAGCCCTTTGTATCGATGCTGTAAAACTTCTTCAAGTCCTTCTCCTTGCTGCTGCCCCTGGAGAGGCTGGTTGTGCTGCAGTTCTTGAGGGGCACTGGAGACGGGGCCGGGGAGATGAACGGCGAAGTCGAACGGCTCCCAGCGTTCAAGTGCTCCCCTCCCCAGTCTTTGGCTGAGCTGTTGATGTGGCGAACCTCCTCATCAGCCAGGTCGGAGGACTCGAAGAGGCTGCCCTCAGGGTTGGGAGGGCTGCCACTGGGGCTGGGCAGCTGGCTGGGGACGCCGTGCTGGCCGCAGGTGTGCTTCCGTGTGAGTGTGCTGGGGTGCCGATGTGGGGAGGACGGGGGGGACNGGACTGCGGGGGGGTGCCCGGGAGGGAGGCAGCTGTGGAATGGAGTGGGCTGGGGGTGAAGGTGCTCTGGGGCTGCTTTGCTGATGGTAGCGTCTCTCCAGGCTCTGCTTGAAGGCTGTCCTTGCGGTCCAGAGTCTGCCCGTCCACGGAGTCCGTTTGAATGGCCTCCTGAAAGGTGAGGAGAGAGAGATGGGGTGAGAGCCTGGAGATTCGCTGGGATGGCGGCGCTTCCAGTGATGAAACACGGCACGTGGCAGAAGGGTTGGTAGGTCTAACGCACTCCCATCATGCCAGCTCCCATCAGACCCTCCCTGTGCAAGAGGACGCAGATTTGCTAGCAGACACCCAGAGCCTACAGGTACGGGGCTTGTATCTGCCAGGTCTTTTTGCGTGTCTCGGTCTTGCTCTAGCACCAAATCCTGAGTCAGCACAACCTGCCTAAAGTGACATGGTGTAGGGCTGACTGCAGGCTTCTCACAGCACTGGTAAAACTGAACTGAGCATCTTCTCTCTATGCTTTATCTATTCATTCATAGAATAGTACATCCACAAAGGGGAAAGTAGGTAAAAAGAACCTTCCCCTGTATGTCCCTCGCTGAGAGTGGAGTATGTTAAAACTTATGGCACTAAAAAGGTTCTGTTCTAAAAAGAGGATTTCTACACTCAGCTCCAAGAAAAGAAACTCAAGAGAGGACTGGAAAAGAAGGGAAGCACCCAGATGACTATGAAGGAGTTTACCTCTGCAGGCTCTTGGCCTCTCACCTGTCTGCACAGCAGCTTGTTGAGAGTAGGAGATTGAGGTGTGACATGGGGGGGAAGGATCTTCCAGCGGTGGCGGCCTTCATTGTTGGGAGAACGGACTGCCAGCTGGAGGGACTCCGTTGGGACTCTCAGAGAGGAACACGTTCCCACGGGCTGGGAGCGGATGGAGGTGATGGACCCTAGGAAACAGAGAGAGAGCAGTCACCACCACCGCTGGCCTGGGGGCTGTGAAGGTTTGAGGCAGAACTGGTGCCCACCAACTCCAGGAGGGGAGTAAACACAGGAGGGGGAAGGAAAAGCCTGTCTAGTCTGGCTGAAATCCCAAGCCTCAGCATAAACCTTGGGCAGTGCCAGGATTAAAAACCAGGTGTCCCTTGTCCTGTCTCTTGCTTTGAATGCTAGGCCACATCTCATCAGGGATGGCGGGGAAGTTACAGACAAAGTCTCTGCAATTCAGCAGCGTTGCATGTGGCTCTGCCCGCTCTGGGATGTCACCTGTTACAAACTTTATGTTCATAGCCTCTGTTTTCTGTTGCAGGTAAAAGGAATCTTCTCTTGTAGGTGCCATGACACTGAGGGTGGCTGGTGGCTACCAAGGTCCACGTGGCAGCAAATGAAGGGCAGGAGGTGGGGTTGCATTTGAAACTCTGCCATTGCTGCTTTCCTGGTAGCATTGCTTTGGGTGGATTTGTAAAAGGATGTTGCCTGTTCAGAGAACATGGACTGGGGAAGTCTGGTGGCTGTGCTGGATCCTCTGAGTCGGGATGCCTGGGTTGTCTTTGTAGTGCTGCCAGAGACAAGTTTGCAACCTTACGCTGCTCTGCCACACGGAGGCAAGAGCTGCACTGCTCAGCGCCCTCGGAGCCTCCAGAGCTCGACTTACATGTCCAACCTACAGCCCCGTACAGACAGCAGGCACCCTGCCACCGACTTCTGCAGGAGGAGACACCGTGGGCATACACAGGGCAGTTTTCCCATGCACTACAGCCCAAACACTACCACCGCCGTCTGTCCATGAGGCAGACCTTGCCTGAACATGGTCCGATCGGCAGCACGGAGACTGCTTCAAGTGCTTTGAGAATCCCCAGGCTCATGTATTTAGGCAGGAATCATTCTCTTCCTGAAGGCTCCCAGTTCCCTGGCTGAGTCTAAAGGCAAACCCTCCTCCCCGGCCCGTCTGTGGTCCTGCTTTACTGCAGTTCTGCGTCGTTTGAAAGATCTTTTAGTTTTTTTTTTATTTTTCTGGCCGCAGGATTTATTGTCCTCATTAGCTTGAAACCCAATGTCTGTTTCTACATTGCTGCTCCATGTAAAAAACACAGCTATCCATCACTTCAAGAGATCTCACCCAGAGGTCAGGGAACTTGAACCTACGACAAAAGCCATCCAGACAGATTGCAGTTGCATTTCAGAAGGAGATTTGTTGTTTGGAAGAAAGAAAAGTTAGTGTTTAATAATTTTTCTTTTGGAGCTTTTCTCCAGACCACCACAGAAAGAGCAGAGCAGTGAGCTT
>VZSZ01006638.1:85548-228081 GCA_013398815.1 Ibidorhyncha struthersii
CCCCCGGTTATTTTTTGAGCTCTCCTACAGCCAGAGTTTCAGATTGAGTCTGTGCTGTTCGTGTGCTAACCCAGGCTTTATGAAATGTTTTTTATGATGTAGAAAAACTTTGTCATAAAATTTGTCACAAACATGGTGATAAAATGAAAACCCTAACCTAACCTCCCTGTCCTTAGCTGGAATTTCCTTCTGTTGGAAACTTTCCATCTAGCTCTCGTATAGGAAACCAAACCCCCCTCTAAACTGCATACTCAGGAACACTGAATATCTCTGGATTTGTATTTTTTTCCTCTTGTTTTTCTAGCAAATCAAGAAACTGCATCTAAGACCAAAATAACACAAGATTGGGTCATCTCACAATATTTTCACTGTGTATTCACCGAAGTATTAGGAGAAGACCAGACATCCTTAACTGACATTGAGAAGCCCAGGAAAGCACAAATGCTAATGTGAGTCTCTCTGTGCTCAGTTTTACTTGGACGTAACTTATGGGACTGTGACTTAAATCAGAGTTTGGTCAGCTCTGAAGCAGCACAGCTCTGGGTGATGCTGGTTGGATGCATCTACCAGACCAGGTAAAAAGTAAGCCTCTGTCATATCCATCGCTCAAGTGCTCCTGGAGAGAAATTTGGGAAACATAAGAAAATTCTTGCTCAGTTCCACCCACCCCTGCCAACATCACAGCAGTTTTATACTGGTATAAATCCTGATTTACACCCACTACAAAGATGCAAACCATCCCCAGTAGTCCAGCCATGAAACTCAACCTCTGTTTTCTTTGCTTAGCAAAGAATTTGCAGGTGAAATAATAATAAATACCGAGCAGAGAACGTTAACTGGTATCCAGAGAGTTTGAACCAATATAGAGTTACTTCATGCAAGGAAATCAGAGCAGATCTTGCAGCCCCACCAGGGTTTGCAAAACCACTACTCATCTGTCCAAGCAGTTCTTGCGTTTCAAACAATGTTGCATCAAAGGAAACCAGGCTGGTAAGTTCTGTGGAGCCACTCAAGAAGCACATGTGCTTTTAGGGAGGCAGATATTTTTCTTTCTTATTGATTTCCCCTTCAAATCAACTCGCACAACAAAAAAGAGAGAAAGGCATTTTAGGGGAAATGTATTTGGATGCAGTTGGGTAAAATGCAGTTGGGATGCAGTTTGGGTATACTCAAAGGCTCTGTGTAGCTCGTGATTCCCTGACAGCGGGGTCTCTCCACAAGATTCATTATAAGGCCAGGCTAGGGAGGCACTGGAGAGTGGTTTCTAATCTTTATGCTCCCAAAGAAACTCCCGCATCTCTGAACTCAATGTACTGTGCTAAAAAGATACTGCTCTGAGACTGACTGCTGCCTGAAACAATAGCTGTAAAGGAGCTCTGTCAGGAAGTAATACCGACTCCGGCTTTTATTCATGTTGATTTTATTGATTCATAGTCATGTCAGGGCTGATCACTTCAGAAGAAATGTGCAGCTTGTACCCTTTTCCTTAGCTAACAGCCTGTCCTCTCTGCCTCCAAAGTTGCTTGGAAGCCCCACTTCTCCCCAGTCAAACACCCAAGCCTCCAGCTTTCTCCTGAGAAAATGCAGCAACACGATGAAAACACAAAATTGTGCAGCGTGTGGGAAACCTCAATTGTGTCGACGGTATCAAATTGAAGCAAGCAAGCCTGGGCTCAGCCCATGTTCGGCACGGGTTGCTTACTCCCCATCTTACCACCACGCCTACCAGCTGCCTCATGGTTTCACTAGGAAGAGGAAGGGAAAACTCTGTGAGCAGTACCTCTTTGGGATTTGCAGGGATACGTTTCCATCTCCACCTCGTGGAGGGGGAAAGGAGCTTTCGCTGGCATCACTGGCCGGAACATGTAGCTGTCGTTGGGCAAGGAGTGCATACGGGAAACAGAGATCTTGCGGACCGTCAGCAGGTTTTGAGAGTCCTGTGGCCTCAGAGAGGATGTGCCGCCCTGCAAAGCAAGAAGACAGGGAGACAGGGTCATTCAGCATCTTGGTGATGAAGTTACAGCCATCTCCTCCTTGTCTGCTTTTTGTTTTAAAACATTGTGCAGATGTTCCTCCTGGCACCTTACAGAGTCTGCAGCCCTGGTGACTGCAGCCGGATACCAAAGCTACGCCGTGCTCGCTGAGTAAAGAGCTCAAGTTGCGGCTGGAGTAAAATAAGGCATCAATGACCCACCACTAAGCCGACTCTTGGACACCTCAGAGAAAAAGTAAGGTCTGGGAAAATGGGGCCCACCCTCTAAACACAGGAGAAAGTCAGCATTTCTCACACTGTTCTGCTCCGATTTTCCCAGGGATGCTTTCAGCCTGGCCTGAGTGGTGATGCCCTTCTCCTCAAAGCTACTCTGGGACAGATGGGCAAAATTGGCCAGTCCTCGGACACGCTGACCGAGAGCACCGAGTGTTTCTGGAAATTCATATATTACCTCCCCAAAACACACATACAGGCAGACATTTAAACATACACATTAACACCACTGCAGACCCTGCGGCCTCTCTCCTACAACATGAAGCACTTTGGGCACCACTGACCCCAGAAGAAGACAGCCACATGACAGGAGGCAGAGAAAAGGAGAAGACATCATGGCAGCACGTATGTGGGTGTGGAGCCTGTTCTGAGGTAGAAAAGGGATTTCTCTGTGTTTGCCTTTGCTTTCAAGTGGGTCTGGTTGGAAGTGCCCAGACAGAGCATGTCACAAACCTTAAACCTGACCTCCTCACTGCTTCTCTGAGGCTCTCCTCACTTCACGCACCTCATAGCAAATTTGAAGTCTTAGGAAGCTTTAGGGACTCAAACAATGTCTCTGTGGTGCTGATGGAGCAGCTGTGAGAGGTGGTGCAAGGACTTGGCCAAGTGTTGGGGGAGCAGGAGCTCTCGGAACAGGACCTGCAACCTGGCTCCTGGCCCCGAGGTTTTGGTCCTAGACACATTCCCCTCACAATTTACCACGTTATCTAAAGTACGATTGATTGCTCTGGTTTTCCTTTAATGTCAGCCTCCCAGTGACTGATTGAAAACATTTTCCCAGCTGCACGTCTTAAATTAAATGCATTTTGCTTTGCTCTGCCGGGCTGTTTTCTCTCTCTGCTAGCAAAATCTGGGCCTGAGATCCCTCGCTGGAAAGTTTGGAGGTCACCGAGGATCTGGTTAAATCCGTTTTTTTCCATACATTTCTGGCTTCCAAATTTATTTCCTCAGACCCCTAAAGAGACACATCCCGAGACAAATTACTCGATGCTTTTACCCTGTTGAGCTTGGCTGAGAAGACAGGGGGATCAGCAGCAGTTATTTACAGGTAGTTGGCGTCCAGCGCTGATTGCTGCCTTGCCCAGCAGCCCTCTGCGTGCAACCCAGGTCTCATGTCTGATATATTAGCGCATCAGCAGTGTGGCTGTGCCAGTTGGCCTCTGGCCATTACAGCTAATAAGCTATCGGCATCGCAACACCTGAGCTGAACACGGGTGGGTGATTGTTAACACCCCGGTGCCACACAGAGAACAAAAGGTCTTGCTCCACTATCTCAGTAGTCTAACAGAAGGATCACTGTATCTGTCTATTAAATCTCAGTTTGTATTTGCAGTATCTTGTATTTGCCTTCTCTGGCTGGGACAAATGAACAGAAATCCCCTCTTGACAGAAACAACTACAATTTTTAAGGTTTCAGCTATTCTGACCCCTCACTGCTTCTCTGAGGCTCTCTTCACTTCAGGCACATTTCAAATGGCTTCAAGGCCACTGTAATAAGTACCTGAAATACTAAACACGGACAGGAAACTTGTTGGCTCACACCTGGCGAGCTGCTCTCGACAGCTACGGAAGTTTGGAAACACATCGCCACAGGCACTGCTGATTCACTCAGGAGCCTGGAAATCAATGTGGCTCCTTCAAAACCCACGAAAGCCCAACCTGGTCCAGTGCTGCTGAGACCACGTATGGTGAACCCTGCCCACAGGCACCCTGAGAGCTTGGGAGGATTCCAGGAAGATAGAGACCTGCAAGGTGGGAGCCTACTCGCCGTGGGACCCCTCTGTGGCCAAGCAGAAAGGCATTAAATTGACTGTAGAGGCTCATGGTGATGCAGCTCAGAGGCTCAGTTAAGCATCTTTAATCAGTGAACACAACTCCTTCCTCTTGTGTCTGGGAATCAATAATCTGTTAGAGCTCTGATTTTGCTCTGCTGCAGAGGGAGCTGGAGAAGAAATAATCCTACAAATACCTCCACAGGACATGACCCTTCCTGGGTGATTAAACAGCCAGAAGATACTCTGTAAGCAAAGGTGACTGGCAGGAAGAGGGAACACTGTAACTTCTCAGAGGCCTGGAGCCAAGAGCCTGCAAACAAGCCATGGGCAAAATTCCCAGAGAAAGGGCTCCTCCTGATCCCTCTCCGAAGGCGTGCGTCTCCAGCACCGTGAGCGAGCTTAGCCATTTCCCGCAGCCTCTGAGATGCTGAAGGCAGAGGCACAACAAGGGCAGGAGGTAACTCCCTGCCCGTGCCCGCCAATGCTGGTATCCCTGCACAGGCCAACTCCGGTGCCATCCGTGGTTGTGCTGTCATTCCCTGCGGAGGTAACAAACTCTCAGGTCTGCCAGCAGAAACCCAGGACCCCTTGCAGTTGCATTTACAATGTCTCAGATTTTGCGTGTCCCTGAAAGATGCCTTCCCAGCGAGCTCCCTTTGAGTCTCTGCAGCTTCCAGGTGCCAAGCTAATGGACACCCTGCAGAGAAGACTGAGGATTATACCTTCATATCACTCATCTCGCACAGGGGAAACCACTTGGTCATCAAGACCTTAATCTGAACCCAGAATTTGCTTGGAACACTGTGAGGTACTTGCCACTAGAAGGTGCCTTGATAGTCATGACAGAGGTAAGGTAATAAAGTGGAAAATGGCCCAAGTCTAAAGCAGATTAATTCTTGGTGGCCACTGGAAGTTCTGTGATGACAGTAAGTGTGCTCCCCACTGCAGCATGTGCATCTTCATCACTGACCATTCGCATGTTCTCATGCCCACCGGAGGATATCTGGAGCTCATTCACCATGAGGAGGGCACTGTCGCGCAGCAGGGCAAACCATGCAATAACTTTATGGGATGTGACCCGGGCACTGGTTCGTGGTGCAATCGGGAGGGACTAAACAGAAGTGCCCACAGCCCTTCTGGTCTGTTGGGTGATCTCCCCAGAGCACCTCCTGAATCCACAGCTCTGATGCTTGCTGAAAGCCTGACGTGTTGATCTACTTCTGCCTTTGTTTCCTCAATACTGTATCATAAACAGATTCTTACAGTAACAGTAAGAAAACCAAACTGGGCTGTGTTTTCTCTGCGAAGGACTCTGCCTGTTTCCAGCTCTCAATATATCATTTGAGGACAGACTGCTCACATACCACATCGCACATCAAATGTGAGACTTTTTTTAGCTAAGAAGAGTATCTCGTTCGTGTCCCACACAATGCCGCCAGCAGACTCGGCTGGGACACGTTCTTCGCCCAGCGCCTGCACATGCAAAGGCAGTACAAAGGACAGAGGATGGAAACGACTGCTGTGGCTGTGAAGCGACAGGTTTAGGACAATTCAGACACCACCGCTAGCTGCACAGCACCAAAGCACAATGCCACAATGCAGAAGCAACGGTGCAACATCATTCACCTCAGCCTTGTGGCCTGGGGTTTTGTGGGAAGGTGTCAGGACATGGTGGGAAACAGAGCTGAAGGACGGGATTTCCATCATGGGAGCCTCTGCCCCCTCCAGCGTGTCTGAGTCTGGGATGGCTAAAGACACATTCTCACAGCTCAGCGCCTCCTTCAAATTGGGGAGATAAAAAGCATCAGTAGCAGAGCAAGGCTGGGTCTTAACACTTAAAGATGTTTGCCCCGTGGCATTTCCTAGTTGCCCCATCCATCCAGAGCAGGAAGGAAGAGAAAAGGAAATGTGGGCTGCAAAATCTGGCACAAACTACCACCATTGGTGGTAGAAGTAGTGATACACAGCTCTACGTATTTAACCTCTTCAGTGCAGCTAGCAGGGAGCGCAGTACCGAGCTGCCAGCCCAGAGCAGCCCGGGTGTCTGAGACGCAAGTGAGGGCATCGCCACAACCCAGCCCCACTGCGCTGCCTCTGCCTCGCTACCGCACAGGGCAGGGGGAGCCCTGGCTTGCACATCCTCACCTGCATTCAAACAGGTCTCATCTGCAGGGGAAATCTGTGGCCAGCTCCCCGCTCGTGCTATTCGGCCTCTGGGGAATGTCACCTCTCGCTGTGGGTTTTCTAGGGCTAAGAGGAGGCCCTGCGTTGCTCCTGATGTGCTTGGGAGGTATGGAAAGATCATAGAATCATAGAATCATTTAGGTTGGAAGAGACCTTTAAGATCATAGAGTCCAACCATAATGACGAGGAAAATAAAGATGAGGAAAACCCAATGAAAATGAACTTAGTTTGCAATCACAGCCTATATGAAAGGATGTGCCCTCTCTTCCACCAATGAGAAAAGCAACCTGGTGCATTTTCCTGCAGAAATGTCTATTAGGAACTACATCCAAATAGCGAATTCCCCATTGCTGTGTAACTGAATTTCTTTTTGACTTGACTTAATAGAGTCTGATACATTTTACAGAAATCTAATTTAATGGGATTTAATCTCAAATCCCCCACTGATTTTGCAGTAGATTTATTTGCGATCATGGTGACAAAGCAATTTTGTATTCAGTCTTAATCATATGCTGCTGACATGAGATGAGACAATTATCTCACGCCCCTCCTTCCCCCCCTCCCCGACTTCTGATTGCCCTATTTTTCTACAGGACTAATAGAAATCAGAGAGCAGGCAGTATCTGGAAAATCAACCCAGGAACCTCCAGCTTCTTGCTGAGGAGCTCTGACAATTCCCAGGGTCCAAGTCAGCCATGCCCTAAGCAGCGCACGAGACAGCAGGAAGCTGCATGCTTACACCAGTGCCAGACATGCCCTCCTGAGCTGCACACTACGATTTGCTTGAGGGTCCTCTGGAAATCCCAAAGTGGGATTAAAAAGAACCTGAGCAGTACTTCTGCATCTGTGTGAAGGGAATTTATGCTATCCCTCTCTGTATGTGTCAGGGTTGACAGTGCCAGCATTCCCAGGGCTTTATGAGATTGCTCCCTGGTGCTCCTGCCCATGCTAACATGACAAGGACCGATGCGATGGCTGGGAGAGCAGGACACGGACCTGTGGCTATTATGCTTCTGAACTTAAAAATCACAACCTTTGAATGAACTGGAAATGACAAGAGATGGACTTTCAATCCTCCCCCAGAACAATGCTCGGGACAGCATTAGCCCTGGAGAATGTGTTTCAAGCAGCCTTTCACCTCAGGGAGCCCCCTCCTGAGATGACTCAAGATGTGGAGGTGGCAGTGACATCTCTGCTGTAGGGAGACCTGGGAAAGTTGCCTTCCTCCCACACTGTCTTGTCTCCTGCCTCTTCAGCTCTGTGTCACTTGGGATCTGATTTCCTGATGATCAGACAGCAGTGACCGGCAAGAACTGTCCCCTCCCTACCCTGAGCACAAGAAGAGCAGGAGACGCTTTGTGTGAACTGTTACCAGGGCTTGGTGCTTCACCTGCACCGCTGACTCTGACTTCATGGACTCCTGACTTCTGTAGGGTGCCCTGCTCTCCGGGGCCACTGCACCTCCCCTGCTCCCACTGGTGGCCGAGGTGCTTGCTCCTCTGGACATCTCCAACTCGATCTCAGCATCCATCTCAGCATCCTCTTTGGCCTCCTTGTTGCTCTCTTCCAAGTGCTTCATCAGCACTGCCACCACTACATTGACTAGGACGAACTGTGCGATGAGGACGAAGGTGACGAAGTAGACAGGAGAGATAACAGGCAGGTAACTGAGGCAGTGCTTGTCTTCCCGAGTGCATTCCCGGAGAGTGTCCTGCAACAGAGGGGCAGAGGTGAGCGATTAATAAGGACTGGAGCTCTGCTTGAGCTCCAAATACAGAAACATGAAAGATAACCTCCTGGGGACTGAAAAGCATATAATTATATATCCCAGACACCATAGCTTGTAGATACAACAAAATGGATAGAAGAAAATACGGACAACATGAATTGCATCAGCTACAAAGAGGAGGATTGTGTCCCGTCCCAAAGGCACAGGGCAGTACATGGTTACTCCTCTCAGCCATAAGAACTGGCATAATTTTCCCCGAAGTAGTCTATATATGTTAAAAAGAACGAAGTTTCAGGTTGGGCGAGACTTAGGACAAATTATCCCTTGAAAATACGCTTGGCTTTTAAATGGGAAAGTTCAGTGTTGATGTTTTAAAAGGAAACCTTTTTTATTTTCATACAAGAGGTGCCTAAATTTGTTTGAAAACTATATATCTACAGACAGAAGAAAGTACCCAGAGATTGCACACACCTTCATGATACCATTCCAGTTGTCTCCTGTTGACACCCTGAAGAGGGTGAGAAAGGCCATGCCGAAGTTGGTGAAAGTTGCGTGCCGGCTCAGACCTTCACAAGGATTTTCTTCACTGCAGTCTGCAGGAGAGACAAGCAGAAGCACGACAGTGAAGTCACGTTTGCCAGTGCTTATTCAGAGCAGCCCCCCAAACCTGGTGGTGAGACCCTGAGATACACACTGATACATGGCATCAGGGAGGACTGCTAAGTGGTGATCTCATGGTGGCCTGCAACTACTGAAGGGTGGCTGCAGAGATCACGCAGCCAAATTCTTCTCAGTGGAGGTTATAATGGACAGCAACACACTGTGGCTTAGGAGGTCCAGGTTGGACATTAGGGAAGTTGTTCTCATCTGGAGGGCCCAACAGCCCTGGAAGAGGTCACCAGAGAGGTTTTTGTTGAAAGTTTTCAAGATTTGGCTAAACAAAGCCACAGCTACTCTGAGCTAGTGATGGGGCTTCAAGTGGGAGGCTGGGTGGGGGCCTCCAGAGGCCTCTTCCACCAAGATTTCTGTGATTCTCTTGACTTTACCCCAACAGGCAGAGCCAACACAAAGAGATCTAAGAGGAGGTAGAAACAAGCAGACTTGCTGGGCTGTCTCAACAAATACTGCTCTACATTATCCTTTGCCTGTTATCCTCTTGATTATGTCTTTGTCTTGATTATTTTTTAGAGGGTACATCTACCATGGGGGATATTTCACTGAGATAAAGTGGAGCAATGTGACATTTTTCCTCTGAGAATTAATATACTAATGAACATCAATTGAACGTATGAAATATCCCTCTTTCCATAAAACACAGGCTCATTAAATATTCATTAGGACAAGCAGCAATGTCTCGTGCTAGGGCATTTCACTATGACATATTTATTTCAGAGGCCAATAGGAAGGAAAACAAAAAAAGCCAAAAAACCCACAAATGACCAGTCTTGGGGGAGCGAGCACTGATAGTTCTTGTGGCTGACATGGACCAGCAGCGACTGGGAAAAGAAGTGAAAGTATTTCCCAGTTAAATCGGGATGGGAAGTGGTGTGCTGACTGCCTGTAGTTTGCCCCAGACAAGATCAGGGCTTTCCCAGTCACTGACACCATGCTGTGGTAACCTGGGGGCTGCTATTGGCAAGGGGTGTGCGTGGAAACACAAAAAGGATTCAGAGCAGCAGAAGATGCCTCTGTGAATAAGACATTTTTCACCTTTGTGGCTGAAGAAATACATACCTATGTATCTAGATATGTAATGTAAACCCCACAGTATTTAATTTGGGGTGGATGCAGAACTAATTTTTTTCCAGAATTTGTTGAAGACTGAAAAATAATTTGTCTTCGGTTGAAAGAAATATTCTGCTTTCAGGCGTTTGTAATCCGAGCAGAGGGCTGGACTCATAAAGGGGATTAATGACAGCCATAAAATCACTGTGGAGGAAGGCCCTTCTGATGCTCTTTGAAGCCCTAAGTGGGATGCAAACATTGAGAAGGCAGACACATCTCTTTCCAATACAATATTTAAAGGCAGTGACTGCCTTGGCCTGGCTAAGCTGGGCAAGGTAAGGCTATAATGTTTTCTCTCTGACTCCACCTGATTCTCTTTTTAGTGGTGGACACATTCATGTTCAGCTACACAGTATCCTCAAGCCAGAGGAACAAATGATGCTGGACAATCAGGAACCAGTGGATGCTTCCTGATTTATGTAGAAAGGGGAAGGTGATGCTGAGAAGAACAATGGACAGACAAGATTTGGGCAGCTGGAAAAGCAATGGCAGCCAAGTGCAGAAAACTAATGGAGTGTGGTGGAAGCTCTGAGGAGGGACATGTTTATGGTGGCATCTCTCCAGCATGAATCTGACTACCATCCAGCTTTGTAGACTCATGTTCTGTCTTAAGTAGCAAACTTCCATCTTTGTGAACATATCCATGCTGGACAATTATATTTAAACAGTAAATACTTCTTCAACAGCCAAGGGCGGTCTTGGACAAATCTCTAAATGTGTGAGTGTGTGCACGTTAGACAGGTCCTGTATTACATCCTCATGTGTCATCTGTGACCCTGAGATCAAGAGAAAACTTTAATCTTCAGACCATGAGCTAAGGAAGGCCCAAGAATGAGAGAGAGAAGAAAGGAAACAGCTAGATACCAAATAAACATCAACCGGATGAAATAAATTGTGTCAGGCACATTACTCACCTAGCTTGCCAAACAATTCCACTCCCAGGGCAGCATAGATAAAAAACAGGAGCATAAAAAGTAGGCCAAGGTTCCCTACCTACACAAGGAGAAAGCAGAACAAGGGTCAGGCAAGTTGAGGTCATAAATAAAATTGCTCCATCACATTTTAAACACAAGAAAAAGAGGGACTGGAGACCAGAGGCTAATCATCATCTCCCCTGGCTTCCAACACCCTGGTCCCCTTTCACCATTCTGCTTTAATAGACTCAGAGGAGTTTCCCATGTGGGGGAAAGAGCAGATGCTCCCATGTGCAAAGCAGTCTCCGTGCCTGGTGCCTCTCCCTCACCCTTCCACTTACCCGGGATGCTGCCTTCATCTCTAACATGGCCAACTCATAGCTGCAGCCTCAGCGGCACTTAGCACTGCACTTCAGTGCATTGGTAGTTTAAGTGACCTGGTGCTCTGATATGAGTTTTAAGGGCCTTTCCCTTCTGTTTGCTGGGTTTGAGACTGAGTACGAAGGCTGAGGGTTTCAAGACAGTGACATTAACAAGCCACAAGAGGAATTCCCTGGTTTTCAAAGGTTTCACTAGCCTGGAGGGTTTTCAGAAAAGGAACATATGCTCCAGTAAGATGTAAAGCTCTCCTAGCCTTGCCACTTTACAGATCTCACCAACAACTACCTGAATTTTAGCTTTCAGTGTCTCAAAAGAAAAGCCTTATTCCATATACCAACACTTACATGCAGGCACCTTGCAGTTCAAACACTGCGTGGTGTGCTACTATTAGGTATTAACATGCACTGCAAGGTGGCTGAAGAGGATGGTAATAGAAGTGCAATGATGCTAAAGGGAACACGAAGGTTCTTAAGAACAATGGCATTACAGTTATCTGCACTGGAGTCAATCACTATATGGGGTCGAAGCCTTTAAAACATCTCAAAGAGCAGATTTTTTTGTGATTCAGGCAGAGAACATGAAGGGCAGAGTAACCTGACCAGTTAACCGCTTGCATTGTGTCTGCTACTAACTCTGGTCACATTTACCTTTCCTGCCACTTTTAAATGCCTTGTGTTATTGTCTTGTAATAGAGACAGGGCGATTGAGTTCTCCAATTAGACATGGTGTCACAAGCATCATTTTATCTCTAAATAAAAATGAATTAGGTGGTGATTCAGGTAGGCAGGCCAAGGGATTCATGATCTCCAAGGTATCTTCTAGTGAACTCTACAGCCTGAGGGAGCTTTCTTCTCTGAGGCAGCGCAGCCACAGTGTTGCTGGGTATTTTGACCACGCCGCTGAATTTCATCAGAAAGGTTATCAGTATGATACCTGTTATCATAAAATTAACACAGCTATCACTTATGAAGTAGGGTTGTTTTTTTTTGTATTAAAGAAATGGAAATAGCCAAATCACCCAGTGGAGACTGTAATTGCTGTGAAGCCTAAACTGGCTACTACACATAGAGCTTTGCAATTCCACTAACATTATTACCATACTCCAGGGAATAATAGAGATAATACGGTGATGTGGATGGCTGGTCTGGATTATTTCATCTGCATGTACTGTCTTCTGGAATAGTGTTTCCTAACGCATGTCTGCTGGACCACTGGTGGTTTGTAAGACATTAGAATGCAGTCTGCAAAATGACTGCAAATTAGAAAACACAGGAAAACAGGCACACAAGCAAATGCACACACATGCTGCCGGGAAGGCAAATGAGCAAATAATTAAAGAGAAGGAAAATAAAAGTGATAAACAAGTTTTCTAGGTTGAGCGTAAACTAAAGCCTGATGTTGTAGCACTGCTGAAGAGGGTCTTGGAATTTTTTCAAAGAAGGCTATAAGCTGAATATTTTACTGCTATTTTAATGCCTAATAAATCAGCCTGCAAACTTCTGGCATTGATGAAATTCCAAGGAATTTAGACTAACATCAAAGTTATTACCAGGTTATCAGTCAAAACTATTATCTATCTCTCAACATGCAAAGCATGTTATGAGCTGACATTTGCTCATAAACAATTTGCCTACTATCTGATGTGCATTTGTAAAGGATCCTGTATTTAAGATCGTGACTAATTACATTACTGCACCAACATGTCTCATAACTAGTCTGTCAAAGGCCAGTTTACACTTACGGGTTTGCTGTATAGACTCAAGGCACCCCAGCCATAGGCATACTCTAAAAATGCTAACAGAAGCGCGTTTGCTAATGTGGGGTTTGCTGGTGTCCAAGGTTGCATTTGCCCTTGGCTGAGAGCAGACACACGGGCAGTTCCAAAGCTCAGCTGCTGCACAGGATCTCTTAGGAAGTGACTGAAAGTCTGACTGATGCAGAAATGTGGTTACATGAAAAAGAGATGTGGGAGACAGCAGTAAGCCAAAGATCCTGGGATGGTTGATGGTATGAACTTTACCGTTAAACTCCATCCCAACCTGTATCTAGACATCCAGAGCTGCTCTGGAGTGTCAGCTAGGAAGCAGGTTGCTCCCCATGTGTACACGAACAACTTGCTGCCGTGACCACCCCCTGCAGATGTTACATCCACAAGGATATGGGCAGGCAGTTGGTGGCTCGTGAGGTTGGAGAGGGCATGATTTTCTCAGCAGCTCACAAATACCTGGTGCTCAAGAGAATGTGGCCGAGCAAAAAGGCTCACATCTTGCTTAGGTGCTTCAGCAAAACTGCTTTGTCTATTTGTGTAGCTTATTGCTGTACTGAATCAGAACAAGTCAGTGCCAGATTTAATATTTTGTCAGTGCTAGCCCATGGCTCTCTGGTACGTGTCCCTCAGGAAAGGAAAGGAAGGTCCTCTTCAGCCCATGGCCTTCACCAACCCTGAGCATAGAGAAGGACCCAAGGCATGTCCTCAGAGATGGGCTGAGGCAGAGGCAGGCAGGTCAGCCAGCAGCTGCTGAGTAGCAGAGAAGGCAGACTGGATGCATGTCTGTGACCTTGAGTGAGTTATTCCTCTCCTGTAACTCAACGTACCCATTTGTAATACCCCTGCGGATAGGCAATTAATGTCTCTAAAGCACTTTGAGATCTACTGAGACCAGACAAGAAAAAGATTGTGCATGAATCATGTTGCTGGGAGGAACGGGAGGGGGCAGGAGCACATCCAGGCACTTTTCTCCAGCAGCCAAAGGCTGGGATGCCTGTGCTGGACTCTGCATCAGAGACAGAGATCCAGCTCTGGTCAGTAACATCATCTTTGGCAGCGGGTCACTCAGGCAGGCTCTGAGAAGTGGTTCTGCTCTAGCAGCACTGAACAGGTCAGCCCATGCTCTGTTTATCCATCAAACTCCCCCTGACTTGGGCTGGTGCCTTTGGCTGGGCAGAGAAAACTACAGATAACGTCTGTGTCTGGCAGCCAGGGCCTGGCTATCCATCATTTGCTGTGGCTCCAGTGTTGAGGGGAAGCTGTGGCCTGTGAAGCAGAGATGAAGAACATCTTGGAGATGTTCTTGGTGCCCTAAAGTACCTCAGAGAAGCCACAAGAGAAGACAGACACTAGTGAGTATCTGTGATTCCTCATGGACCTTCACTTTCTGGCATCCTGGCTGTCATATACTGCTGGCAAAAGTTTGGGACAGAGGGATGCTGTGGGGAGAGAGGCGGTTCCTCCATCCCACCTAGAGGAGCAGGGAGGCCCTGTGTGAAGAGCTACCACCCTTCACCACGGTGCATCCCAGCTGGATCTATGATCTACCATTGCAAAAGCCCCGGAATAACCCTGCTCAACAGCAAGAAAAGTGACCCTCCTCTCCACACGCCCAGCAAAACCCTTTTCCCTGCATGGCCTGGGGAGGCTGTCTCTATTTTAGGTCTTGTGAAATTCACTCCTATTAGTTTTTTGCCTCCCTTAACATAAGACTAAGCACCCCTGCATGTTCCAACAGAGCTCAGTCTCTGACCTATGCCACTAAGTAAAGAGCCCATTATCTGCAGGCACTGGGATGCAAAGCAACCATGCCAGGTTGTGTTAGCTTGATATGCAAATGAGTTGCATTGATCATGTACAACAGGAGACCCGGGCACTAGCACTCCTCTTGCGCTGTCAGCTGTGTGACTCTACCCAAATCCCTCTAGATCCTGCTGGCCTCTACTCTCCCTGCTGTGGGAGAGGCACTGATGAAAACATGTCTTCTGCTGCCCCACTCCTGCAATGGCTGGCTGAAGCCCACTACAGTTCCTCTTGGGCCTCTTCCTGCTCTGACATCAATTATTTCTGCATCACTGGCCCACACCTTGGCATTTCGGTTGTCCATGCAGGCAATGCACGCAGCTCCCTGGGATGGCTGTCAAGAGCAATTTCGCATAAAACTGAGTCCCTGCCAATCCTTTCAAGGACATGAGTCCTCCTCATCTTCCTTCCAGCACTCTCCAGCCAAAGCAATAAGCCTGGCAGCAGGAAAACACAGGCTAATTTATGCACTAGACCCAAGAGAAAATCACCACATTTGTCTCCTTGGAAAATGGAGGCCATCTGTGTGAATTCCAGGACTAGTGGAAAGGGACGGACAGACAACCTTGGAGGCTAAAGTCATCTCATTGGTGCAACCACAAGGCCGCTAGCTGAACTGGATGAGCTTCCCTTTCTGCGTATCCGCTCAGCCCAACAGAGACCAGTGCTAACAGCCAGCAGAACGGTCGTTCTTTTACCTAATGATTTCTGCTTCACTACTCAAACCTCTCAGGCATTTCTGCACTTCTTTCCAGTGTGCAACATAGCACACAGATACCTGTCTTCCAGAATCTGTCTCATCTGCAACGCTTGCGGGTAAGACATTTCTATTGCTCTCTGAGCTTCATAATCACTGTGTGTTTTCAGCATCTGACTATTGGTTATGTCCCATAACTGCTGTTACACAATGCCAGAAACCCCCTCCAAGAGCTGAAGGTGACATAAGCACAGGAATTACAGCACCACGAAGAGTTAAACTCCTGAACAGGAGCAAACTACAGATTCTGTCCTTCAGAGCACTGACAGGACGAGGAGTTCTTCACTTCTTTCTTGGCATGAAGTTCCAAGCTTGAAGACAAAGAGGAGGTATACTGTACAGTTCTGCATTTAATTGATATACCATCCACAAACGATGTGAGAAAGAAGAAGGAAAAAGAACCCAGATCTTTTGATAGAAAAATTCCACATTTTACTATTGTTGACCCTGCAGAGCCAGGATGGCAATTGGACTTGATTCCACTTTGCCCTCTCTATCAGGAAGAGCACTGGCAGCTGTGCATTGACTGCAGGTTTTCTTACTGGCAAGAGATACTACAAGTGCTGTGCAGACTGAGCCGGGCTGCTCGGTATGGTGCATTCACTTGCACAATGAGTATTTTAACCCAGCCAAATGCAAAGTTACAAATCCAAGAGCAAAGCGCAGGCCATGCTACAGAAAGGGTGAATTGTACTTTGGAAAGCTGGGGATGTGAAAAGGACTAAAGGATTACCATCAAATAGCAGACATTGCTTACAAGACCAATGCAGCCACCAGACGTATAAGCAAGGGAATATTCAGCTGAAGCATAGGAGTGGTATAATTCATTATATAGCCTTAATGGGGCCAGAGCTCATAAAGAAGAGGAAAACACTTGAAACAGGTCTTGAAAACCTGCTTCATACTGAGACATTAAAGGAGTTCAATGTTCTTGTGTTTGCCAGACTGCAAGAGATTATTTTATCTCTTATTGCTCCAAAAAGGAAAAGTTCTAGAAGAAAAAACAGCAAAATTACATCCAATGAAAAAACAAACTTGGCTAACTCAGACTAAAACCAGCAGATTTTTTAAGCAGAAAGAGTAAACATCTGCCTAGAGCAGGAACGTGATGATAGATTTGCACTATCCCAAACATTTGCTGGGACTAAGAGGACATGGAGGTGGCAGGCAAAGAAAGTGCCATTTTGAGATCTTTCCTGACGATTCTTTCTGCCTCTCTTGCCTCTCCTCATTTGTTCTCCTCTACTCCATCTCATTTTTTTCAGAGACATGGTGGAGGAGAAGATCTCTGAACTGGTAGACATGAGGTTACCAGACCAGGAGGATGCAGTAGGGTAGGAAGTTTTCTTGCATTGAAAACAGCAGCTCAAGGTCAGCCTGAAGTTCCAGAAGAGGAGACTAAGCCTGTTCAAGCTTGGATCAAAATGCTAACATTCCCCCAAGTCTGGGGATAGTTGGTTCTCTTAAGTGTTACTCAAGCTATATCTGCTGCTGGATAAAAACGAATAAGAAGCTGATGAAAATCACCCAAAAGAGAAAGAAAGAAAGAAAGTGTACTGCAATGACAATACCTTGTCATGGTAAGCCCATAAATGGACATTCTACATACACAAGACAAAGAATTTCCCCCAAAACTTTAATGAATAAACATAAAATTCATTTTTCTTGTCACTTAGCAGACACATTCAATGAGGATTTTCCAGCTGTGGTTTTAGGCTGCTAAATTAATTGGGGTAAGAACTCTCCCGCTGCCTTTGAAATGAAAGCTGTAGCTTTATGAAGAGTGATTGTTGTTGGAGAGGTCTTCCCAAAATTCCCTTCTCATTTTCTGAATTTACTGGATGACAAAATGGCATTTTTATCTGCACAAGATCTGCTTGGAATATCCCTGGGGATTTCCCTTCAAAAGAGACTTTGGATTGAATGTAAACTGCAAAAACACCCCAAGGAAACAAAAAGCCTGGCCTGCAGCCACCCAATTGTTGGGGGTGTGGGGGGGAGAAAACAAGGAGAGAAAATATGCTCTGCAATGACAATGCTTTTGAAAGAAAAAAAATAGACACAAATCAAATGCTTTCCTGAAATGCCAAAACAGGGGTCAGGTTGGTAAATTCCGTGCTTTAGTCTCAGCCAAAATCCATCACTGAAAAGGAAATCTGAATACTAAAGGGCAAATGTCTCAGATTAGAAACATCTTTATAGCAGCGATGAAAAGTAAATGGGTCTTTCCAAGAAAAAGAAATTCCCCTTGTTTTCCAGTTCATTTTGAATAGATCATGGGCTTCTTTTTACTTAGCAACTAACTCATAGGGGTATATGTGCGTAATTACGTGTACTAGTTCTATTGATTCTCATATGGCCACTCATATTCTGGAAGAGACGTCTGCACAGTGTCCGCTTTTCGCCAAGCCACAGTGCTATCATCCTGCCTTTGAGATGTGATCCCTCCGCAGACAGCTGGAGACTATCAAGATGAGACTGCCCACCATGGTGCGCTGCCATCTCCCTGTGCTTACGGGACTGGGGCTGGGAGAGGGGAGGCCTGAGTCTCCCAGTCCATCCCAGGGCACAGTACACTGGCTTTTACACAGAATGGAGTGGGCCCACTTATAAACCTCCCTCCAGGAACTCAGCTGTGGGATGTTTTGAAGGGGTTGAAAATTAAGGACTTGTGTGACCATGGCTGTGCATCTTAAAAGTGCTGCTTCTGAATTGCAGCTCAGAGAAGGCGGCTGCAGAGTTCCTCTGCTTCATTCTTGATGGCCTGGCACCTCATATTGGAACTCACTTCTGGGTAAAGCATGGCAGTAAATGTTTCCAGTACTGTCTGGTAAGACACAGCATCCTGGTGATATATGGAAATGGAATGTGTAGGCAGCTGAGCTGACTCTAAAAACTGAAAGATTAGGACTCAGACCATCAAACCCACAAACGAGCAGAACAGAGCTTATATAGCATAAGAGCTTAAAAACAAAGGAACCCTAAACTTCTTGGAATTCTTCTGATGTGCTTTAGATCTTTTTTGAGGGGGGAAGGCAAGTCAGCAAAAAGTTTCTTTCCTTCTTTTTTCAAATAAATGGATCCATTAAAAGGTGGTCGCAGGAACTGAACACTTGAAGGATCCTATCAAATATCATTATGACTGGCAGCATCATCGTTCCTCTTGCAGCTCATGAGAATATGGCGATTTGACACTCCACTTCAAGCTTTTAACACTCAGAAACATCTCCTCTATTTGCCTTTTTAAGACAGCAGCTCCTCTGTTAATAGGTGTCAATAAACATGTTTGCTCCTGTCTCACAAAGAAAACTGCTGAGCTGGAAGCTGTCTACTTCCAACGCTTTCACCAACAGCTTTGTCTATCTATCCTTGTGTCTCCTGCACTTGCCAGTGAAATCTGTGTTTTATAAGAGCTCTGCCTACAGCAATTGGCTCTCTGTTAACTCTTTTTCCATCATTCTGGTTCTCCCATCTAACACACAATAGGTAAGCAGGATGTGCCATGCAAAACTCTGCTACCAAGGCAGTGGTGGCAGCAGAGAAAGCTGATATCCTTCCCAGGTGGCTTCTAGTGCCCACCAAACATGGCCCGAAAGGCATAGTCCACCAAGAGAAACAAGCTGGGCATAGATGAAGTCTGGAGGCTTACCTGGGGAAGCGCTTGTACCACTGTGTCCAGGAGAGCTCGCATCCCGGTGGCCATTTTAAGCAGTTTCAGCACTACAATGAGAATCAAATCCTGCTCAGCAGGGCTGGGAAGTATTTCAAGCAAAACCCATAAAGGAAATCTAGCTTCAGATCTTGTAGGGAGGGTTTACACCTCTCTTGCATCTAATCGTACAGATGTCAACCTCGCTGCATCCTGGCAGGGCCCACAGAACATCTGAACATACTGACTACTTCCCACACCAATTAACATTAAGGACATCAGTGAAACAGACCAAAAGCCAGAAGAACTCCAGCATGCCTTAGCAGGAAAACTGGGAAGTGATGGGGACTCAATTCACCAGTGAAGAGCTCAAGCTCTGATCCTCCCTTCTCCACCGCTTCCCACTCTTGTCTGGTATCAGTATAAAAGGTCCACGATCCTGAGTTTGAATTAGAGACCAACCTAAGATTCCACTGGAAACACCCATGAAACCCCACCTAACTTGTCTCTGAATTGACATTTTGCAGCCTCACTGCCTAACTGTTCTCACGTCAAACTGAAACAGCAGGACTAGAACAAATGGCCAAACCATCTCTTGACATGTCTGGAGGGACAGCTGGAGACCTATGGAGCAGGCCGTACCTCTTGCTATTCTCAGCACCCGCATGATGCGTATTATTGTGGGATTGATGGGCAGTGCAGCATTCATCTCAATTTCCTCCAGCGTGATTCCCACAATTGATAACAGAACTATGGCCAAATCCAGCTGATTCCACCTAATAGATAAGGAAGGACAAAAAAATTAAAAATCATACATGGACAGACCCCCAAGAGTAGAGAATTATCTGTTAATAACAAGCACAAGCAAATCCCAAATACCTCTCCTCTCTCATATCTGGGCTCATGATCTTCTACGTGGTACAAAATCAACTCACTGCAGCTGGCACAGCCAGCCTGAGCCACAGGCTGCTGTAGGCTGTGACTGGGAAGTGTCCCTGCCTACTTCCCGGTCCCTATTGTCCCCCTGATATCCCCTTGGAGCCACTAACAGGGACAAGATACCAGGCTGGAGGGACCTTTAATGTGATGCAATACAGCTGCTATGTTATGTCACCTGTCTCTTGAATTACTCCACTTGAGTATCTTCACTGATTTATAGCCTAACACTTGTAAAGGGCCTTCCACACCAGCACTAGAAGGACAGTAAGACGTGAAGAAACTGAGTGTCTTTCCTACATGATTTCCCTCATAAGTAATACCGCTCATAGCAGCTTCCAACCACCCGGTCAGGATAAATGAAGCAAACAAGCTGATTTTGTGGAAAAGCATCCAATCTTACCCTGCTCCCCAGCAAGTTGCCAGACCACAATGTACTCTCACACATATTTGCTTCTGGCTAAATGTGAGGCAGAATAAGATCTGGAGGTCTCTGCAGCTGGGATCTGAAGGTAGCGGGTCTGAACACAACTACCGCTGTCTTTGCCAAAGGCTTTATGAAGCCAGCAATCTACCAAAGGACTGGTTTGGACTGCAAAGGGGGCTTGGTTTTAGGGACTCTGTGACCTTACATTGCCAAAACTACTCTTTTGAGGACTGGATTGATACCAACAGGCTGCTTCTGACCTCTAAGCTGAGCCAGTCAGACCTGGGGTAGAGGCTGATACTGGGGGAAAGAATGTATCTAGAATTTTGTAATATTGCCTGAATTCCCTCTGCAAAGTAATACCATCAGTTCTTAGAATTTTTAGTTCCTACACTATAAAGTTTGCACCCGTGGAGAGACAGCCCTTTGCTCTCCCTTGCACCCAGCATGTAGTACTATCATAGTGATGCTACATTTACCCGGCATCTGGCTTAGAAACTAGGTCAATACGGCTCTATCCTAAATGCACAGGAGTTTAAAATATTCTCACCTGTCCTTAAAGAACCTTCGAAAACCAAACGCCACCAACTTCAGAACTGCCTCGAACACAAAAACTATGGTGAATACATAGTTGCAGTACTTCAGGGCTTCATCCAGGGACTGAAAAGAGAGACACCAGTTAGACCAGCCCGAGCTATCCTTCCCTAGAGCCCCCCTAGAGGGACTGGCAGGCACAAAGGTGGCATAAGCACAGAGATGTAAGAAGTAAAGTCACAATGGCTTGCAGAACTCAGTTACAAAGCTGCACTAAATCACAGAGCAAAACTCAAATGAAGGGTTAGACGTTGATGCGAACAAAAACCTCATAAGCGCTAATACTAGTTGTGCTAAAATTGACAAGAGCGATCAATCCTCCAACTTCAATGCATAAATTATGCAGAGTCTGGGACAGAGATAAAATTTTACCCCTTCCCCTAATAAACTTTACTCCTTCTGAACTGCCGTGCCTTGGGTAGAATAAAAGACTTGATGGATCCTTTCTTTATTCCAGCATGGCAATCCTTAGGACAATGGTTTTGCTTAAAACACTCAGAAAAATAAATAATGTTGGAGACGGATTAAATCTTGCCTTCTTGAAAAATGTCACATCTCTAGAGCTGGGCAGAGTATGTCCATATTTGGTGCAATGTTCACGCTCTCTACGGAGCTGCTCTCGGAAGTCGGGAATCCACAGTGTTTACACTTTAGGATGATGAGTGTTTACAATGGATTTCATTGGAATTGTAGGCCAACAATAGCAAAAGAATCTTGCTGGGACCTTAAAATAGATGGTTGCAGAGTGAAACAGCTCTGGTTGGGTAGAGATTTGGGGAGAGGAGGAAGGAAAGGAGAATTTAGTTAAATGTAGTACAGGTCTCTTACAATAAAAAAATGGTAACAACGAACATCAAAACAGACACAACTGAAAATAAGATGCAACAGAGGAGGCTGCACAGCAATGCCAGCTTTGTTGACAGAGGAAGCCTCAGGCCACAGGAAAGCTCTCCTCGTCACAGTTGTGTGATGACTGAGCTTTGCTGACCCCAGCTATGTGGGATGACCACGCACTGATTTTTTGGATACAAGAGCTGAAAGCTTTTCAGATGTTGGCATTTCTCAGTGCACCACTATCCCTATTTTGGTTCCAGTGCCTAAAATAAAATGGCAACTTAAAAGAATGTGGGACAATTTACGATTTCATCTGAAGCACGCTGCCCGAGCCTGAATTCTCGCATCATTTGTGATGGCTTGCATTCAGATTTATAACACCGTGTTTCACATGAACATAAACCAAGTATAAATAAGACCTAATCTGGATAAATAACATTTACATGTGAAACAAAGGCTGTTATGCAAAGGAATTATGGGGGCAGAACAGCACAGTCAGCTGGTGGAAAACACACAGGCATTACCCTGTGGCTTGGTGCCCCCCTGGCTTAGCTTCCAGGAGGCAATTGCAGGTTATCTGGCAGACTACGCAATACTAGAAAAGTAAACACTGAGCCTACAGCTCCATGAATGACAATGTGATGGAAGATTAATATATGCAGCAAAGGGACAGGCTATATGATTTATGCCAAAGGTGGTCTTGGGAAAGAATGATTTTATGATACATAAAGAAAAGAAGAGTTTTACTTAAGAGCTGGTTTATTCTAAAATCATTGAGGAAAAGAAAAGTTGCTCTGTATGCATTAACTTCATGTTTCTATCTGTCAGTGGAATATTCTAAAACTCTGGACTGTTTTACAGTTTGAGGGTCAGTCATGTCTGGGATTGGGAGAGGAAATATTTGGACTGGTCTTTTCCTAGTAAAAGTTTAGTTCGCTCTCCATTAGCCTTATTCTGTTTTTTTTTAATGCAAGAACAGGAAATCAAGCTTTCGGCTGAGGCAAGTGACTCCTGAACAATACAGCTGGCCTAGAGTTGGATGGATTGCAATGCTCAGCCTGGAGCCTGCTGAGGCTTTCAAAGAACAGGGAATGCTTCCAGGGAAGCACGGCTGGCTGCAGACTGGTCAATGGTATCCCAAGGGAACAGCGCACGGTCCTCTGGTCCTCTGCTACCCCATGCTGCTGTGTTTCCCAGCCAACACGTTGATGGGCGGCTCTTACCTTTGGCTGGTTGTAGTGCTCCATCGACATAGTGATGACATTGACCCCAATGATGAACGTGATGAAGAGGTCGAGATAGTGGCTGGTGCAGAGGGTGTGAATGTACTTCCGCGCTGGGGAATAGTCAGCGTAGTAAGGCCTGCGCTGGGCTTCTGTAGAAAAAAAGAAAGGCAACACAATGAATGCAGGCTCTGCTGCATGGTTGGCAGCCATCACAACGTGGCCTGTGGGTCATGTCTTATACACGCTCGGATGCAGGGCAAAGCCCATGGGAGAACTCATTCAAGCAAGCCACGTGAAATGGCCAAGTGATTCTACCTAGCAGCGAGGTCTCCAAGAACCACAGAGGGGTTACCAGGCTGAGCCAAACCTCTTGTGCCTGCAGAAGGGACCGCCACAGCTTTTTTCTCCCAAGTGCTCTCTGCCCTTACTGCTCTGTCTCAGGCTAGAGGACAACCTCTTCACTTAATGAATGGGACTCTTGTCACAAACCAGAAAGGGCTGAGAAACAGGATGGAAATGAGACCCAAAGCCAAGAGAAAAGCTTCAAACCCAGCAAACTCCAGTTTACAGGAAAGGCTTAGGGCAGGTCTCATCGGTCTGGACTCTGATATGCATGTCTCCTAATCCCGCTGATGTCAGGCATGTTCCATGTAGGAGAAGAACATAGCCTGATCTGAGCTTCTGTGACAGAAGGCTTTTGGTGTATTTTCAAGGTCAAAAGAAAACATAGCAATGCCTGTGGCAAAGTAGGGCACATGCGTGAGGGTTAGTAGCACACAGGAGAGCATCAACAGCAATGGAACAGGGTGTTCAGCATTTGTCTCTACGAAGACTATCAGCACAAGCTCCTCTGGAAATATAAAAACAAGGGCATGGTTGCATCTAAAAACCCATTCAGGCTATGACCACATGAATTTTATATCTCTGCCTCTGGTCGTGACTCCTCCTTTCTTCTCTTTGAAATGGGGAAATCTCTGCACGTGACCAAGTTCCCGGGGCTGTTCCAAAGAGAATGTTTGGACACTGCCCTGTGACTGAGTTGTATTTACTGAGTGTGTCTCTCTTAAATTAGACTGTGACCACAAGATGGCTGCGGGCACTTGGATGGAGTCAAATTCTTTTCAAACTTAAGAAATGTAAATATTCAAAGAGTGTACTTAAGGCCAAAGTCAGCATTACTGTAGATTTTGCAAGTGGAAGAGACATGTTAGGTCATACTAAGTCAGAGCAGGATTGTTCTCAACAGAGAGGGTCTTTTTGCAAATGTTTCAGCAAATTCAGCTTTAAATGCATGAGGAGCTGGGAAAAAGGAGTTGCTTCACCTGAAAAATAAGGAGGGAAATAAGTTCAAAAGTACTCAGTACCTCCCTGAAATACATGTTCCACTCCTCTCATATTGCTAATATCTTTCAGATGGAGTGACTCTTGAAATGTGGGTTGGTTTTTTTTGGTAGTGCAACTGATGCCAGATTAGAGTCCAAAATCCTAAAATAAATTGGATAAAGGGAAACTGAATCTGTTGCTCTCTTTTAACTACTATTTTTTTCTGGTAGTTAAAAGTGGAGTGGAGGCATTTGAAAAACATTTCCTTCTGACCAGGGTCACCTAGACTTTTTTTCTGCTAACGGGTGTGGAAAAACAAGATGAAAGCAAACACAATTGTTTTTGAATACATTTTTCTGTTGCTTTCATGTGCCTTAGTCCTACCAGTCATCTTGGACTGTTAGGGCTGTCTCTGCTACTGAGCTCGGCTAATCTTCCAATGGGGCTAAAAAAAAAAAAAAAAATAAAAACATTGCAGTATAATGTTTATTTAAGTCTGTACAATGTGCTTTCATGTGTATTCAGGATTACCACATACTTTTTTTTTTTTTTAAATGTCTTCTTGGGAATGCAAAAAATCAGTTTGTTGGGAGGTCCGAGAATACCCCAAATAGTCAAACATTATTTTAAGGGACTATTTATTAATGACTAATAGTTGATTAATGGATCTCAGAACAACATTTGCAGTGATGGGCAGCGTGCGAATACACTGGCTAGCAGCACATAAGGAAAACAGGCTGCAGGTGACTGCAACTGCTCTCTAACCTGCTCAAATGCAGCCACTGATTAACAATTCAGCAAAAGATCGAGTGTTTATTATGTTGTATAAACTACTTATATAATTCTAAAGCATAATCACAAGAAGACATTTTCCACTGTAAAGGCACTGAACAGAAAACTTTCTAGGCTGCCCGTCAGCAACACAGCTCTCTCTTTATGGAGCAACTATCCGGCCGTAAAGGTGGGTCTGTTTTATTGCGTGAAAATGTCTCAGAGGTCTGTGTCTGTACACTCTGCCAGGGCTCAGAAAACTTGAGATAGTTTTAACTTGACCTAGAATGAGGGAGCTCTAGGAAATGCCTTACTCATTTAGGATGCACTACATCCCTGAAGCCAGGTTAACTGATGAAAAAGGAACTTCTAGTGGGACGCATACAAGGACAGTCTGGGATAAAGTTGACAACGCTTTGAAACACATGCAACAACACTGTCATGCTCAGTGCAGTAACCCATGCAATGTCCATTAGAGGAGATACCGCTCATGCGAGGCTAACAGTAGTGAGCAGGGGTGCGCAGGAAGGACAGGCCAGCTTCTGCTCTCAGCGATGCTGGTGTTAGGCTGGGGCGATCCCGTGAAGGCAGAGGGGTTGCAGCAGGGTGAAAGCAGTGAGAGATCGGCCGCACAGCTTCACTGCAGCTCTGACCCGCTCCAAGAAGGAGGGAGGCTGCATTTCAGAGCCCCAAGGCCCCCAGCTCTGCTGGGTCACTGTTCATTCCCGGTCCCTTTAGGAACAGGAGTTTTACTTCGGTCAACAGCACAGCAAGTGGCTCTGGACTCCTTTCAGTTCACACGTTTTTACTTCTTAGTGAGAATATATTATATTATTCTCCCCAACTGGGGTGTAAGTGTTCACTGCACACACATACTGCTACAACCTACTCAACTTGGAGTCTGCAAGAGAACCTGTACGAGGAGAACAGTGGTCCAGCAAGCGTGGGAGGTCTAGTGCGTCATTAATTACACTAGGCAAAATGCAACCTGTGCCTGCTTTCTCCAGGGAAATGGTTTCTGGGATGAGGCTCCAGTCAGCCAGCTAGCAGACTTATATCAAATACAGACAAGTATCCCTTCAGCTGAGCTGACAGTTTGAATTGGTGGAAATGCAGGAAGGAAAAGAGAAACCATCAAACATATGCAAAAGGAAAACCACAGTCCTTTCTCCCCCCCACTTCTAGATGTTGGCTAATGCTTGAATCTCATCTCTCTGAAGAGTATTTAAACTTCTTTGCTTGTGATTCTGCTGACATGAAAATTAACGAAGCACTGTCTCCTAGCTTAAAAGCATTTAGGTTGGCATTACAATTGCTAGCTACAGCTCCTCCATTATTCTCCTTTGCATGAAACATTAGAAAGCCCTAATGGGTTTATATGCATGCTTGGCACAGAGTAGCTCTATACCTGCAGCTGCCTGGAAAAATAAGCGAGATGGTTTGATAATTCCCTAGTTGGAAATACTAAACACTCAGATATGCAGTACCCAAAATTTTAGTTACAGCTCAAATGTTTCTGCTGGATACAGAGATGGTTCTGGCATCGAGAGGATGGACTAACTTAAATACCACTGTGTGCTGCCCAAGATTGCTCACCCCGAGAGAGCAAGGTTTACGGGCAGTGCTCTAAAAGGCATCTCTGCTGGGTCTTAAATCAAAACTGGCCTCTTCTTTCCACAATGCCCAGACACTCAGCTCTGTGTTGGAAAATGCCTCAGAGAAACACAGCTGTGGCCACGCTCCTCTTGTACCGAGTGGAAATCAGGAAAAAGCATTTGCTTTTTCTCAGTTTTCGGGGTCTTCCCAGGGACCAGTGACTTGGTGACACTACTGAAAGGCACTTTCTGCTCCCCAGCTAGGGCCTCCTCTGGGCTGTGTAAGCCATTTCCAGCTTTTCCAGCATTGCCTGCACTGCTTTCGGCACACAGTGTCGCCCAGACCCCACTTGCGGCCTTTGAAGCCCGGGGTACTGCTTGTGTTTGACCTGACATCGCACTCCGCTCAGCGGGCCAGCGGCTGCTGGCTTCACAGCAGATACAGGCGGGTTGGACTTGGCCCTGTATCCTGAACACAGAGGAGATCAAGCAGATCCATGTGGTTTTAATCAAAAACCTTAATCTGGGGAGGCTGGTTTCAGTCTGTGTCTTCTGAGACCCTCGTTAAAAGGTTAGGAGCTGCAGGATTATTAAATTACACTACATTTATTTACATAGTAGATATAGTGGATGCAGGTAGTGACTGCATCAGAAAAATATTCTAGTTTATCTTGAATTTTTACCTTCACGTGAAAAACTACGCTGTGCAGTTCTGCCTTTAAAAAGACATCAAATGCATTTCTACAGCATATTCAACCCCCGGCTCCCTTTTCTCATGTGAGCAGAGTTATCTGGCAGACGCAGTGCCTTCTTTCAGTGCTGGCCCTGGCCTCAGCTGAGTTTATTGCAGCCCTGCGGCCGCTGCTGCTGTCCTGGCAGCAGTGCCCTGCAGACATGTTGGGTCCACGAGTTCCATTGCCAGCGCCTTGAGTGATGCTTGTCACAGAAGCAGAGGGAGTCAAGGCACGCTGACAAGGGGTGTAGGGTGTCACCCTGTCTCCATCCCTTCAGGAAAATGACCCTCAGAAACTTTTTGGAAAGGTCTGACAACAGGAATGTGGGCTGAGAGGTACCTTCCCACCAGGTTCCTAAAAGACCTGAAAAATACCCCCGAAACAGACGCATGATGATTTCCCATCCCACCTGCGTGGGGGCTTATGAAAGAAGCACAGCAGGGCTGTGTGCTCCATGGAGCAATCCCTCTGCCAGGCTCCAGCTCTGCACACAGGGTCCAAATCCTGAATCCAGCCTGCAGAGCCCGGGATTCGTACCCAGAGCCTGCTTGGATGGGACCATCCAGGCACCGATGAGCTGAGGCTTCACCCATTTCCAGGCCTGAGCCCAGAATTACTGTGGCTCAGTGGTGTCTTTCTGTGTGTGTAGGTACCTACAGATGCCCAAAGACCTCAATACACAGAAACACACACTGGGTGGCTATACACAGAGGACATTACAGACAGGAGGCAGGACACAAAGACAAGATGCCAGGCAGACAGGGCAAGTCCAGATGGACGGGTGTTGCTCAGATAGTATATCTGTCAGCTATACTGGATTTTATTCTTGATAAAAGCCCTAATTCTTCTTGCCCGTATGGTCTCTTCAGGCGAAATGCTAGAAATGGCAACTGAAGTAAAAGCAGGGCTCCCTGCTACGCTTTCCAGCGTAAGCTCCTTGCTTTTCTGCAGGATTACTGGTCTCTTGTGCCCATCCTGCCCCATGGGGACTGGCCTCTCACCCGCTCCTCTGTATGGGTGAGACACACAGCGCTGGGGCACGTGGAAAGCTGGCCAGCCACCGTCACTGTGCAGCACCCCATGCCTGCATGTACACACAGACACTCCCCCACAGAGACTCTGCCATGCACGGCACCAACCACATCTCACATCTTTCTGAGTCTGCCACATTTTTTCACCAAATCCATCATCTTCTAAATTACCCATGAGGTGAAAACTCCTCCCATTTATATATATTAAAAAACCCCACACATTAAAATGTAAATAGTAATCTTTCAAAATGTGATTTCACCTTGTTAACAACTGAAATTTGGGTGCCAAGCTGTCCATGCTGAACAGAGGCAGGTAGGAGACCTCAGAGCCACACAATCCGAGGTAACCTCCTGGAAGCCCAGCACATGGCCAAACGTTTAGCCTCTCAGTTGCTATATTGGACTTGATCACTTTCCAGAAAGCTGTCCTCCTCCCTGTGCGCTCTCAGTGAAATGTTACAACCCACATCTGTGCAATGCCTGGTTCTGCAGTCTGAAATATCTCCTTGACTCTATCCTTTGAGATAGCTGGATAAAGAGGGGCAGTATGTAACAGTGTCCATCACTTCGACAGGGACTGGCTCTTTTCGGACTCTAAGAAGCGAGCCACAGACAGGCTTGTAATAAGATTTGCCTACTAATCAGGAACAGCAACTGGCAGTGGTTAAGCTATCCCTCCTTACCTGTGCCCCAGTCTATTTTCTCTAGGGAAGGTTAATGTTCTTTGTAAATAAGCTTTTTTTTTTTCATATAAACTTTGAGTTTATTTGAATATCTTCTTGTGTCAGCACATTGGGGTACAAATACTGCATAAGCACGAGGACTCTTGAGATCCTGAAACTCATTTCTCTTATTGTGCTGGAAATGCTGCCTTCAGGATTTCCACTTCTAATCCTAGCTGGAACCTCAAACTCAAAAACCAAAATGGGAAAAGGCAAATGAAGTTGCATTTGAATTGTTCTGAATCTCTGAAGATATTTAATGTCTGTTTGCAGCTACCTAGTTTGATCTAGATTTCATTTTAACCCAGCTACTTAACTCACAACCAGCTAAAATGAAATGGGCTCGGCCATCACTATGGTGTCAGGTCAGTCTGTCATTAAGGCCCTCTGGAGACCATGGTGCAGACATTTAGAGCTGAGGTCTCCCATGGCTCCAATAAAGAGGACCACAAGAGCAGGAGAGGAGCTGCGAGGATACAGCTGCCCGCCTTTTGACTCAAGCGTGAATGGGTGGAGGAAATTGGCTGGGGTTTCTACCAGCAAAGCCTCCGGCTGCTATGTCCTTAGAGCCAGGCAAAAGACTATTCGACCTAACTGCAGTTTTCCCAGCTCAAAATGGATACCTATGGCCTGATGTTTGGGAGACAACTAGCCATTTGTCACAATGAGATATTAGGTCCTTAGAGGAGATTACACAGGGCAGCACAGTGCTAGGCAAAGAGCCACAGGACCGCTGCAGCAAGCAGGGCCAGAAGCACTCAACACTTACCCCTACTAAGCTCATCTTTGATCACAGTGCCCAAGCCACGTTCCCTCACTTACTTCTAAAAAATGCTTGCCAGCATCTAATGCAGGCTATCCCTGTTCACTAAAACTGGCTGGGAAGTCGGTGTGACTGATTTCCTGGCAGTTTCCTTGGGAATACCCACCAGATGCTACAGGCAGCTTGTCCCTGGTGGAGCCTGCCAAGGAGCAGTAGAGGTGAGAATTAATACATGAGTACCCCTGGGAAGGTTTGGGTCAGGAAAGGAGCACTAGCTCAGGTGTTTTTCTGGTCTGGTTTGATGGTCCCTACCGGATCCACTAAGAAGCAGATTTCAGCTAAAGGCTTTCCGTTGCACCCTAACGGTCCTGCATCTGGCCAGTATTTCCATGTAGACTGTCTGCAAGGACAAACTGAGTCCCAGCACATTGCTCAGCAGTGAAGGGCTCCCCCAGCCTGCGATGGGGCAAGCATCTCTTGTAATGGACATCTTCCAGAGAATTTTCTGGACGACCCCATCTTGGGGCTCCATTCCTCGCCCCAGGGCTGTCGGTTTGTTCATTCCCTCATGCAGCATGTTTGTGGCATGCGGGGCCATGCGCTAGGATTCTAAAAAGCATTGCAATTATTTTATCTAAGAAAAGAATTAATAAATCAAACCACCACCGTCATCAGATGCAAGCGGCACATTAAGCCACAGGTCTACCCTTGGGACTGGCCTTCACGCACACAATAAGCATTGCAGCTGTTTACTCACTGCATCCCTCAGTCACACCGCAAGCTCCCGCTCGGTGCTTGGGACACCCTTTGCCTCACAGAGTGCAACAGAGAACTCTGCTCAGAGGAGGATTTTCTCCCCACCCAAGTAAACAGGTAATGCTTTACATCAGGTTTGTAGAGGACAATTCCAGGGTGTTGTCAACCCAAGACTTAAGGTACCGCCAAAGAGGCAAGGAAGTAAAACAGCCTCTTGAATCCCATGGAAACAAAACCAAAGAAAAATGAAAGTCTTGCTTTGGGAGCAGGCAGGGCTCAGAAAGATTTTGGTTTGTAACGCAGTCTACCGACCAGACAGGTATATCTCCTTACTCCTGCGCTTTTTCTCCAAGCGTCTCAGCCGCTTCTCCTCCCGACGCCGAGCCTCCTCCGCCTCCTGGTGCTGTCGGCACTTGTGAAAGTTCTCCACCACCACCCCCACAAACATGTTGAGCACGAAGAAGCTGACGATAAGCAGGAAGGAGATGAAGTAGAGAAGCATCCAGGGATTATGGTTCTGGATGGGCTGGTGAGGTGGGGAATTAAAAAACATGAGAGAAGAGAAGTGACATAGACATGATGTGTATAAGTCAGGATATTGGGCACTCTGTAGCAACAAGACAGCACAGTACACTTTTGTGGGGAGAAGGAGAGGGCTCGGAGGAGTTAGGAGATTTCTCCCAAAGCAGTTTCCTCTCATTCGCTTTCTCACACTGACTAGAATTTTACTCTTGTTGTAAAATCTGCCCAGGATTTAATTATTTTCACATTTATTTCACACAGCTTAAGATAAATCTTAGTGTATGTGCATGACCCCACCTGTGAGATCATTTTAGTTAAAGATAGGCTCCAACTTTTTTTTTTTTTTTTTGAGATGTGGGCTTACAGTTAATGTTTCTCTGTTGTTATGAGATCTTCAGAAGCAGGGGAAAATTAAGTACAAAATGTTACTGTAGCTACGATGGGGCACTACTCAACTAAGACTTTTGACTTTCCTTTGCAAATGCCACGTAACACACAAACTTAACAATGTCTCTTTCAAAACATTCCTGGTTGTTTCCCATCTCGTGTGAGTTTGCTCTTATATGAATATATATGCCTTTTGTGAACCTGCAGTGCAATGGCACGTGTGGCCCTCCTCAAGTACCATCATTCTAATTAAAAACCCCATCAGTGCTTGTTTGTGCACTACATGGGGCGCAGCCACTGTAGAAGCTGTTCAGTGGAGGATGGAAAATCTTGGCAGCCCAATGGGCAGTGAGGCCCTCAAGAAGGTCCTACAGCTCTGCTCCTTCCTTGGACTTCCAAAAACATCAGAGTCACTTGGGCACAAAACATCGGAGAGCAACACATCTGGGCTCTGCAGTACATTTACCTGTTGGTCAATACCCACAGCATCCAAACCATCATACATGATGTTCACCCAGCCATCTTTGGAGGAGAGGACAAACAAGGACATGAGGGCCTATAAGAAAACAAACAAACAGAAAAGACTGGTCTTGCATTTCAGTCCCCAGAAAAGAAACTAACAACAGACAATGCTCAGCAAAATCAACCCACAGCTCCAGCCCCAGCGCTACAGGCTTGGGGCGGAGTGGCTTGATAGCTGCCCGGCGGAGAAGGACCTGGGGGTGTTGGTGGACAGCCAGCTGAATATGAGCCAGCAGTGTGCCCAGGTGGCCAAGAAGGCCAACGGCATCCTGGCCTGTATCAGGAATAGTGTGGTGAGCAGGACTCGGGAAGTCATCATCCCCCTGTACTCGGCACTGGTGAGACCCCACTTCGAGTACTGTGTTCAGTTCTGGGCCCCTCACTACAAGAAAGACATTGAGGTGCTGGAGTGTGTCCAGAGAAGGGCAACGAAGCTGGTGAGGGGTCTGGGGGACAAGTCTTATGAGGAACGACTGAGGGAACTGGGGCTGTTTAGCCTGGAGAAGAGGAGGCTGAGGGGAGACCTTATCACTCTCTACAAGTACCTGAGAGGAGGCTGTAGAGAGATGGGGACTGACCTCTTCTCCCTAGTGACAAGTGATAGGACAAGAGGAAATGGGTTCAAGTTAAGCCAAGGGAGGTTTAGGTTGGATTTTAGGAAAAAATTTTTCACTGAAAGGGTTATCCAGCATTGGAATAGGCTGCCCAGGGAAGTGGTGGATTCGCCGTCCCTGGAGGTTTATAAAAAAAGGGTAGACGTGGTACTTGGGGATATGGTTTAGAAGTGGTTTTGTCAGGTTAGGTTAATGGTCGGACTCAATGATCTTAAAGGTCCCTTCCAACCTTAAGGATTCTACGATTCTATGATCCTAACACATCACCTGACCTGGAGTTGGTGGAGAAATACAACATATTGTAGCTTGCTTTTACCTATTTCCGTATGTGACTTAAAAGTGAGCAAACTATGGTTGTTAACGGTCCTTTTCCCTCACGTATAGGCTGACCTTTGCTCAGACACATCAGGCTTTCTGGTCACTAAAGCATGATTAAAAATCACTATTTCAGGCTGGCCCAATGTCATGGGGTTTTAAAAAGCAATAATATATCCCAGCTCCTACTGTGGGCTGTCTTGCTTTTCAGCCAGTATAAAGCACCTTATTTTTTTCATTTGCGAACTAAACAGCTAGAAGTCAAGAAACTAAAAGTGACAGTTGAGGTCCATACATGAGGGACTGCATGCAACAGCAATGGCTTTAAGACAACACTCTTCTATAAATGAGGAATTGTATAACCCTAGGAAGTTTGGCTGCAAGAGATCAAGAGGGAACCTGATTCATTTTTATCCAGTTAGGGTTGCTTCAGATAGATGAATGCCTACGTTGTTCTTGGAAACTTCCTATGATGGAGGTTCCATGCCCTCCTCAAGGAATACATTTCAAGTGCTCATCCATTAAAAGCTGGTACAGAAAATCCCTGCAATGAGGACTTTACCTGTCCCAAATTGTCAAAATTGTACTTCCGCCGAACCCATTTGTAGCGTGCATTAGTGCAGTCAGTCTTCGTAGTGATATTTTTTACATCAGGACCATCACAGTAGTAGAACTTGCCTTTAAAAAGCTGTATGTCAGAAGCAACAAAAAAAGAAAAGAAAAAAAAACCAAACAAAAAAGAAGCAGCATTGAAAAATCTGTCCCCTGATTTATCTTTCTTTCCCCTAATAGAGTGGTTTGCCAAGTTCAGATTCCTTTTCTTTCCTTTCCTTCCAGCTCAGATACCTGTCCTAACACACACGGCAGGAAAACACCTCTGCTGAAACTTCAGGCCCTGAGACATTGCTGTGTATTGCCTCAGACACAGAAGGAAGGTGATCCTGCAGGCCTGCCCTGTCTTGTTGGGAGGATGACAACCTCCTCTCTGAGGAAGAGATGTTATATACATCCTAGCACACAGAGCCCGGAGGGATCTTGGGAATTTGTCTTTTCCTTCGCCTATCCTAAGGCAGGTGCTGTGGTGTTCATCAGGGAGGTCTGTTCTCCTAAACCTGAGAACCTGCCAATGAGCGGATGCCAAGCCCACCCTGGGGCATTTCTTCTAGGACCTGGCTCTTCTTTCCTAACACCTAACTGAAATCTTCCTTTGGAAATGTTTAAGCTCATTACTTCCACCTTAACCCCAGGGTGGTGAGAAAAACAGCTTCTCATTTGCAGCAGTCACTTACAGATGGTCGTGGTGAGGGGAAATACTCTACCTGGACCCCTAAAATCCCAAAGATAATGAAGAATGCACAGCAGATGAGAACAATATTCCCAATAGGCCTCAAGGAGGAGATCAAGGTTTCCACCACCAGCTTCAGACCTGGGGCTCTGCTGATGACTCTGGAAAAAATGTCAAAACAATAAAGCTTTTAATTTTTTGCATGCCCTGTTATTATATGGTTGCTTTTCCTCCTCTGCTTGGGCTGCAGTAAAGCTAACACAACCCTCCTCTACCTGCAGGCAGCATTCAGAGACAATTAGTGACTTATCTGGACAACCGGAATGTTCACAGTCACATTAGATGGAATTAAAAAAGCGTAAGACACCCCGTCAGCAGGGTGTTGGGCAATTGCTTACAAGTAACAGTGAGGAGGGAATATTCTCTATGGGCAGAATATCACAGAGGTTCCCACTACAGGGCTATTTGTACCTCAGTCCAGAGAGTTGATCCCCTCTGAGGGTCTCTCTGATCCAAGCAGAGGGGCACACCAGGCAGGAGCCTGCTTCTTAACACACAGCTAGTGGTACTAGAGAGCATGTCTTGTCCTCTTTCTACAGGCATAAATGTCCACCTGCCCTACTGGCCTGGGCCCCATGACAACTTTTCAAACAAAGTAGTTTCAATTTGTTTCCTAATTAGTTCCTGAACTGACTCGTAGCTAACAGGAACTTGTGATCAACAGCTCCACCGCCAAAGGGTCATCCCATTAAAGAGCAGCTTGCTCGCTTGCTGTGAGGCTGTGAGAGGCCAGGCACGCTCTGAGCACGGCCTGAAGCGGCTTTTGGGTATTATGGAGAACAACTGTTTTCCTTTCCTGTATGAGCGCCTGGAGCATGGTTCTCCTCGGGTGTCTGAAAAATGTGTTTGCACATGAGTGTAACTAGCCCAAGCAAGCTTTTCTGCGAAGGTGGGTGTTTTGACTGAAGAACATCAAAGCTTTTTTTAGAAGGGGCCTGTAGAGGGCAGAGGGTATGAGTCCTTGTAGGTAGCTTGAGCTTGCACTGCTAATGATGCTTTCATGCCTGCCGAACCCAGAGAAAAGAGGAGAGTCGTATGCTGCAGGGACAAAGCATTTCAATAAGGTCTTGTTTGGCAGCAACTAATGTGGCAGTCTGAACTGCACCTACAAAGTGTTAGGAATGGTCCCTGGAGTAATTCTAGAAGAGGCTGTGATAAATGAAGCCTTCATGAGAGGTGATGAATTCCTCTCTATTAATAGGATCTGGCCTAGTTATTCTCCAAGACCAATTCCCTTCTTTCCCCTTACATTTACTTACAAATCGCTTATGTATGAATCACCCTGATTTCTGTTCCTAGATATGCATGTTAGACAGGTGCCCTGAAGTGCTGCCAGGCCCAGGTTTGTCCAGGGTGACCCAGAGTGGCTCCTGGTGAGCCAGCACTGCAAGGGGACCCTGATGCCACCAGCAGAACAGAGCATGGGAGCAAGAGAGGAGACAGAAACACTCACGAAGTTACTTGTCACTAAGGAAATACAAAGCAGCAGACAAATAGCTGTTGTTCTTGCGGTCACGGGCCTAAACAAGATTGCCTCTTTCTATTACTCTCCTAAGCAAGCAGCTTTTCATTAGAAAGCCTCCAGGTCTCTGGAGGTGCCTATCTTATTTCCCCTGAAATTTCAGGAAAAAAGGCTTGTGTTTCTTGCCAAGAAGGATGGAAATAGAACAGGAGGCATGAGCTGATAAAAATTCCCCAAGCATTAACACTCTTTGTTATTGCATAATTGTAAGCAAAATATGAATTCCCTTTATTCCTTTTCTCAAATACTGAAAGTGTCTCCCCTTCCTCCACCTAGCTGAGAGCTAAATTGTTTTGCAGTAATGTTAGATATGCAGGCATGGGAGAGCAGGTATAGATGCTGGAGCTTATCAAATTATTGTCAGCACCTGTCCAATTGTAAATTCTCTCCCAGGCAACGCGACCTCTTTACTTGGGAATGACTGTGAGGCTGTGCAGTTTAACAAGGAGCTAGACTGATTTGTAAAACGGTGAAAAAAATGCAGTGTGGAGGAGGCATTCACTGCACTAACTGCCTGAGTACGATAACACCTCTTACTCCAAACTCCATCCGCTCTTTTCCATGCTGGTGAAGACGAATTATATTATAACTAATTTCACTGTTGTCAGTTTCACTATATAAGAGCTCCCCAAAGATGATTCTACCATGTTTTCAGGGTGTTTCAGCTGTGTTTCAGCTCTTTGTGTTATTAAGCAAGACCTTGACAAATCATGTGCATTTTTTCAAACTCCTTGATCCATCAACACAAAGCAAGCTCAGCCATCCTATTGATGAACATACCGGAGAGGTCTCAAGGTCCGCAGAAGCCTCAAAACGCGAAGGACACCCAGGATCTTAGCTCCGCCTGCCGATGCCATGGAGACAATGATGTCAATGATAGATACAAAGACTAGGACTCCATCCAGGACGTTCCAGCTGCTCTGCAGATAGGTGTTCTCCCCAGAGAAAAAGCCAAGAGCTACCACCTACAGCCAGGAGAAGACAGACAATTGAATCTTCACCCAGATCACAACTATGTCACGTTCTGGTCTTTGCCAGGTCTCACTATAGGCCATGGGATGAAGATGTAATTACCTTAACCATCATTTCAGCTACAAAGATTGCAGTGAAGATGTAATTAGAAACACTTAGGAATATCCTTTCCTGTAAAATATAGAACAACAGAAAGAGGCAAGTTATTTAAAGATGTTAGAAAACAAGCATCTTTCATCTTGCAGGATCTTGTGCTGAAAAGACTAAGATCTGGATTCTGCATCAAGGAAGAAAATGACTCAGGTACTCACTGTGCTGTGTGGGTCTATGTCTGGTCGCTCCAGTGCTATAGTGATGCAGTTGAGAAATATGAAGACCAGCACCACGTGATCAAACATTTTGTGGGCAATGACCTTCTGGCACATCACTCGGAACCTGAAGAAATGGTGGGGAGAAAAATATCCTTCAGATGTTTGGGTCAGCAAGAGACTCCCACCCCAGTGGCACATCCTCAAAAGTCTTCAGCAGTTGTGCCACCAGCATCAGCCCAGGTGGTGCGCTAGTCTCTCCACGAGCTTCAGCTCTTATTATCAATGCAGTAAACAAGATGTAATAACAGCTATTACTAATACTGGTTAAACCACCCTTCTTCCTAGACAGGCACAGGGTGAACTATGCAACAATTCTGCCCACATGTAACAGGAGAAGTTACCTAAAAATCAGGAATCGGATTTCCAAAACTCTCAGTGCTTCTGCATCAGAGAGAGATTTTTCTCAAGGGAACTCTAGCTAGAAATGTAGTATTCCATTACCACAAAAACCTGGTGGGCTGGCATTTCACTGGGATTTCTTACCGATTCTGTGGGGAAAACAAGTAGAGGGACCAGTCTTCATGAGTCTTGCACCACTGTGGTTTGTAGGGCTCCAGGACTTTACGAATTCGGTAGCAGTAACTCTGGATAGAAAAGAAGAAACACCTTTTCTTCCTCTTTTATTTTCCTGCCTCTTCAACTTTCACAGTCCTTTTGTGAAAGGGGGCAGTACATGGCATTTCATAGCATGTGTAGGGAGTCACAGCTTTTGGGACAGAGATGTGGCAGGCCTTGTCACATTTGTCCAACAAAATAGGGAGGAAAGGGGTGGAAGAAAGGGGCTGCTGTACAGTGAGATGTGGACATAACAAACCAAGACGTTCTAGCCAGGTATCATTTTGAGATCTGAAGTTGTGTCAAAACCAAAAAGGCATCAAACAACAAAAAGTTAAATAGAGAGCACTCTTTCTAGGCTTTCAAGCTTTAGTGATGCCAAACAGCTCTTGTGAGCAAAGACATTAGCTAGCTGTTGTGCCTACAAGCTCATTTTTGGAGGTATCTTGGGCCAGGGGGACAATCTCAACCATTCCAAAAGCTATGCAAATGCATGAACAACCCCTTGCAGTTTTACCTCATTAGAGACCCCTGCAAGGTAACAGCCCAACCCATTAGCAAAAAAACCCAAACCTTTTGGGAGGTTGATGCCCATCCCTCAAATCTGGATTCATTTTGTCTATACCAGCCATTAGGCAGTAACACTTTTCAAAGCCTGATTTTTAATCAGCCTTCTTGGAGTGGAAAAGTCACTTAATGCACAACCGCCCAACTTCCCCCTCAACTCACATCCTCCATGTCATCCTCATAGTCCATGGCATCCTCCTTGTGGCTGTCAACACGCAGGAAGAACTCACTGGGGACGTGAACCATCTTGCCATTGCAGTCTTGGTACTCGGCAGGCAGAACGGCCATGGGGTTGACACTGAGCGAGTGACGCATGGTGGGCAACTGGAGCAGCTCAGGCAGGTCCAGGGAGCTGCGGCAGTCCAGGGACTCTGCCCGGCGGTGCAGCGAGGGCCTGCTGACTGTGCTGGACTTGGCATCGTCGGAGTCATCGTCTGTGCTGCCTTTCCCCTCCCCAGAGAGCAAGGACTCTCGTTCTCCTGACTGGTTCTTCTTCTTGAGGCTCGGGGCTCTGCCCAGGCTATTCCAACTTGAGCGTCGGCTTCCCCAGTTGCTGCTGGTGCCCCAGTTGGTGCAAGGGGAGCTGCGGAGGCTGGACTGAGAGAGGAGAAAGACGTTTGAGGGTTTGTTTGCAGGAGGAAGCCAAAGGATATGGCATTTTGCCCAGATTGGAAGACCCTTCTTGTTGCAAGTCATGTCTTCCCCTTCCAGCCTTCCTCACTGCTTCGATTTCACCATGCCAATGCCTTGAGATGGGAGCCAAGCACCCAGCTAAGTCCACACTGAAGGTACTCTTTGAACTACACCTGTAGCACAGCCGCCAATCTTCTGTGCTGCATGACTTCCTACTGCCCTGGCAACATTAACTGTGCATAAAAAATGAACCCAAAGATACTATTGCTGAAGCAGCATTTTCTTTCCTCAAGTTCAACTGGTTTCAGCACACGACTTCCCTGGCTTCCAAAGGGGCTCCTGCACCCGAGTCACCCAAGTGTCTTTTGGAAATTGTGCCTCTATTTGCATTATTTCTCTTCAATTTGCTGCATAAGGAGGTGGAATGAATGTTTCTCTTACACCAAATTTCTGGCAGTGATCAGTGTGTCAGTGCACTTTGGCTGGTAGGTAGTTGCCAGGATGAAAGCACTTAAGGTCAGAGCAGAAAAGCTAGAAGGAAAACTCCTTTTTCCTCCATGGCTTCCTCCCAGCACAAAACGAGGCGAACTGCCTTTCTCCTCCTCAGTGTCGGCCAGCTCTCTGACTGCTTCATCTTCCTTTGGCTGGTGGCACTGATGTGCTCTCAGAGAAAGGATTCAAACGATGAACAACCCTCTCCAGCAACTCACAATCCCATGAAACCCCAAGGCAAACAACAGTCATCTCTATTTTCTTTTCAAAAGCATTACCTTGACTAAGCAGCTTACCAAAGGGGACAGTGGCTCTGTCTCTGTGTGAAGCGCCTTCACGCTCCGCTGCCTTGATTTGAACATGATATTGCAGTTACAGAGCAGAGGAATGGGACAGATAAGCAGCAGCAGAAATCCACATTGTCTATTAACTCTGCTCCCTCTGTTTTCACAGAGCTGCCCTCCCACTCCCCTGCTGCGGGCAGAATGCAACCAGTTGCCAAAGCAGTCAGCTCCAGCCAGATCTCTGCTCCATGAGCTGTGCCTGGTGGCAATCGGTCAGCTCGTACCTTGTTCCCTGTTTCCCCTCCAATGGGGCTGCTGTACTGTAACTGGAGCTCAGCGGCTGTGCTGGTAAGACCAAATGCTTCATTTCCCTTGACACAAGGTGGATTCAAGATGCAACTCTAAAATGCTATGGGGGGAAACAAGCCTCATCCTCACAGGAACACCTGACAGATTCTCCAAGACAAAATGGCCAGTGTGGTTGGCAAAAGATGCCTGCTCCTCCTCAGAGGGGTTGGCCGGAAGAATGACATGAACTTAGGACTTGTCTCAGGTTGCATCCTCCAGTGAGATGGCTTGGCATGGACTTCCAATCATCTACTAGGCAGAAAAACACTGAATCCCCATACATCCCTGGCTCCCCTCTTCATATACTCACTGTCCTTGACTGTTATGTTGTCACTGTCCTGCCCCAGCACAGAACACCCATTCATTTCTCCCTCTTGACTCTGTTCTCCTCCTGCCTTTCCACATACTTCTCACCTCTATCACCCTCCTTTATCCTTTCCAGCAACGTTTGCATGCATACACACGCACATGTGTACACACACACATATATATATCATCTGTGCTGCTTGCAGGCACTTGAGGGAGAGTTATTTGCAATAGGAACCTACCAAGGACTTCTGATCATAGCTCAAGGGGTCTAGTGAAGCGTTACTCCCTCTCCTCGAGTCCACAAAAGCGTGCACTGAATCCATGTGTGGGGAACATTTTGGTGTGGGCATCGGTGTGGCAGCAGTGCGCATGATTATAGGAGGTGGCATGCTTCCCCTGCCGTCCAGATGTCCATTTGGGGTGACGGCAAGTGAGTACATCTTCATCTCTGGAGAGAAGGGGAGAGAGAATACGAGCTGAATGCTCAGCTACAGCTACAGAAATCACTCTTCAAAACGGACATTGCTCCTTGGGTCTTCTAGGAACTCTGCCAAATGGAGATGAGATGTTGTGGGCAAAAAGATCACCCCCACCACGCTGAAAAGCATAAAGCAAATGTCACAACCTTTTAAGAGGCCTTTGGCCCTGCCTGGACTCAGAACTCATTGCCCTCCAAAAGAAGCTTCTTTTGCTCACTGTTTCTTGGAATTTAGAGAGTGGAGTTACAGTTTTGGGGGACCGGGACAGAGTTTCCAGGGAAAGGACATTGAGGACTGGCTAAATTTACCCGAGGAAGTTAATCTCTTCTCCCTGTCATACAGTCTTGCATAGAGATTTTTATGCAGTTCTTATACGCTCTAAGTTCCTTCATGGGGAAGGCACTAAGCAAACATTAGTTATTGTCCTTAGACATCTGTTCAGGGGACAGGAAATGGAAGTTGCTTTCACACATCTACCCATCTAGAAGAGTAAATCTCCTGTAACAGAAAAATCTAATGGCACATCTCTGTGGTAATTGCAGAAAGCATCTATTTTAGCTGTATGGCAAGTACAGACTGCAAAAACGGTATTCACACTGAAGACAAACCAGGCCTAACACCTCCAGCCCTATGGAGTGCTGTAACACTCAAAACTAAAAGCCTGATTTCAAACACAAAACTAAAGTTGAACTAGCGCCTGTTCTACTGGGCTTAGTGGGTTCTGGTTTAATAACTGCAGATTTGGTCCTAAGGAGGGGGAAGGATGGGAGCATCTGTGATCAGCAGGAAAGAAGTACAAGTCTGCAGTGAGAAATCCAAGTGAGTGCATTACCCCTGCTATTTTAGTTCCACTGGCTGCTTTTTAATGCAGTGTGCTTCTACTGTAGCATCTGTTTAGTTGCCGGCTTGTGCACAAATACCTGATCTGCACCACTGAAGTCCATGGGAACACTGCCATTCACTTTGAGGGGTGGAAGATCCAGCTCAAAATTTGCTAATCTGCAATACAAGTTCCTCTTGCCAGTGTATCTGTTTACAGACCAACGGCATCGTAATAGAATTGTTAATGCCCTTATGCTGTTAAGTCACTGACTGGCACCTATGAGGCTTATGGAGACACACAATTACTTATGGACTTTGACTGATGGCAAGTTCAGCCCTGTTTTCTATTCTCATATTACTTGAGAAGAGGTGAAAATATTTCTTTTCCCTAGAACTCCCTTATTATTTGAAGCTGCTCAGCAAATAGTTGGTGCAAAGCTGGTTCATAGTTGGTGCTGTGGGCTCCTTGCCAACTATCTGCAATGGACATTCATTTGATCACTTGGTGTTTTGAATTTGTCGCTTATTCTGCAGACTAAGAAGCTTCATCACCGTGCTGTGATTCAGCTCTGTCTCAGCTTCCCCAACAAATTACTTCTGCCCCTTCCTCAGCTGAATTCCATCTGCTTACCACAATCAGTATAATTTCCTTAGCTGAAACGAATCCTGGTTTAGAAGCATTTAAACTAATCCTAACAAGAGCCCAAGCTGAGAATCAAAGTACAGAGGAACTAAACTGGCTCCTGTTTACCATCATGCTATTCACTCTGTTAAAATACGTGATCCCTTCCTGTCTCCTATATGGTTGCAAACTTTACAGAGTGAAGGCTGTCACCTACTATTCCATGTTTATAGTACACTAGTACAATGTGGCCTTACCTCAAATCAATTGCCAGGCCCTCCTGAAACACAAATGAACAGCAACATTTCCATCAATCAAACCTCACCTAAATGCATTTGTGTGAGAAACCAAAAAGAACAGATGAGAACATGATTGATTTGAAAAGCTGCTGAGAAGTAGTGTGAGAATATTGCTGTCAGCAAACCATTCTGTGGTAATGATACAGAAGAAACGGTAAGACATATCTAAATATTCTGGTATGGTTTAAATTAGAAAAACATCTGTTTAAAGGAAATATCAATGCTCATTTAGCTTTCCCAGTACTTTTTGCATAGCTGCTCTGTTAACATAGGTATCAGATTATTTGATAAATAAAATGGATTCTTCCACTTTCCTCCATAAGTTTCTATGAAAAGATGACTGGAAGCAGAATTGTAGCGCTCAGATTCCCAGCAAAATGTAGAGATAAAATCCTACCTGTTGCTCGCAGGTCCTTTAGCTTCTCAAAATCATCATCGAAGTTGGCAGATGTCTTGTCCTCATCTGTGTCTGACCTATTGGCATCACCCTGCAGAGAGGAGAAGGATAATTAACAGACCCAATTCACTTAATCTTTAGCACAAAGACCATTTGGACTACTTAGCAGCTCACAGATACCTCAGCTCCCCATGGCTAGTTTAAGTGTGGCCCTAAGAATTAGGAGGGCAGAATGCCAAATTCCCTCCGACACTGCCTTGGGGAATGACCCCAGGTAAGTCCCTCTTCATTGTTTTGACTCATTTTTGTACTTGGACAGAAAGGATGATGTTGTGATTGTGACTGCTGTTCCTGCAATGTTGTTGAGTTTCCTACACTGTGCCCAGCCTCACTGAACAGTGTATCCCAGGGGAGAACACGAAAGCGCAGCTGTAATCAGAGGAGCAACTGAGAAAAATTGGCATTGTGGGGTTCCATATTTGCACTCTCCATGATCCCAGCTGAAAGCACTTAGGTTTTAATGTCAAAGGATGTCGAAGGGTTTCTCTTCTTTATTTGACAGCACAGTAAATTTGACTTAGATCTGAAAACCCAGCCCGGATTTGCTTTCTTCACACTGGTTGGTAATCGAGATTGTACTGAGAAATCTCTTGGCAACACTGAAGCTGAGGCAGAAGGCAATGAGGCCAGCTTGCCTGGCAGCACAGCATCATCTCTGGACAGAGAACAGCCAACCACCCTCAGACTAGCTTTCCTCCTGAAAGTCCAGTTATTTTTCCCTTTCATACATATCTACTTCTGCTACCAAAAAGCCTAAATAATGTACAAGCCTGGGAACGAAGAGCTATTGTCAGGTTCTCCTCTGCTCGGGGAGGTCTGCAGAGAGGAGAGATTCCAGCAGGCTGCCGGCATGACTCTGGCTTGATCCATCAAGACTGCAGAAAAGCTGTGCAAATTGGTAGCAAATGGTTGGATTAAAGCAGCTGATCCCAGAAAAAGGAGCACAGTTCCTTAACTGATGCCTGAACAAATCACCGTGGTTTCTAGAGACATGGTGCTGAAATGGCAGTGAACTTAATTTCGTCTGTGATGTATTGCTAACTTGTGCAGCCAAACGGACAGGATGACTGAAAGGCTTAAGCTCCCTTATTCATCATCTCTGTTTTGGAGCAGAAGTACTAGTGCAGAGAACATGGAAGATTTGCATAATTTTGGAAGGTTTGTCTGCTTTTCCAGAGCAGCTCTGGGGTAGATTTCAAAATGACATGGGAACAACGTAAGCACAAATATGCAATTATGGTTCTGTTTGACGTGTGGCTGCTTGTCCTGCACAAACGTACTAAGAAAGGGTTCGTGGCCATTTAAGCCTATTCTCTTCTTGGGATACTCCTGCCAAACTTGCTCCACGGCCAGATAAGAACCTGAGATCAAGCTGAGACTGCGTACTGGGATTCACAGTACAATTTTTAGTGTCCTTGCCGAAATGATGCTGATGGTTCAGAGCTTAGAGCAGCAATAATATGCACCCTTTTAGCTGCACAAGTCTCCCAGGAGTCACTCTCCATCTAAGGAAAATAAACACCTAAGCAAAAGGAGAAGTAGTGGATCTCAGTGTCTTTTATACCTGCTAAGAGCATCACTCTGTAAGAGGGCAAAGACAAAGAGGTCAAAACAAGAATTTCTGCCATATTCCCAACATACCACCAGCACCAGGGATGACAAAAGAAAACCCAGCTCCTCTGATACTTCTTCAAGGAGACTTTAAACATCTTTAGTTTACAACCAGAGCTAAGTTATGCATTTATAAGTGCAAGGCTTGAATTGAGCATTGGTAGCTGAAATAGAGCCCTGAGAAGGGTTTTCTGTAACACAGCTAATACCTCCCTATGAGACAACTGACAAGCCCATAGGCTTAATGTCAGGATTTATAATAAATGGAAGCGGAGAGCAAAATGTGCCCTGCAAATGTCATGCCTGTGGTTGCTGGCCTTTTCTGAGGCACCACTGGGTGAATAATACAAGCTTTGAAAACTACTTCTTACACGCATTTAAATCATGGTCCATAACAGCTCTGAAAGGAGCCATTAAGCCTAAGCAAGAAAACGACAGCCATTCGCCTAGGTCTGTAATCAGGCACTCAGAGGGTATTGCATGAGGCTGCCCATTTCTGAGCTCACGTTAGCAGGTGATTCAGCCTCCAAGAGGGCAGGTAAGGGACGGGATCAGTACCGTACAAAGGTACCTGCAAGCTGCCAGGTTGCTGAGCAGAGAAAACTTCCTTTTGCCTTAAAGCAATCAGTAACAAAGGATGAACACTGCTGTATAAGGGCGCTCTGCGCCTAAATGCAAGATTGCTTAAGCCAGAGCAGTTTCCAGTCAGTCAGGTCACACATGCCGGTTGTCATCCATTTGGGTTTCCCTGGCATGTCCTCGTTTTCCACCCAGATTTGCTAGTTGGTGAAATCTGAGGATATCCGACACATGTGGCCACCGAATACTCTGAGCTACTGTATGGCCAACTGTATTGGTTGCTCCTGCATTCAGTTCAGGAAAATCTATTACTTCAGCATGGGTTTTATTCTGCTACGGCCTGTGCCATTTTCTAGCAGAATTGAGGTCTAGCACACCCACTCTGAATACAGCTACAACTCTCCGAAAGGAAAACTCCTTTTGGGTTGGAAGACAGCAGCTGCTGCAGAGCCTGTAGAAATACTGGCAATTCCTTTGGTCTGGTGTTACTTGGTTAGTGGCTAAAACGTCCAACACCACCTGGTTTGCACTTGAACAAGAATATAGCAAAGGTGCTACAGTATCCAGAGCAGAGCCAGGAGATGCTGAGATTGGTGACACTGAGAAAACTACATGAATTTGGAAATAAACAGTGTCAGCATGAGTTCTGGTCACCGAGACATGGAGTATAGGCTCGTTCTTGGAAAAGGACCTTCTTGCTTTTCTTGGTCAGCTGTGATGGATCTTCAGGGCATGGACCCCACTGTACAAGATGTCAAGATGCCCACTAATGCAGTGCAGAGCTGGACTACTTGTGCCTTCTCCGTGTGTGCAGGTGGCACTCATCACCCTCAGCATCCATGAAACAGCCCTAAGCTATGCGGATCAGGGTTGTTTTTTTCCAAACTGGGGCTTGGCTCCTGATGTTTCAATTAATTTTCCTCTGCTAGTGCTGCAAGGAAGCTAGGAGGGATGTTTTAATAATGAATCTATGCAGACATCCTTGAAAGACATAAATGTGGCTGTGCTGGCTTGAGGAAAGGGAATTTTTGGTCCATGAATATTTCAATGATATTCCATGGTCAGCGGTTCGTCTAAGTGTGACCTAAACATGGCAAATGAGAGCATGATACCATTTCTGGGGAAAAAATGAAAAGTGAAAAAAACGCCAAACCTATAAAAATAATTTCTTTCTCCTCTTTCCCTTGGGAGCTAAGGCGGTGAAAACTGAAGCCATTCTCTCATTTTCTTTCTGAGTCTGTGTGTCTCTGAAGCCAATCCAGCACTAAGCAAACCTTCCTTTCTTGATGGTTGCAGAAATAAAAAACGTAATAATTAAAAAATCCCAAAGCACGATGTAAGGCCTTTCTATGGCACTAATCTTAGCTTGAACTGGGACTGGCTGACTTTTGGTAAGTCTCAAAATAATTTATATTTGCACTAGAACTTCAAAAAAAAGTACTTTTTTCCTGGATAATATATATGTGCACATACATCGTCATATTTATAACTGAAACAGATCATCCTCATGTAAAATCTCCCCCAAAGAGACTTGCTGTGATCTGAAAGGAAGATGGAGAAGAGCAGGATAGGGCAGGGGATCGGGGTTTCACACTCTGAGGATGCTAAAAGCAGATCTGGAGTGGACTTGCCAAGGTGGAGGAAGACTTAGGAGGCTGCAGGGGTCCCCGACTCACACCAGTACTATACCACTTACACCACTCACACCAGTGTGTCCTGCTGCTCTGGATCACGTGGCACAGGACTGCCTGCACAGCTGCTAAGGTTCCTGCCTAGTTCAGATCATGACACTGCATATCACTTTTGACAGAGAAATAAAATCATTTCTCTAACCCTTTCCACGTGAGATGAGATGCCTGCAGTTTATCATAAATTCACTGCTCGTTGACCTGATACAGACATTATTTTCAGGTGTAAGTAAAAATCTCTTTAGCATTCACATGTCCTACAACATCCTAAGTATCTCAAAATTTAATGTTTGTAACCTTGCAACACAGCTTTTGAACAGCTGTGCTACTAGCCTCAAATAACACGTAAGGGACAGAGTCACAAGGAAAGGCCTCTTCACATCCTACCTGGTCCCCACCGCTAGCGTTGGCTGGATACATTGAAGGCCTAAGACCCACCATAAAGAAACACAAACACAGGACACATGGGAGATTAGGTGACTAAATCCACCCTATTTTTTACATTTCCTCATTGTCATAGAAGAGACCCTGTAGCAGATCAACAAAAGTGTTGGTCTCCCAAGTCCCATGCCAATTCCAGTGCGCCTTATTTGCAAAGACAGATTCACAAGAGCCTCACATGCCCAACCCAGCTCATCTACACCACCTTAAGTTTAAATTCAGGGCTGCTTGCATGGCTAGATATTTGCACTGACATGGATTCATCCCTACACTCCTGCCTACACGTGCTTCTCAGTTGTCTCCCTCCCTCTGCTCGGATCTCTTACCTCTGCCTGGAAGCCTTCTACCAGAATGGCAACAAGAAGGTTGAAGAGCACGTAATTGCCGAAGGTCATCAGGGCCACAAAGTAGAGTGCTGCCCATGAGGATGTAGATGCCATCCCATTGTACAGGACCACGTTCCAGTCCTCTTGAGTGAGGATCTGCAGAGAGGTGAAGGGGAAGACTCTCCAATTACTCCACTCCTGTCACGCACAGCAGCTGCATTCAAATGCTGACTCATCCATTTCTTCCTCTCCTTTTGACCTTTTCTGAGCATATTCATTAGCAGGTCTCATGAGATGATACAGCAAAACACTCTTTTATTTAGATCTTTGCATGTGAGAGCTCTCTCCTGGCCAAACCTCCCCTCTCTGCAGGAGGATCTAGCACACCCATGCCCATAGAGGTGGCTAGATCCTAGATATGGTAACACAAAGGAGTCCCATTATTTGGTGGTGGTATTGCCTCCTTTGATAACCATCAGAAGATAACAGACCTGAGGCCAGAGCTGTTGTCTTTTTTCAGGCTGCTCTCTCTAAGGCATCTGGAGCTGAAGGAAAGGGTAGGGGACATGACATTTGATGAGATAAATGACATTGGGTGGCTCAAGAAACTCAAGGAAGCAAAGTGGTTTCCATTAGGTAAAAGCACTGACAAAGCTGGGCAAAAAAATACACATCTTTGCAAAGCCTTGCTCAAAGGGACCTTCCTTAGGGACACCCACTCTCCTAGCTTTCCTGGAGCTCAACAATCCAGGGGTCTCCAAGAAATGAATGACAGATTCATGCTCCCCATTAATTCATGCTTACAATGAAAATGGCTTCTAACCCTCCTAAAAAAAAAGTAGCTTTGGGGGTAGGAATGCAGTCAGCTGCACTGAGTCATGCCACTCATCAACCTTCACGGGATGTAGGGCTGAGCCCTTCTGCTCTGTGCCAACTCTATTTCCCAAGGGATTGTTAGAATAAATGCAGAAATCTGTATTTATGTTGGTAAAAGAAAAATATTAACCTGTGAGACTAATGCTGATTTCTCCTTGCTCCTTTTTAAGCAGGAAAACTGCAAGAAGTTAATCACATTCTTCACAGTGAAGACTCTAGACTGGTTTGTACCTTGAATGATACTGTGGTGAACACCTACTCTGCACTTAGAAACTTAGCTTAACCTTGTTTACATTGTGCTCCCCTTGGAGTCTAAGGACTGAGCTTTTAAACAGAAAAGACTAATCTTTATATTTAGAATGCCCCGGAAATAGCAGCTTATTGCTCCATGGTGGAATATGCCAGTAATTTCAAGCACATAACAGATCTTGTCTGCAGAGGAAACACAACTTTTTTATATAAAGACTTTCTCAGCAACTCCAGCTCTGATTTGCAACAGTATTTGTTACTCCCAGTTAAATGAAACTATTTGCAAAGTGCATTTTTGGGACAGTGAAGGCAAGTAAGGAGACAGAGATCTACAGAACAGCAGCAGAATGGACAGAATGGACACACAATCACTTTGCCCTAATAACCGTTTCAGTGCCATTTCAGTCCAAATTTGACACCTACTGGTACAGTTGTTTTTTTTAAAAAAAAAAGTGAAATAACTTGTCCAGGTGGTTTTCATTAAAACGTGCCAGAAAATCCAGAGCTTACCTGAAATACAGTCACAATGGCCCAAAGTAAGGAATCAAAATTCTTTCTATCTGGAACTGTGTCTCCCGTATCAGTTTTCAGGCTGAATTTGCATCCAAAAAGATGCATGCCGAGAATGCTAAAGTGGGAGAAAAGGGAGATGGAAGAAACATTACTGTGTGAAATATGATTGCAGGGAGGATTGCAGTGATATTTGGGACGCTTTTTCCTCCCAGTGTTTTGTGTGCCAGTGGTCTCTCCCAGGACAAAAGGCTCTGCTCTAACACAGACATGATCACTGATCTAACCCTCCCATGTGGTTCTTCTGTGTCACATCTCATTACAATTGTCCACACTGAAGTCAAATCAGGGATCTCCTTTGTCTAGAAAATAACAAACCATATCGCCAGCTTGCTAATCCATCTGATTTCCAAGAACAGGATCCTGAGGAGCACTATAGAGTCAAACAGACAAAAGTCTTGGAGCCTGTACAACCTCCATCTCAAATATAACACTGGTAGGGTCCAGTTACTGACAGCTTCCCGAGACACAGCTAAATGAGCCTCCCAGGAATTCCAGAGCAATTGTTGCCTGTTTGTGTACTTCATTCGTCTACAGAATTACAGTACTGCATGAAAAACCGAGACCAAAAAGAGGTAAATAGCCTGGTGAGTGTCTGCTTGTCAGTCTACTGTGAGCACTTCTATCATGAAGGCAGCCTAATAAATGCAGTGTATCGTTATTCTAATCTACATATTACTTAAGCAAGCCGAATCAAAGAAGAGCTACAGCCTCTGGTACCTGAAGATAAAGATGAAGAGCATGAGCAACATGCAGAAGGTGGCTACATTGTCCATTGTCTTCATCAGGACCACTAGCTGGCGACGGAGGGCAGGCATGAAACGCACCAGTTTCAGCACCCGGAGCAGCCGAAAAGTTCGTAGCACGGAGAGGCCTCCGTCTGACTGGCCAATGATCTCCCAGACACTGCAAGAACACCAAAAGGAGAACTATAAACAGCAGTACTGTACTGTGAAAGCCCTGAGCGGGCTGGTTTCTTACAGGTTATCACACCATTTAAGCCCTAAAGGGGTGGTTTATTTGCCTGCTACTTTCTTGCTTCCGAAAAACACCTTCACTTCCCAGTGTGCAGACACATGTGCTTATGCACAAACTATATCCTTTATAGCTGGTTTCTCGATCCTTTAATTCCCTTGCTTTCTGTGGCTCTTCACAACACAGCATGTCTCCTGCTAGTCTGCATGAGTACAATCAGTCACAAGCCTAGCCGCAAAATGTGGACCACAGTTTTGTACAAGCTAATATCCAGAGGGATTTATGCTTGTTGGGGTGGGTTGGTTTGATCAGGCCACAGCCTGGCCTTTGTTCTGGGCCTCTACTGCTCCTCACTTCTCTGAATCAAAGGGATGAGCCATCTGAAGCCAAGGGCACTATCCTGGTTTACACCTTCTGTGTCTGCCTTGACTTCTCTGCCCCAGGCTACTGATCAAGGGGTGAACAGCGCTGCTAGAAAGAATCCCAGCACAGAGAGGTGCTGTACAAGCTTCACACGCATGTGCTGTGACATCCCCAGTTTAGGCTGGGATTGTGTTCCCCTGGGAGAGGACAGCAGAACAGTGTTTGCCCTATTCTGTCCTGAGTTACGTGTTAACTCAGGAGAGGGAGGGCATGCTGCTGGGATATGGACACTCACAGTACTCCTTTCCCAGGACCAGCCATTCTGGACTTCAATGGAAAATTGACCACAGTGCCAGATGTGTGGTGTAAATAGACTTTGTTCTCCATCTGCCAGGTCCATTTACTTTGGACGGCCCTTCTAATGACAGAACTCTAAAAGGCCAGCATAATTATAGCCCATCACAGCCAGCGAGCTCTGGATTAACACATGCCATGTCATTCCTGTTTCCCATCCCACTCCCCAATGGGTCTGAGCCCTCAGCAGAAAAGCCACAGTGGAGAAAAAAATGGCAGTAACCTGATGACAACTATGATCCCATCAAAGATGTTGTACGGGTTCTTGATGTAGCCGAAGAGGCCAAAGGCAAGGAGTTTCAGGAGCATCTCCAGGGCAAACATGCTTGTGAAGACGATGTTACTGATCTCCAAGGCATTGGTCAACTCGTCTGGCTACAGGGCAAAAAAGCAACATGGTCAAACACAGGCACAGAGGAAATGGCTAAAGGCTGGTATGTTCCTCCCGCTCAGGGATTTGTACGAATGATGCACAAATGCTGCATCTTCCCATGTTCCTTCTGGAGAGTCATGGAGGCAGATAAGTATCTGAAGGGAACAGCAGACGAACCTCATGGACAGTCCCTGTGAGTCTTACTGGAAACACAGAATCCCAGCCCATTTCTGGGGCATTTGCAGAACAATTGTGCCCAATAGAGGGACCCAAAAACCTAAAGCTATGCAAAGGAGAGGATTTGTTCACTGCTGCAAGATACAATTATCCAGGTGAATGGCTAACATGGCTTGTAGGGCTTCTATTTGGACTTGCATTGCTCAGGCTGTTTTTATTGCTCTAACCCCAGCAGAGCTTTATGGATTCTGCTATATCCAAAGCCAGAGCACTGTCAATACAGTACAGCCCTACTCACATACAAACAAAGCACTTTTCTTGCAGAGATCTCTTAAGAGAATTAAGAAAAAAAAATACCAGTGAAAGTCAGTAGGATCAACAGTTTTATCTCCCTTGAGATATTTATCTCCTTTTGGAAACTGTCCTCCAAAAAACCCATGATGATTTTTCCTTCTGAAGTCCTGGTTAGTAACGTACAGCAGATTTTGTTTAAGTGACAGCAGTATGGCCCTGAGTGTCAGGATTGCCTCCAGGATCAGCGTGGGTTTCTCTGAGCGTACAAGTCTGCGTGCAGCTTAAATCCAAGAACTGATTTTTCCATGCTCCTCCTCTACCACCAGCGCCAAATTACCTTGGGCTACAATCTCGCTTTTCAGACACAGCCTTCGATGTTCCTTTCCTGGGAAGCACAGCAATGTCTACCCAGCACCCAGGCTCCAAAACGTGGCACAGCAGGGACTGATGCCAAAGGTGGGATGGGGTTTGCTCACTTACTGGAGCTACTCCCTCAAACAGCACCGGGCTCTGCAATGCGCATTTCTAATGCTCAAGGCCTGTTCCTCTGCAAAAGAAAACGAGTCTTTTTCATTTCCTCGGTGTAATAATATTGTCTAGAAAAAGGTGTTATTTTCATATCTGACTCATCTCCTGACTGATAATAGCTTCCTTTATTCCCCATCCGTCATTAGACTCTATGTTAAAAGTTGGCAGTTTCTTGGGGATGTTGTTGCATTATTTGAGGCTCCAAAGGGAGAAGACGACCATTGTAACACTAAGCAACTCCACACTCTGCAAACTCAATCCTTGGCAACTGAATGAGGAGGTGAAAGAGTTAACTCGAATGCAGGAAGAGCCCCCACACCCCCTACTATAGGCATCGACAGTCTGTGGGCTGCTAATGAACCATCATTCATAGGCTAAATTACTTTATGCAATAGACTGTCTTGTGCTCAACCATTTATCCACGAGAAAGAGCAACTAAGAGCCTCAGTCCTCGTGATTATAATCCATATACACTAATTACTAAGGGACATCAGAGGAAGGACTGTGCAATTTTCAGTTCTTTAGTCTCTACCAAGGGGTGGCCTGGATGGCCGCACAGCGCACCTGAACAGCACCATCACCGAGCTGCTCTCCTCACACCTTCCTTGCTGCGAGGATGGCGATTCCCTCCCCAACATCAGTCAGCACTCGCCTGTGCTATCCCCTTCCCTGACGGTGCCAAAACAACCTGGGCAGAGGTCTTCCCTGTGCAATGAAACACAGCTGAAGAAAAGGGCTGCTCCAGGATGGCATCTAACCAGCTTCCCCAGCAGAGACTGAGCCTGAAACAGCCCCATGGGCCTCCAGGTGTCTGTCCTGCTGTAGGCCACAGTGGTGACAGGACACCATGCTCGCAGTGTCCTCGAGCTATTTGTCAGGAGCAGCGTGCGGCCGGCATGTTTGGTCTCCCCTCAGCCAGGGTTACGCAAGGGCATTCTTAACAAGAAGCAAAATAACTTGCTAAATTTTTGCATCCCTCCAGGCAGCAGACCGAGGGCTCCTTGGGACAGGGTGTTCATGGCAGGCCAAGGATGGCTCATTAACGTGTTGAGGCTGGGAAATTAATGACACAATAATCAGCAAAGAAGCTGCAGTTTGGGCAGCTTTGAAAGGACGGAGTTGTTCTGTTGCACATTCTGCTGGGAAACACAGAGAACCTGCCTGCCACGACCTACAGTGCCTTGTAGTCTGCAATACAGCAGCAGTCTCATCTGCTAAAGTAAAACTTAATTCAGAGTTCTCCAAGTTCACCTTGCTGCTGCCAGATGTGCAGCCAACAGTCACAATTTTATCATGCAAATTGGGATAGCTGGCGATCATTTCAAAATCCCTAGTCCTGGAGTTACGCGAATATAAAGACAAGGCAATCTCAGGAGTCATTACCAAAAAAGCCAGCGTCCAGCCTGAAATGCCTAAGCTGAACAAACTTAAAAACATCCTCAGGCAAATAAAAAGAATTTGTAAATTCTTATTCTCTAAAATCCCATGTTTTCTAAGCCAAGCCCAAGATATTTCTGTGGCCTGTTGAACACATGGCATTGCAACCAGTTAATCTGCCAGTATCATTGCTGGAATGGATTTGCCAATTTCCTTTGACAATGGGTGTCCTTATTGCTTACTCACCAGCGCCGTACCTTGTGCTTCATATACGAGTTCAGAGAGTGCAGGAGAAAAGCTGCAGCCACCTCTCAGGGGAGGGGAGAGAGGGCAGGAGGAAGAGGGAAAGGAGAGGACAAGGAGGTGGCCCAAATGAGATCACCAAGAGCTGTGATGAGGAGCTGATCCAGCAGATCAAGAAGACGGGGGGGGGACACGTGTGGCAAGGTTGACAGACAGCAGGCTGACACTGCAAAGCCAATAGTGCTTCAGATAAGAGATCTTCATTATCCTTTAGTGATCATATTTGGTGCGAGGCAGAACTAATTCGATGACAAGGACTGCTGTAACGTGAGATGTTTGGAGCGCAGTCCTGCAGTGACACAGAGGCAGGACCAATGGGGCAAAGACAAGGATGGATAGCCCTGCATGCTGGCTAAGCTGCTGATGTGAGCTTTTGTATTATTAAGAGAGGACGCTGAACAGCAGATGAGCCAAGCATCCAGTGATACAGCCTTCAAATGCAGTCACCTTCTTTCAGTACCAACCAAAGCCTAGAAAACAGCCTGCCATGGATATTTTTATGACTTATCAAATGGTTTGTTGCTTAGAGCACAATTAATTTCCCACTTCTCTCACTCCTCGATGAGCAAAGATCTAGAGAAGAGTCAAGGAAGACGCACTTGAAAGCCAAGATGGATTTGGCAATTCCCCTGGAGTCAGCCACTAGGAGACACTGTTGTTTTGTTCAGATTGACGCCAACCCCACAGCAGGCATTTTTCCAGGAGCCTTTTTCTCTGGGAAAAACAAAATGTTGATTTGCTGAAAACAAAACTTTTCATTGCAAGGATTATTTTTGTCAAACTTCCTGGTTGGAAGAAAATGAAGTTGCAACAAAGCTTTAAAATTGCTGCAATGTCTTGTTTTGACCTTCTCAGAAAAGAAAATTTCAGGCTTTTTGCTTGAGATGTGGTTGTGTCATGAAATGCAACTTCCTTTCCAGCAAGGAATGGTTAACAAACAAAAGTTGGCATCAAAATGATGCATTTCGAACTGAGTAGTTCTAAAGTGGCATTTTTTGCTTTTTGCCAAATACTTTGTGAAGCTTAACAACTCTGACACGGGAAACTACTTGCCCGCCACAGGGCTCTGAACTGCGTCAGTGAAAACTTCCTTTTTCAAACGACAGTGAGAGAGCATGACCCTCATCAGCTTCGGATATCTCCACATCTTTTGCTGCTACATTGGTCCAGGTTTTCAGAGACAGGCCAGGCCAAATGGAGCATGGCCAAACGGCAACCAGGTGGCATTGCCTGAAGCCACGAAACGCCCAGGAATCCCTGCAATGGATGCAATGTGGGAGATGGTGGTCAATGCGGTCCTGCTGGTACAAGGGTCCACAGTGCCAGACATGGAGGCTGGAATGGGAACCGCCACGCTGGAGACAGTCAGCAAAAATGAGCACAGAGAGTGATTTAACCAACAAGTCCCACCGGCAGGTCGCAGGCAATGTTCAAAAAAAGATTCAGATCTGAGTACAAATTTTTTATAGATTTCAGATTCAAATGAATCCTCATACTTTGACTGCAGGAGTAAGTTTTCCACCATTCGAGACAAGGGCAGAAACTGTACGGAAACAATTTGTAAGACTTCGGCATCCTTGAATATGAGTTTAAGGTAACAGTTAGCCTTGACTCCAGGCAAAACACATCCCAGGAAAGCACAACCACCTCTGCTCACTTTGAAGGCCATATTTATGCTGTGGAATATTTCAGTGATTCAAACCCATGTTTTTATTAGGGACAAACCTCAAACGTTTCAGCAGTTCATTCCGAGTTCAGATAAACAGACAAAAAATCCTTTTCTAAATAGTTTGGGTCTCAAAACCTCGGAAGACTAGTCTCCTTCTCAGAATCTGATACTTCTGGTTTTAGCAAGATGCAGCACAACCCCAGAGCCTTCCTGGAATTGGGAGAAATTCAATAAAAGAGAAACCCATAATGGTCAAATTATTGATGGCTCCTACAAGCAGAGGATGAAGAACAGCAGTAAGGAGGACTTTGGAGCCTTACATTCTCTTTGTGCAACTGAATTACCGCAGTTCTTCAAGGAAGTGGCTATCTCTTTGTGTCTCTCTTTCTCCTCTCACCTGTCTCCTACCTTGTCTCTTTTGATCGCTGCATCCACAACCACCTATTTTACATAGCTTAGGTTCAGTCACCAGCAGGATGGCACCATGCCTTGGCTGGGGCACCTTTTTACTCCGATACTGAGTAGAAATAATCACACCTGCATCACACTGCAGAAAAGGGCTGTTAGACACCTGGTCCCTCCTGCTGAACAAACAGGAAAGGAAGTTTCCAGAGTAAAAGATGTGCTTTGCTTCAGAAATCCCCCCCGAGCCCAAAGCAGGCGTTCGACTCCTCCTGAACAGGGAGAGCTGGGGCTGGCAGAGACACAGAGGAGTGGTAAACAAATCCAGAACATTTAGTCTCATAAACATCCTTTGCACTTGTGTTGTTTTTTCTCTAGTCCTGCGCCTAAAGCTGTCAATGGGATTTTGAGCACTTGTTTATGTTGGCTTTTCTGCTTTATATTTTTAAGTTCGGTCTGCAGAGACTCTGACCAGGAAGAGGAGACATAATGAACTGTCAATTTGTGCTTTGCTTCCGGACACTCCATATTTTCTCTCTTCACTCCATTTTTGAGGGGTTGTCATTTTCCAATTACCAGCTATTCCACTGCAGCAGATTTCACCTGTCTGCCGTCTCTGGCATCATCCCCATTTTCATGGAATTAAAACCCAAAGGGAACGCATAACAGAGGTAGGGAGCAGGGGAGAAGGCATTCAGGCTAATTACGATGAGGCGGAAGAGGGAGGGAAAAACCAAAACACACAACTTTTTGGATTAATACACCCAAACCATGGCAATTAGTGCAATTCTGGATAACCCACCCAGCACTAAGCAACTTTACTTTTTAGCATGTCCATAGGTTGCAAAGGCATTTGTGAGCTGTGTGCAAGGACTAAAGGAGGGACTGATACTGCTCCTGATATTTCCCAGCAAAGATGGAGAAACAGCCAAGCACAGAACAACATCCAGAAGGAACAGATCTAGCTTCAAGGACTTATTCTTCCTCTGGCATTTGTGCACAGCCTGCTCCTCCTTCCAAATACAGGCTTCTGCCATCCAGAGACCAGGCAGTGCTGTCAGCTGTGGCTCTGCCTCATCTACAGTAACAGGGTGCAAAGGCTCTGCTCCACCCTATTGAAAGGAAACCTAATTATGGGGATTTCAAGATCCGTTTCACACAGTGAACCACAGGCAGGGTCAGGACAGGAACTGAAGAATTTCTACTTTTCCACCGATGGCTTTTCCAAGTGGCATCTCTGCATGCTGCACAGATACTCAGGTGATATCAGGACACCCACAGCCTCAGTCATGATGCAAAAAGGTGAAAGTCCCCGATAAAACATGCAAAGAGATACCAACCAAAGCGCAACTCTCCTCCTCTCACAGTGGAGTGGGGAGATGGTGCCTCTCGGCAGCTCAGCCTTGCACTTCACTTTGTCATCTTGTGCTGGACACCTGTGCACACTCATCTGAGAGGAGAACCAAGTCACTACAACCAGCTGCCCTCCAGGGGCCATCCCCACCACGAGGTCTGCAAAGCGGAAGGAAGCCCTTTGCATCTCCAGTGCACATCAACTGCAGAGCATGGAGCTATACTTGAGCCGGCTTTTCCTCTACGGAGGGAGATTAAAGCCTGCTTGCTTTACTCACTCAGCCATACAGCCTCCTACATAACTAATCTGTTTAACTGATGGATTACTGGGCTCCATATTACATTTGTAGGGTTTACGTGCCACTGTGAAAGCAATCGTGAGATGAAAGCCAGTTTTCTGGGACAGATTAAAGCGATGGTTTGGGAGGGATTAGACTTTTTTAATAAGAAATATTGTTCAAAAATTGTGGAAAATAGCTTAAACAAGTTTGAAGCACTGGCATCACAGGAGGGGAGCAAATCAATGAAATTGCTAAAGAGAGCTCAAAATTACAAAATATTCCTCTAACTTTTTCTAAAAAACTAGAACATGCATGGACTGTGTGTATAATACTAATAGCAGAGGCAGACTCCCACTGCGCTAGGCAGTGAGCATCAATGTGCAACCCCGGACCCGTGTGCCTTCTGAATATAGGATGAAGGGTTGGATAAAACATTGCACGGGACGGTTGGAGGCTGGGTTCACGCCATCGAGAAAGTGCAGGGATCTCTAAACCAAAGCCTGTCTCCTTCCTTTCCTCTCCTTGGAGGCGGGTGGTTTGTCCCAGTCCTCATGGCTCCCAGTGGTCCCCTCCTCCCCATGCACCACAGCTCACCTGCATTCAGAGTGATCCCCAAATCCTTGCACTCTTACAAGCTCAAACTTTGTACTTGAAACCCCCAGCTGTGTTTCTTGCACACTCACTCCTTTGAAAACTTACATCAAACACCAATTTCTTACCCATATCCTTTTCCTACAGCAAATCCAAGTAAAGAGGATTCCTAGTCTCCTCAGGAAGGTTCTGCTCTTGGACCAGGAACTATAACTAACAGTCACATCACAGGCATTTTGCTACAGAGCAAATTTTGGCCAAAGGACATGGAGACAACAGCAGCATTTGCCCTCCTGGGCACAAGCTCAGACCACTCTGAAGTCAGCCCAGCAACCAGACGGCATGGGACCGCTCCAAGCTGAAGTTTCTTAAATGCTTAATGGAGCATATAGGAGAATCTGTCACCCTGAGCACCCATGAGGCTATTAATTATTTGTCCTGTCCAGAACAATGTAATCAGCCATCCACCATGAGAGCAGATGCTCTACGTGCTGGAATCTGGGGGCTGTTCTCTTCCCGCAGTCACAGCAGGTATTTATCACCCTGGCAGAGGAACTCTGTCCTGCCTCCCCCAAACACTCCCTCCCCGCTCTGCACCGCTGGGACAAGAACAGCCTGAATATAGCTGCAGGTTTACACTGGGATGCAGAAACGATGCCGTTAGAGGGGCTGTGTGTCCCTCCCCAGGTTTTCACCCAGCCTGTGGGGAGGCTGAGCGCTGGTGACCACATTATTGAAAATAACGGTATGTGCTTGAAACCCCAGCAAATGAGCAGCTCGAGGCACTACAGGCAGACAGCGAATTTCACACCTGAACACGAGGACAATTGTTTAGGCCCATGCGCTTCGGGAGTGTCTGCAGGCTCTGTCAAAAGGCAGCCCTGGCTGGGCTGGGCTGGGGAACACGTTTCACACACTAGTAATGAAATGTAAGCATGTAGAGCTGCTAAACTGCAATAATAAACACGAACACCCCCTGGCCCGGAAACGCATGGAGGGAAGCTGCAACACCTCATAACCGGGGACTCAATACTGGAGCAATTACATGCAGAAAAGACAAGGTTGCCCTAAACTTTGCAAGCTGTATGCTTGCTCTTATTCACAGCTATTTCGTTCTAATGACTCTGAAGCACTTTGGGAAAAGGTCCTCTTTGAGGGAGTTTAAAGAGCCAGAAGCTCTCAGCCAAAGCAGAGAGCTGTCAGGGAATGTAAGTGACATCTCAGAAGACTGCTAGCAAATGTGAAGGCTACATTTTGACCTTTATTTTTTTCCCCTTTTTTTGCTTGTCAAAGAGCAAACGGAATAATTCTGATATTTCTAAGGTAAGTAAACAAACAACCAAACCAACCAAACAAAAAAACCCCAAGCAATTTAAGACCTGGCTTCTTTCCTCCTCTGCATTCCCTGTCCTTAAAAAATATGAAGAATAATGCAAGTGGGCCTTTCAATTTCTACATTTGAAAATATTTCCTGTGTAAACCATTTTGATGTAGTTTATTTACTACAACAGCCTACTGTTTTAAAATCAACTTCAAACCAGTTTAGTCAATCTAGACTATGGTTCAAACCACAGAAATTGCCTTGCCGTGATATAACTTCTCTGACTAGGAAAAAATGGTTCGGATGGTGCTTTCCCATGCACATGAGCAGAGCTGAAAGTTATTTATGCTCTCTGGCCTTGGAAAGGGACCAGGGACTTGAACCAGGATGCCCCAGCTCCTAGAAGACTGCCCTGGTCACCAAGATGTTTGCTATTCTGAGGTGCCTTCTGCCCTGCATTTGACAGCCAGACACCACAACCTCTCAGAACCAAAAGCCCTTCTCAGGAAGGATTTAGCTGTCATTAACGTCTCCACTAAAAGCTGTGGCTTCGATGAGTTTGTGCTTCCTGATGAAAAAAAATGTTTTGCTGAGAGATTCCCAAATGAGCTCCACTTAAAAGTAGGCTAGAAACAGGAGAGAGAGATCTCCTCCTCATGCCTACTGATGAATGTTCACTCTCTGGCTTTGGAATTAAAAATGGAGAATTTATTCTCTCAGTCACCTCTACTCTCAGGTTTTATGCCTTCCTCTAAATGGGATCCTTCATGTGGAGCGATAACAGCTTAATTGAAGATAGCCGATGGCAATTTTTCCTCCTTTCAATTGACCTACTTGATCGCCTAATGCTCTACGGAATTGCTTTTACCTCTCTGCTCTGTGGCATGAAAGTCACTGCTAATAATTACTTACCCAACTGCATATGGCCAGTCAAATCCAAAATGCGCTGCTCCTTTCTGGAGTTGCAAATTGGGCATCAGTGGAGGAATGCAGCAAGCTGCATATAAGCGTGATGTACTCCGTCATTAAAAAAAAAGGCCATTAGAGTTAATGTTATCCAGCAATGACCATGTATCAAAGTCATATACTCTCTTGGATTTTTGTGTGAATCCTTCAAGTTCACTTGGTATTGACTCCTGGCTGGGAGTGTTTTCTAAGGTAAAAACCTTGGCTGCCACACTTCTGTCTCTTGCAACAAGAGCTACAGATCAGCAAGTTTGTTGTCTGGGATAATCAACTCCACTGTACCTTCCTTAGGAAGCTTCCCAGGCAGAAGGTCCCACATGGCACAACATATTTGCAGTATTATTTTCCCATTTCTCAGTTTCATTCAGCAAAATGCAATTTCATTTCAAGTGGCATAAACGCCAAGCTGGATTAGATCAATTGCTGTCTTCTCCACCCTCAGGAGGAAAGGACCTGGGCAATCTGAAATGCTATCAGCAGTAGCATACAAAATGTAAGCTACTATTCTTGAAAAGTAGGCCAATCAGCTGGATTATATCTTGATGGAGGATCACTTGGTCTGACAGATGGCTGAAAAAATAAGCCTTAAAATGAAAAAAACCCCAAACCCTAGAAAATAACCCCCCAAACAAGGCCAGAAGTGCTCAGGTTTAGTTATTAAACAAGAAGTCACAGGAGGAAGAGGCCATCTCTCCAGATAACAACCAAGGATGAATGCCTCCAGCAATACACCAAGAGCACTGTAATAGCTCACCTGGGGAGAGATGCTCGAGTGCGGACTCTGTGAACTGGTCATCCCTGTCAGTACTAATACACTGATTAGTTTTAGTGAAAAAAAAAGAAAAACAGAAATATGCCTGAACTGAGGACAGCTAATGCCTAACCATTCCTCCAGTGCTGGGTGCAAGCAAGGAAGCGCCCGTTCAGACTGAGCTCGGTGCCAAGGGGAGCCACGATCACCCCTTCACTCTCAGCAATGTAGCGACTGGTACAGCGTTCAGGAGTACACGGGACAGCACGTGTCCCACAGCACATCAGGAGATGCCTCTGGCAACTTCCCAATGTTTCAGAAATGGACCTGTTACTTGTACCTCTACTCTTAAGCAGCTGTTAAATATGAGCAGGCTTCTCTCCATGAGCAGACTACCATCCCGCCCCATATCAGCTTAGTTCGTGTAAGAGCCTCTGGCAAAAATCCAAGGAAATTATACACACTGAATCATTCCCATCCATATGCTGGTGGAGTCCTTCAAAGAACCAGCAGATCTGTGAGGCGTGACATCTCTTAGCAAGGCCTGCGTTGACTCTCATCCAATATATTTGGCTTATCCCTTGCCATAAAAAAATTATACTCACACAAGGAATTGTATTCGCACAGTTCTTGCCCATTGCAAACCTTCTTTTTCTTGACCACTGTCTGTGCTGAAGTCAACAACAAATAATCAAAAATCATCAGCCTAATGCCCGAAATCAGCATTGCTGGCTAATCATAAAGCATAATTCATACTGATTTATTTTCTTTTCTTTTTTTTCTTTTTTTTTATATTTAGGCTGAAAATATCTTGTATTCCATACCATTAACTAGAAAGAAGAGCTGTGGTCTAACTTTTTCCTTTTAGATGTAAACTGAGTCATAAGATTTCAAGAGCTGGAGAATTTAAGAAAAAGCATACAATATTGTGAAACGTGCTATAAAAGGATAGACACAAAGAACATGGAAATATGCTACAGCCCCTTTCAGAGAAAAATGACAACAGAGGCCCTGCCTCAAGGATTCTGCACAAGAAATCAAGGTTAATTGTTGATTTTCTTTGCTAAAATCTTGCACCCAAACTACAATTGTGTATTTTTGCCTGTGCACAGAGGTTACAAGATGCCTGTCACAGGCAGCTCTGACAACGTCCATTAAAGGTGGCAGAAGCACGAACACCAAGAGAATAAAGAACTGTTTCCAAACTCTTTGATTATACTGCAAGAGGCACCTTTAGCAATGATTATATGATCTTTATCCACATCCAAGCAACAGGCTTGCTCTCTGATAACAGAGAGATCAAAGACCTTCGGGTTGTCATTAACAGACAAACTCAATAGAAGTTGTTTACTTCACCCAAGCTAATGGCACTGGAAATATTTAATCAAAAAATGGACACACTCTCTCTATTACTGCCAAGATGATTCAGAAGGGGCCACTTAAATCTATTTTGTCAAACCATTACTCATCCCCTGCTAATAGACCTTTATGGAGAGTCCCTTTGAAAACCGCGCATTCGTGATTTGCGGGCTGTATACTGGTATTAGGAGATGAGGCACACCAACAAAACATTATAGGGGACTGCTGATGGGAAGAAAAAGATGGGGAATATGTTTAGTCTATATCTAACCAAGACCTTGACTTAGTCATCTTTTAAGCCCAAGGAAAGGAAACTAAAGTGGCGTGATGGGGGAAATAAGTTCAAGGAGAGGATAATTCTTCAGAAAAAATTGAGCAATCTGCTGTAATTGACCTCTGAGGGCTAAGTGGAAGAAGGAAAGACGGAAAAAGATTAGAAAGCTTTCCTGAGGTTCAAGGATCTTGGGGTTAGAATTAAAAACCAAAAATGTTGGGTCAACATCATGAGAAAATTTGGTGGTGTATCTTACAGAACAGCGGGGTGCTGCCTACTTGAGCCTTCATTCTTGGGTCACCAAGGGAAGGTTCAGTGTCTACAATGAGATGATACCAAATGTGAGGACTCCCAAGCTCTTTTCCAAACTCCTAGACTAATGCCTAGTCTCTCACATGGTCCTGAACAATTATTATACATTTGGGCACAGGCAGTTCTCTATGGGCATCCCTTTGAGATGTGCAGAGACTTCATTGACAAAGGATGTTCACCTTCTGGGGTTGTCTTAAAAGATACGAAACCACTTATGACCCTGATATAGGAAGAGTTAATCCTGCCTTAGAGCAAGAGGATGGACTAGGTGAGTTGAGCCCTATCTACGGTGATTTTTGTGACACTCAATGGAAAAGATCCCTTGGAATCTTAGGATCCAAGTCACTGCTAGGGTGGGCAGCTACATCTCACCACTTTTTTCATAAGCTGATGAAGCTCAGGGACATCTTGTGGGGAAAACACAGCTGGGGGAACCTCAAGCCCTTTTGTTCTCCAAGACTGCAGCTGGTACAGACTCAATTTTGATACAGTTTCTCTGCAGCTTCCAGAAACACTCATGAAGAGCTTAAGATTCAAAACCTTCATCAGCATGGAAATGATTATCTGCAAATCCACATCTGTAACTACAAGCAGCAACTCCCCTCTGCTCTGCATCAAAGATAGGCTAGGAGCCAGGAGAAAAAAAATCAGGGGAAAACCACCTTTCCTCCCCTCCAGCAAACCTAGAGCAACCCTAGCAATTGTTACAAGCTGGTTTTGTCCCTGAGAACACAATGCTGCTAACAGCCCAGGGTGCTCTAGCCTGCAGCCAAAGCAGGCAGATGGGAACTTTAGTGCTGCCATGCTGGTTTTGCAAGTGAATTATTGATGCGCTCTTCTTAGCCACAAGCATCAGACTAAAGTGGCAATTAAAACCATCCACAATGATCAAAAAGAAAAAGCAAAGACGAAAAGGTACAAAACCAGAATCTGTGTTTGCCAGCAGCCTGCAGCATGTGCTATTATGACTGGCAAGTGAAGCTTTTGGGTCTTGATCTTTCAGGTGTATCTTCGATAACGGTCTGCATCAGAGCAGGTGGACAGTGGTGAGCAACACAACACCCACCATTTCTGCTGGGGACAAGTGAATGATATGCTCCCGGGAGCTCATTGCCCCATTTTAGCTTCTTAAGTGTGTGCAGTACAAGCATTCAAACTCAGAAATTTAAAAATAACAACTACAATCACTGTCATCCCTCTTGCTCCCTCAGACAACAACACTTTGTTTTGCTAAGGCAAGAAGGGACAAAAGAGGTCACAAAGGAACTACAAGACAGAGCTGCCCTTCAGCACGGTCGCATCACTTGGATGTTGCACGAAGTGAAAGCTTGGAATTACTGAATGTGAGCACAAACCAGCAGGAGAGCTCAGCAATTCTCGTTCCTCCTCACATCAGCTGTTTGTGTCTTACAGACAGCTGTTGGATTTTCACCTGGCAGAATTCCTCGATGTCAGCGGAACCACCACTGAGTTTGCAGATGGCCCAGTGCTTCCACATTTTCACCTTCTTGACAAAAAACCCCAATGAAATGGAATTATATTAAACCACCGCCAATATTCAGAGAGGACCAAGGAATAAAATCCACAGAAAATAACTATGCTGGCTTTGCAATGTGTTCCTCTTGTAATATTTATTTCTAATATTGGGGGAAGAACACAAGAATCTGGAAAACAGGACTTAAAAATGAAAAGGTGACTTTCCATTGCCTTTTTCTCATTCCTTTTGCATGAAATGTGCCTTACCCCCAAGCATGCCCTGAATTTGCAGTATGTTTCTACTGTTATGGAAACAAAATTATTCAGAAAAAAAGGTTTAGTCAACCTGATTTTATATAATGAAACAAAATCTCTGCTAGAACAATGAAATCAATTATATTAGCCCTAATAACAGTAGTACTAATTAAAATTATTGTAATTCACTACTACTACAAGGCTGTAGTGACAAGCTGCAGAAGATGTAGGACTGCTGAACACCTGAGAGTAGAGACTCTTTCCCCAGGCTGGTGAAGTGGATGTATCTGGTTTTGGAGGTTGTTAGTTCAGCCTTGGTGCGTTGGGCAAAGGGGACTGTTATGCTAGCACTAATTACACTGCTAATGGCAACAATAATAACACCTCTCAAATCATCAGCACTGATGCCGTGAACGCCAAAGCGATGCAATTATGCGCTGCCGTCATTTCAAGGGGAGCTGCAAGGCAGAAAAGAGAAAAGCAAAGGTAAAAAAGACAGCACACTCCTCCTGGTTTATCGTCTTGCAGCAATTCCTCTACAGATGATGCCTGGTTCAGGTGAAGGGCCGGGTAGCCTTTCCCTTCCTCCTCCCACATGACACCAGGCTGCGCACGTCTATCGTCTGTGCTGCCTTGCCATGATGCCCCCATCCTGATCCCACGCTGTGTGCAGGAACCACGTCAGGAGAAACCCCCCAGGCAGAGGAGATGCGCTCTGGCTTGCTGCACTGCCTGCTCCCCCATGACAGCACCGGGGCAGCGCCCATCCACTCCACAGCCCTACTGAACCGCACGGCTCTGCCACCCTGCTGCCCACATCACTCATTCACCTCGGGAAAATCTGTCAGACAGTGACAACTCAGACAAATGAACAAAAAAAATAGATTTCATATGCAACCTTCCTCCATGCCACATCCTAGTTTTCCTCCTGGCAGCTTTTCACATCCCTGACATGGTTCTGACCAGCAGAAGTGATGTTTCTCCTGCCACAAGAGCCATGAGGAACAGGCGCACAGGAAGGGCTGCTCCAACCCTCTGCTCTAACCAGACCTCACAGTTACCCCGGCTGCACCAGGGCTTTGATCCAGCTCCCTGCCCTGGGAGCAGGGCCAACCACCCCTGGCTAAAGAGGCAACCCCAAGAATAAGCCAAACTGATCTGTATCCTCCAAACTGCTATGTCAGTTCTCATACAGAACAGGCAACACAAGGTTTTATTTGTAGAGAGTGGGAGTAAAAGAGAATTTAGATGCAATCTCCAGCATAGTGGCTTTAATAAACTAGTAGAGCTAAAACAACCATGTGCAAACAGTGAGCCCTTGAGAAAGCAACTGAGCTCGCAAATGTTTCTGCCCTGGTGGAAATCCTCCTCATGGGTTTCCAGAACGGATAGATCACAGTGAAAGCTGTCAAATTATTTTATTTCTTAGTCCCCAAATGTGTCGAGGGGTGGGATACACAGTGGACCTCAAGCAATTACTTGCTAAACATAAGGACTTGCTCAAATGCTCTTGCTTGAGAAGGTGGCGAGTGTTTCCATGGCAATGAGCTATTGCCTTGGTGACAATGGACCTGGACCAGTGCTGCTAAACCACTGCAACCTTTCGACATCTGAGCACAGCAAGGAGTTTCCTCCTTTGCTGTCTAACAATGTTTTTTAAATTTCTGAGTTCATCCCCATCTAAAAGTTGCCTTAGGTGGTTGTGCTAGAGACAGAGAAGCACAAATTACTAGAGAAGCATCCTCTGTTCATGCCTGCCTCTCTGCTACCCAATCCAGAATTAACTTATCAGTCAGGTGCAAACCAACCTAGGTCCAATCCTGGCTAGTCCTGAGCAGTGCTGAGCCTCTATCTACAAATTAGAAAATTAAGCAGAGGAGGCACAGGACTTCATTAGCCCAGACATCAAAAGTACATTAATCTATATGCATTTAAACCTTTTAAGAGAGGTCAAACTGAGAGACAGTTTTGTTAACAAGGTGAAGAAGGGAGTTCACACATAAAGAAGCAGCTTTGCACATAAACAGGTATCCTCCTAGGCAAGAAATTTACCTCAATTTCTGTGGAAGAGTAAAAAATGGGTCTGTGGCTCTCCCTCCAAACAATCTTCAGATAAACTTTGTGCTATCATAAAAAGCTTTATCCTGGGCTCATACGGCAGACAATTGTTGCATCTCTGCCTTTGAGAACTTCCACTGCTTTTCTTCCCAACTTTATCATTGAAACACACACTCCTTCCAAGCGACTGGCAGTCCGAAACCTGAACGAACTGAACCATTACATTAGTTTCTTTTTAAATTTGCACAAACCCTGCACTCTGCAACTCCAAAGTGGTTTCTATGGAGATGCTAAAAAAATGTAACGGCACCTTCTGGGTGACGAATTAGGCACGGCAAAAACTTGGGTGAGCAGCAAACGCTGGGCGAGAGGAGTGTGAGGAGTGAATTAGAGACCCAGAATACAACTGCTTACTCAGAGCTGCAGATAAAGGGGGTAAGTTACCGCTTTGGCTGACAGGCGTTAACCAAAGTGACACGCTGCATTGAGTATCATGCAGAGTTTAATTAACTGCAGGCAATGGGGCATTAATACAGGAGAGAACAGCCTGCCCAATTTCCTCACGGTGTGAACGTGACAGGGAGAGGGAGGGACATGAGCATGTGCAAGGCAGAAGCGATCCTGATGCGTTAAGAGGTTTCTCAGAAGTGCACTGAAGCTGCATTTGGCTGCCTCTCAGAGCAGCTCTATCTCCTTAATCTGCAAAACTGGGCAGAGGAGTCCAAATCTTGCAACTTCCTACACGGTCTATTTTAGAGTCTTAGAAACAAAAACAACACACAACAGGAAGGATGCGATTACTAGAAATATGTCTGAACTCTCCCACACCCCAGCCCCATCAATCTTGATGGCTTCACCATTTGCATCGTTAAGGCAGAGCTTTCACATCCCATCCCATCCGTATGGTCCTGCTGGATCAGAGCTCTGGTCTGCACCGGAGCCCAACTCCCCCAACACCCATGCTAGGTCCCAGTTTGGCTCCGCTCTGCATTTCCCAGGAACTGAGTCGGTCGCAGAAAGGCCCACAGATAGGGCTGAAACGTCACATCTTGTGTTGACACAACTACCCTGAGCCACACAGAGCCCAAATGGAGTACAGTGACCCTAGAAAGACACAGCCAGAAGCCCCAAGGCTATAACAAGACCTTCTATACCAAGTACGCTATTCCCAAGTATATTTGATACTTTTCAGTGCTGTTTAAAGAAAGGCCAAAAGCTATTTTGTCTTATTTAAGCAAATCTCCGTTAAAATCAACCAGCCGGGGCTTCAAACTTCAGACCGTGCACGCACAGGAGTGAGGAAGCACACAGAAACAGTGCAAATGTGGCGGGAGGGACTGAAGCACACGGTGTGCCCTCGCTCTTTGGAAGAGAGATAGAATATCTCTTCCTCCAGCCACGGTAATCAGGACATCTGTTTTTAAGCGAACACACAATAAATGGTATGGAGCACTGTCTACCTCCTGGTGAGTGGTCACCCCTGGGATTTGAACATATGGCTGCATCAAGTCTGGCTAGTGCCAACCTGATTCTTAAACTATTAAACCATCCCCTCAGGCTCTGTATCCTGTACTTTCTGTGTATATCATACAAGGGAAAAGAATTTGATTTGGGGTTTCGAGAATTTCAAACAAGGATATACAATTAGAAAAGTATTTGCTTCAGATGATAATAAATAACCCTGGACTGGAGAACCTCAGAAAATATCTGTTCTTCACTCCGGTGTGATGACACAAAGTCTTCTCCAGTGCTGTTTTACATGCTTTCCCAAGAGCCCAAACTTGTTAACCTCCATTTCACTGCAAGTTTTCAGACAAGTGACAGCTGCAGCCATAAACACAGCATTCACATTTCATGCTATAGTTAAAAAATCAAATATGTAAGAAACCCTCTGNAAAAGGTCTTCTGCAAGCTCAGGTGGGAAACATCTGCTCCACTGTTAGCTGTAGGGTCAGTATCTCTGTTGGTCTCAGCCTGCCGATCCATCACTCACTCACAGGTTAAACTTAGGCTCAGGAACAGGGAGAATCTGTACATGAGAAAGAAAGGAGCAGAGGAACATGCTCAGCCATCAAACTCCTTACACTACAGCAAGGGAGTGATTCCTGCTACTTTGGGGGGTATCTGTATATGCTGGTACTCTGGCAGAGGGAAGGAAGGGATGTAAACAACATAATACCAGCCTGAACCTTAGGAGTTCCCAGTGGCACCCTGAACAGGGGACACAGCTAGGGAAAGAAGAGCAGGGAACAAGAAGAAGAAGAACAGGAATGCTCTTTTGGCTATCTTTGAAAAGTGTTTTGGTGGGTTATGTTGTCCTCAGAGGAGGTGGGGAGCCGCCCCCCCACTGACCTCTGGCTCTTGGGGCTTTCAGAGGCATTTGCATCTCCTAATAATCCTCAGCATAAACTGGGAATTCTGGCATTTAATCCCCCTGCACTTCCACACTCTGCAGTTCAGTCGCTCTGCAGTTCAGTCCTTGTACTTTGGCACACGTACCGGCTGATACCTGCCAGCACTCCAACGTACCATATTAGTAGTTCTGCTTTAAAGATATTCAAGATGCTGATCTCTTATTTTGGCAGCTTCAAGAGACTTTAGCACAAGTGAGAGAACTTCTGCAATATGGCCCCCATAACACAGGCCATTTGCAAGGAGATAATTGCCCAGCAACCCACGCTGCTTTCAGACTCTCTGGCTGAAACTAATTTACACAAATGACTTTAAACTGTTTGCACTCCCAGGCAGCAGCGACTGGGGGACAAACAATGCTGACGAGGTTGATGTTTTGCCTCTGAACCTTCACAAACAAAAGGAAAACTCTGACTCTTTTCCATATTAAGCAGCTCCCTGGGGTTCGATTTATTTCCTCGTATTGATTGGATTTGGGGCAGGTTGGAGCTCTGAAGTTTCTGCCTAGACTCTGGATAGCTCTGAAAGCAGGGTGCTTCTGGGGAACACGGAGCCACAGCTTTGTTCCCCTGGTCCCATCACCAAGCTCCAGGTAGAGCTCCTAGGAGCAGCCAGCGCACTCTGGCTTCATAAACCACCTCAAGCCAAACTAACTTTAAAGCACAGACAAGTCCATGTATAGTCATGCCGAGAGTCAGAGAACTACAGGATCCGTCTGTCTGCAGCAAAGTCAATTCCCTTTGGAGTATATAAAACAAATAAAACACTTATCTTTCTGCTGCTTTCTCTGGGGGCACTATAGTAAGAAGTTTTGGATTTGCCTGTGCGTGGGACAAGGGCAGGACAGGGAGGCAGGAGGTATTAATTTGTACAGGCACCAGGCAGGAGAGTAAACTCCTGAGAAATGCCTTCAGCTGGGGAAAAGAAGGCAAGTGGTCTTCCTGCCCCATCCTCCTTGGTGGCAGGCTCCCTGCTCTAGCAAGCTTTACCAGTGATGCTACAAGGCCTGTGCACAGAGTGTTTTTCCCAAATTGGGAGTCAGGCTGTCTTTAAGGCTGTAAACCAGACAGAGCAAACAAAAATAGAGCTTTAAAAGAATGCATGCAGGCATGCCAAATCTCCCTCATTTTCAAGTAAGAGTCTCACTCCTTTCAGATGCAGCTTTGTCCCCCCACCTCTCAAACCCATTTATAAAAAAGCACCCTGATCTTGTAACAAAAGATCCAGAAGGAGGTTTCAAGGAGACAGCTAAAGCTTCATTCATAATTCTGGAAAATCTCACTGTCCCAGCTGGAAAACCCTGGTTAAAACCTCAGGAAAATTCATGACCCAGGTTGACAGCAGCAGTAAACATACCTGTTTCCTTGCAGTGCTTCTTCTCCTCTGGTGTAAGGAGCTAGATTGCTACCCTGAGCATCTTTAATCCTCCACCTGCCAATGGGGGCAGTTGGCTCTGCCTCTCACCACTGAGGTACCCAGAGAAGGGGGGTGTACAGGACGCCTTAGCAATACCGCTGAATCTCCACCCAGAGCTCACAAACTAAGTTGCCATCATTTTGTATGTGCTGCCAAATACTAACCCCACTTTTCTCTTAGGTGTGGCCTGATGGTTTTCTCTATGCCTTCCTAACATTTTTCTCAGTTAAATCTATTTTCAAGCCTTTCTGTATTTTCCAGGTCTGCATAGAAAGCAATCATCCACAGGGAGCAGCTGGAAACACACAAAAGTATTAAATTAACCAGGACTATTTCCTTTGCCTCCTAATAGTTGGGAACCACCAACCTATAGGCACCATTAGTCCATGGCACAGCACCACCATGTACCGCCCTCCCCATCCTCTTACCTGCACATCCCCGTGTGTTACACTCCTGTTGCATTTGGTTTGAATTTGGGCTGTAAACTCAGTTTCAGTCTACCTGCAACCTCCAGGCATAAAAACTGGTGCTGGGAGAGGTACAGTGCTCTGTTTCCATTTCCACTGTTATTATTACTTACAATCACATCTAGCAGACCCTGCCTGGGAGCCCCACATGGCGGGATGATGTACACAGAACAAAATGCAATCCTTGTGTCTTGTGGAACAAAAAATCCAAGACGACAAAAGATGGATGCAGACAGAGACTGTGTAAAGAAACAAAGAGACAGCCTCGGCTAACGTGGGAGGTGGTGTTCCTGGTAGACCAGCAGTTGCATCGTCCCCCAGAGCTCCTCAGACAATCCAAGCCACTCCTTGCTTCCCGCCACTCCAGGGCACGTTCCTCTCCAAGCCTCGCCAACAATGCCTAAGCACGCTTTCCTGCCCCCATCGGTTGGTTTGGCTGTCTCAGACTTTTGCATTTCCTCCTCTGCTGTTCTCTGCTAACCCTGCTCTTGTCCCTGCACCTCAGCTGCCTTGCATGGAGGCAGCTGGAAGGATGGCAAGCTGCTGCCATGTGCAGTACCAGAGCCACGTGGGCTGCTCCGAGGGACCTGACTGGGGCTCTGCATGTTGCCTGCAGGCACCATGATCTCTCTGGAGCTGCTGATCACAGCTGCCATGAACCAGATGCTCGAGCTCTTCTTCAAAGTTGTATCTTCTTGTCGCTCAGGCAAGGGATGAACAGGTACGCCTGCTTTGGAGCATGGCGCGCGCTCACCCCAAGGCTTGCTTACACGATCAAAGCCAACCTCCCTCTCACCAAACCCACTCCCAGATGAAAAGCATTCAGCTGACAGCCAGCAGGAAGGCACAGGCTCCACGTAATGCCACACTCTTTGTTTGTGAAAGCCACCTTCTTCATTGCAGGCCCTCTCTCCTCGCAGTTTCCCTTTGCAGAAAGCAAACATCCCGCTGTCCAGCTGTGTCAAGCCTCCCTGCCTTGGAGCACATTAGAGCCATTGTCAGCATAACATTTGAAGCCGGCCGCCCATGGCTGTGATTTACGCACATTTTTGTGATGAAATGCAGCTGGCAAGTGCACTCTGCTTTCATTCTTGGGGCTATATTACACTTGGTTTATTTTACCTGTCAGTTGAAATGCAAACAATCTGTCTACATTCTATATATAACCACCCATTGCCATCATGTATGTTTATGAAGCACAGGGGTTCCATGGACTCAGTCTCGGAAGCCTGGAGGGCACCGCGACTGTCTCAGCTGACTCACCGCATGACCCAGATGGAAGAAACACATCTGGTGGGTCCCACACTTTGTGGCTACACGGTGTGGGGCTGTTACTGGCGCTGTGCAGGTCTCCAGTCTCCATGCAATGGCTTATGCTGGGAAGCATGTTACTATCACCTGCTTAAGAAGTCTGTCATCTTGGCAGAGAGCAGATGTGATTTATATGGCCAATCCCTCACCACAGAGAACAACTAATGGCGTAAGTGAGGGGAAGGAACTAAACCATTGGTGGTGGTAAAACGTGCCTACAGTTCCACAGGGAATATCCTAATATTATTCCCTAGACTAATGAGCACATCTATAGGAACCAGATCAGACTGCAAACTCCTCTTGCCATGACTAGCTCTGTTGTTCTCCTCACTCTCCCCTGACTGCTCAGTATGTCAGCACTTGAGTGAGTTATTACACTCAGTTTCTGCATTGGAGAGGTGCTGTTCCTGTCTGGTAGGAGACAGAGGAATGGACAGATCTCTAGTACGCTTTCCCTTATATAGTAAAAAAAAATATACCAAGAACATACAATCCAGCAGAAGGAAAACAGAGCCGCGGAGTCAGTTAAATTACAGAAGAGAGTAAGAGAGAGAGAAGGCTCCATGAACACCACTCACAGTAGGCTCCCCGTGGAAGGACGTGATTTACACCCTTTGCCATGAAAGCTGCTAAGGTCCAGCAGACAGGGATCTAGCCCTGAGCCAGGACAGCTGGCTTTCAACTGTGAACATCTGCCATCAGTTCATGCTATCTTGCTTCTGACCCTTGATTCCCTCTAACATGGGAATGACACCTTGCCAGGTGTAAATGCTCCACATACGAGCTGCTGCTGGCTCTTATCAGAAGCCTTGCAGCCTAAACTTTGCAGAGGGGATCCCCAAACTGTTACCAAGTTTGTTAAAGTCCTGACAGAGTGGCTGTCTGCAAAAAGGGAGCTTGGATAAAGGTGGCCTGGCGAGCACTAAAAAGGTGGTATGATCTTGGGGCACAAAAGAGGATGGGAAACACCTCTCTTCCTCAAGGTCTCCAGACAAAGCCCTTCTCTTCCCTCCTAAAAGGTGGGGACAGAATTCCCAAGGTGTTTGCTGAATGAGTCAAATTTCTGTCGCTCTGCTCAGGAGATCCAGAACATGCTCTCAACCAACAAGGTTCCCTACCAAATCAGCACACGGGGAAAGCTGTCCACCTCACACTTACTGCTGGGACCTCGGAGGGAGAGAAGGGAGGGACAGCTTGGTATGCAGCTGACAAAGTCCAAACACATAAAAGAAAGGACTACTAAGTGCAGAATGAGTCTCATATCATTTATGCAATAAGCACAAACACACTGGGCTGAATTTTCACATCCTGGGCTGGGGGAATCTGTTTGCTTAAGTCCAGCCAGAGTGCGAGTTCTTAAAATTGGATCATGCAAAAAGTTGGAAGAGTGAACAAGTTTTGCTAGCCGAAGGTGAGAATCTCAGATCAGGATAATATTTTATTGACTCACAACTCAAAAGGAATTTAAGCAATTTGCTTCAAACACTGCTGAAAGATTCTCCTCTGCTTTCTGAGTAAGTGCTGAGCTTCCAGGCCAAACCAATTTTTCAAGCCAAACCAATTTTTCAAGCCAAAATTGACAAATGCTAAAATAGAACATCACTAGAGAAGCTAGTTGCTACCTTAAATCACACAGAATTACTTTTACTCCAGAATAATAAAAAGTGCTACTCAAAACCAATATTTCTTTTGGACTGATAAGCAACGGACCAGTGGGTGCCCACCAAGGTCAGCTCGAACCTTCTCTAAAGACAGCTGCTCTGAACGAAACACGCCATGGATGAGGGATCAGAAAAGCAATTAAAAGCTCTTTGAACAGCAATAGCTTGGAACAAATACTAATTTGTACTTCTCTTCTGAGAAGTGAATATAAAATAGCATTTCTAGTGCCATTTGATGTAAATTGAGCCTTTTATGTGGAATCATTACAAGTATCAACAGCTACTTCTGCAAATTCCTCTGGGAAACCAAGTGGGGGTCTCTCCTCACAACTTAAACCAGAGGTCCTCAGGGATGAATTCAGAGCTCGCTCTTCTGCAGGGATAACGCCAGCATCTCTCTTGGATAAATACACAGGACTCTGCCCTTTTACTGGACAATCGGGGAGCCGGGAATCGAGGCAGACCAAAGAAGTAGCAATTACTTCTTCACACCAGTCAGTGAAGCACACACGGAAGCTGACTCTGAGACAAAAAGGTATCAGTTTTCAGTGGCAGAGAGGCACCTGGAAACACAGCTCCCGGAACAGTACCTGCCTGTGCCAGGCATCTCTCCCCACTGCCCCAAAGGCATGGCAGAGGTCATGCTTTTGGAGTGCACTGTTCCTGCTTGGTTGCTGCAGTGCCATGGCAGGTTCTCAGATCCTCTGGAGAATTGCCAGCTGCAATGAATGCATAACAAAATCATCCAATGTATTGAAATTGCTTGGAAGATTAATGCAAGGATTGCCGCCTTCTTTGCACTTGGCTTTCCTTATCTGTGAGAGTGCTTACTCGGGCTGGAGATAGGCAAATAAATAAATAAAGCACAAGAGGAGGTGGGGAAAAAAAGGAACTCCAAACCAGCCAATTAACCTTTGAAATACAAGTTGTGCCGCTCCTAACTAACTGCATCCTGTAACCTCCTAATTACCAGCCGTGTACAACGTGGCAGTTGGGAGGCAGAGCCGGCTGTTAACCCCGCGGATGCGCTGTGCGGGAGGATCCGATTGCTGCTAATGACTGAAGTCCCAAAGAAACTCGCTTCCCATCATCAGCTGCCTCCTGCTACCCAGATCTCCTGCCGCAAACCAACTGTGCTGCCATGAAATCTTCAGTCTGCCTCTGAGAAGAACAGGACTGCTAAAGGACAGCTCTGTGAAAAGCAGTTCTAGCATCTCCTCATCTTTCCCGTGAGTCAGCTAGCTGCTACAGCGGTCATGCCCTTAGCCACAGGACAGGATCCTTGCCTTGAAGGGTATTACGTGGGTTACATGCATTAAATAGGGTGCTGCCAGCTATGTTAGCCAAAAGCAGCCAGAGTAACTGTGTGAGCAGAGTGCTGTGAGCTTCAAATTTCCATAAAAACACATATTGAAGCCTTGAGGGGATTTGGGTATGGACGGGTCTCTCTCATTCATCTGGAGGCAGCATTCAGGGCTGCAACAGTACAGACACGGATCACGTTCCTGTCCTGTCAAAGGGTGCTACCAAAATGCTGCTAATGGCACGCATGCCCCCTTGCCCTGCGGCCACCATAAGGGCCAGCAGTGAAGCCCACCGGGTTCTGCCTCCAGCCTGGCACCTTGCAACCTCGATTTCCTCATCCAGATGATACGGACAATAATGCTCGATTGCCTCAAGAGGGCTCCGTGAGACTTCTCTGCAGAGCGCTGCTGTGTCCCGGGATAAAAGGAGAGATAACACACCAAGGACTAGTACTGCTCTATCTCCCATGCCATATGTTGTCCAGTACCCTCCTCCCCACCCCGCCGAGGACTGATGCCTTGGGCTTTGAATAGCACTCTGAAATAAAAATGTATATGGTGTGCCTATCTATTTGCAAAGCCACTGATCATAGAATCATAGAATCGTTAAGGTTGGAAGGGACCTTTAAGATCATCGAGTCCAACCATTAACCTAACCTGACAAAACCACTTCTAAACCATATCCCCAAGTACCACGTCTACCCTTTTTTTAAACACCTCCAGGGATGGCGAATCCACCACCTCCCTGGGCAGCCTATTCCAATGTTGGATAACCCTTTCAGTGAAAAAATTTTTCCTAATATCCAACCTAAACCTCCCCTGGCTTAACTTGAACCCCTTTCCTCTCGTCCTATCACTTGTCACTAGGGAGAAGAGATCTATGAAGTCTGAGAAGCTGGAAAAGAAAAGCAAACAGCCATTAATAATTTTTTTATAAAAGGGATTGGGCATTTCCTTACAGACAGTGAGGTTTGGGGAGGGCTTCCCTGTGGCTGCTGCACTGATTGCAGCCCAGTTTGATAAAACCAGTCAATGGCTGGAAACAAGTGGCAAGAGTCAAGACCAGGGAACCTGCTTAAGCTGTTCCACCCAGAGCAAATGTCTCCATGGTAGGTGATGTTTTGCAGGGCTTGAGGGCCCAGGAATCCCCTGCCCATGCTGCTGTCAGCAGGCACAGAGCACAGGAGGCCTTCCCAACTTGAGCTCTCAGGGTAACGCTGAACAGCTCGCGGGGAGCAAGGAAAGCAGAGGAGAGCCACAGAGTAGCTATCCTTGTAGGCAGCTCCTAAATCCTTGTGACTTGGGGAACAGCCTCCAGGTTTGCCCTTGGGAGGATGGAGAAGGAGACCATGGCAACGCTCGCACCTGGTTAACAGCCTGGGGAAGGCTCACACCTTCTCACCTTGTAATACCTGCTCTGAGCAGAGGTGCACAGTGACTTGGCAGCATCCGTCACTCAGTAACCAGGAAGCTGTGATTAAACTGTTTTTCCTGGCAAGAGTCATGGCATACCCAAAACGAGCCATTCTCACCTCCCCTCTGTCCCAACGCCACACTGTGGGTTTGTGATGACTTCGCTCAGGCATCTCCTCCTTATCTCCACACAAAGCCAGCCCCCCACCCCAAGTGTTGCAGTCAATTTTCACACGAGGAGGGCTGCGGCTTCTGAAATCACCCCGCTTTGCTCACAGAAGCCCCAGACTTTCATGCCAAACAGTCTGGGAGCCTAGAGCCATTTTCTATTGCTTTTGGATCGTGTCTCAGCCTCTGGCGATGCCCTGGAGGTCACTCTGTTGACAGGAGAGGGCTTGGGCAAGGTGCTTCGAAGCTGAGTTCTGACAGCTCCATGGCTCATTATCCCCGCTGCGTACCAGAGACACTTTGTAGTCAGGCACGTGGAGAAACTTTTACAGGTTTCACGTCAAAATTCCTCCCTTTTTATTGGGCCCACACTGGGCAGTGCCTGCGAGCAAAGCTGGCAGGAGTCTGATGCTCTGTAGCCAAAAGCTTCAGAATCTTTATTGCCATTGGCTTTGAGATGGTTTAAAGCAAATCTTTTACAAGGTAAAATCCAATATAAACCTGCCTGCTACAGTTTTCCTTTGTTAGCAGCAAGGATGTAATTATCACAATTTACCTTTATACGAGTGATTGTGGACAGGCTCCATGCGATCCCTGGGCTTTCTCACTGCAGCCTGCCGAAGGTTTTCCCCCAGTACCCGTCATGGCAATATCCAAGGACTGACAAAGCTGTATCCGCCTGACAAAAGAGTATCCATGCAGAAACGCAACTGCCGTGAGGAATGAATGGTCTATTCAAAGGCAACTGACAAGGTGTATTTCCTAATTTTAAAACTTGTTGTGGAACCACTAACCAGACAGAAAGCTGACAGTGACAGCTATTTCCTTGTTGAGTTTGGACGCTGTGCTGTAAGTGTGAACTAATTTACTGTTGCACGGCTGAGGTTCACGAGTTTTAGCTTAGTACTTGCTTTCCTGAAAGAAAATATGCCTCAGGTATCGTAGAATATGGGGGTTTAAAGCACACAAATGGAGAAAAAAATAAAGTAGCAGCACTCTGGAGGACTGTTTGCTGTGGTCCTGAGCAGGACTTGATCCTGGGAAATGACGAAGAAGCACATGCAGAGCCTCTTGTCCCGCCTTTGGATGTACTATGGTACTTTGTCTGCCTTTTCTCCTCACTCCTGAGCAGACAGACTGAGGCAGAGAGGAGGAATAGCTTTATAAATAACCTTTACCTGGTCCTGATCCTACGGTGGAGATTTTGGGGGAGCATTGGACGAACCTTTGGCCATCCACCTCACAGAGAATCGGTATGAGGATCTCCTGACCTCGCTGGGAAGTGCCTCCTGCACCCGACACAGAGGAAGCATGCAAAATTCCAGAGCACATCTTGAGAAAACAGTTGAATATAATCAGTTTTTCCAAGAAAGAAAAGCCCAGGAAAGCATAGCTTTCCCCAGAGTGACCAACTGGAGATACTCAGACGACTCATGTCCCTCTCCCATCGCACAGCCCCTCCAGCTCCCATCAGCCAACAACGAGGACAAGCTGTCCTCAGCTACCGGCACTGCTTTCTGCCATCACCATATTCAGACTGGCAACAGTATGATTTCTCTTTCCTGCCTCCAAACATTTAAAAGACAGACCTACTTGCACCCTATAGGATCAAATTAAAGGTTTTAGAGCCTTCATGGAGAAACTAACGTTGTTTTTTCCTTTGTTGCTTTTAGCATCGCCTGACAGTTTAAGTCTTTATTTAAAGGGCCAGATCAAAGAAGAAACTTCTGCGTGGGTTATTTACACTACAAGGTCCACTGTGCATCACCACCATCAGACCAAAGGGGTATTTCCACCAGAACAGTTCTCACCTATGAGTAATTCACAGCAAACAACTTGAGCAGTCAGGCACTGAGCCGATGTGTCCTAACACACACATTTAAACTCTCCACACCTCAGCAGCACTGTCAGCCACCTTCCAGGCTTTTCAGACACAGAAGGATGCTCCTGCTCATCACACGTCTGCAGGATTGGGCCCTCGGCCCCATTTGGTGCTTCCAACTTGCATGAAAACCGCTTGCTCCTCCTCTGGCATGGCTGTGACAGTCATCCCAACTCACCACGCCGTGAGCACCTGAAACCACATACCCTCAGGGCTCTTCAGGCCAGTCCCACACTCACCTGCTCGTGGTACTCGATGCCCATGCTCAGCGTGTTGATGAGAATGGCTATCATAATCCCCCGGTTGAAATACTTGCTCTCCACGATCCTCTTCAGCTTGCTGCCGAAAGCCTTCCACAGGCGGGTGACCCTGTTCCTCTCCTTGGGTTTCTTCTTCTTCCTCCTCCTCCTGCCCCGCTGCTGCTGGAGCTGGTCTCTGTGGTCGCCGTGCCGCAGGTCCTGGGTGAACTCGTAGACGCCGTTGCTGTCGGAGTCGCAGCTGTCGGACTCGCTGAAGGCAAACTCGGGGTCCTCCAGGAGGCTGGCGCAGAAGGGACAGTCCTGCAGCTCGCAGGTCAGCGTGCCGCCCGGCGGGCTGGGCAGCGGACAGGCCGCGCTCAGCCCCGACAGCCGGCTGGGCGTCCGCCGCAGACCTGCAAGGGGAGAGGCAGAGCGTGAGCCCCCTCACACCCTCAACATGGCGGACAGCCCCACGTCCCCGCTCGGGCGGCGCTGGCTCTGCTCAGGGCAGAGCAGCTTCTGCCGCATCCTCAAATAAATGTAATACCCTAATACAGCCTTCTAGCCATCCATCTTACCAAGCGGCTCTCGCTTTGCCTCATTTTTCCTTCTGTTCTTCTCTCCCCAAGCCCCAACACCCACCCCCAGCCCCCTCCATGGACGCGGGGTCAAGGGGCCTCTCTCCACACAACATGGCAGGCATTTTACGTTCTGCTGCTAGAAGAAGACTGACCGGCACAACTCTCACTTTCAATTATTTTTGATTATATCTGACCAGGCTAACATCATTAGCGGCGATCTGAGCCCTATCAAGCTGCTACACCCAATTTAGATAGGGCTTCCATTTAGCTAATAATGAGGAGGGAGAGGGAGAAATGGACCAAAGGTGGCTACAGACCACAGATCACAGCTCGGAGAGTCACGTAGTCCCTTCAGTCTCCTTCATCCCTCCTTCAGTCTTTAATAAAGCTCAGGTGAATTCTTTGCTTGAGGCACAGGACTGCGTGTTCAGGGTGTTTTAAAATCAAACACGTTGCCACATGTTTCGCGGTGTGAGGAGAAATGCTGTCTGCCCTCACAGAGCCTGGGTACGGAGATGACATGGACAAGCGTAACAAGGATGATTCGGGTGGAACAGGAACTAGATTTTATTTCCTCTTATTTAGAAACTAAATTCCTAGTTTCCTCATATTTAGGAACTAGATATTAATGGCAGAAAGAAACCAACAGGAATGCAATAGTGCGAACACAGGATCCTTCCTACAAAATGCCACTCAATCATCAATGAAAACTTTCCTTGAGGCTCAGAGAAACAAGGTGAGGGTAAAGTTTTCCCCTGTAACATGTCCCTGACTGAAGGGTGGATGGGGACACTTGGATAGGTTTTGGGGAGACGAAGCAAAAGGCAGTGGCTGCTCCTGGCGCCGGGCCCGGGAGGTTGGAGCTCACCCAGCAGTAATGCTGCTGATTTCAGCTACTCCTAGTTGACACTTGAGGACGTCTTTAAAGTGAAGGCAGCACTGAACAAAATAAAGCACCCCATTCGCTTGAAAACTGGGTTGTGACAAGAGTCAAAATATATTTTACTTGCCTGAATGTCACGCAGATATCACTGGCCTTCAAAACAGCCTTGCAGGAGAGGACTGTTCTCCTCCTGGTCATTACGTCAAAGACACCAGGAGGATCAGAAATATTTGCCCCCTTACTCAACCTGTAAGCAGCAGCACTGCATGCTAGCGCAGCGTTTCTGATCGGGATCGGTCTGACGAGGAAAGACTGCAGTGTGGCCACAGTAGCGTGGGCAGCAGGGGCAGTGGGCTTGCCAGACGTCCTTAATGCTATCAAAGTGTTAAAAATTATATGAAAAACACTGGCGCCGCAGATGTCTTCAAAATACCAGAGTCTCCTTGGCTGCCTGCTAAAATAACCTCACAGCATTGCAGGGCACGAGAACACGGAGGAACAGGCTGTACTTTATGCTGTTCAATTCCACCACAAAAGAAGGGAAGAGAATACTCTCTCCCACAATTGCATCTTTCCCAGCAGACACCAACCTTGTTTCCAGCTGGGGCTGTGAGTGCCCTGGCTGCTAATGCCTCCTTAATGCTCTCAATTATCACTTGTGTGCTCTCCTTGCACAAGTTTTGCAGTGAACAGAGTCTGCTTGTTGACTTGTAAGAGTGGAGAGAGAATCAAGGGAAACAGCTCTTTGTTTGCCCAAAGAGGTTGAGGGCAGGAGGGCTGGATGAGCTTGTGAGCCCACCTCACCTTCCCTGCTGAGCACAGAGTAGGGATTTAACATGGCTCCTTTGCTAATTTTAGGCTGGGATGGAGAAAAATGAGTCGGGAGCTGTGCCTGGCAAAGGTACACCCTCAGGTGCTAGCTTGTTTGGCACTTAAAGGTCCTCCCAAAACCTGGAAGACACATCCATCATCCCTGCTGTATGAAGATGGCTGTGGTGCAGAAGTAAATCCGACTGAGCCCGCAGGAGGGTCTGCGGCAGGAGTGGGAAGGAGGGCCTGGAAAGAGCCAGAGCCACGGAGGGGAAGAGCTGGGCACTGAAATTGTGGGACAGTCTCCAGATGGACCTGGCTGACTTGCTTCTCTTCCCAGCCCCAGCGCTCCTCAGGGTGCCAGATAAGCTGCCGCACACCAGCCAAGAGCTGCGGCATCCACCCCTTTCCCTTAGATATGACCACACTTCTGAAAGAGACAAAACAATTTCAGGATATTGCTTAAAGCATTTTGGCATCCTCTGGGCTGAAATGCCTCTGTAAAAAGAAGATACTATAATTGCATTATTAATAGCAACTCCATCTAACCTCCAGCTTTCGAAGAACGACCACAGGCTACTTGAAAATCTCCTAAGTCATTGAAGTGGCCCTGGGATGTCACAGTTGGGACTGAGATCTGGGGCTTTCTTCTCCTGAAGATCCCAGCAGCAGATCCCCTTGCAAGCACAAAGAACCAAACCTCTGACTTGAGCACTGCCTTCCAAGCAACAGCTCTTCTGCTCATCCTTGCTTTCCCCATTCCAGACTTCTGTGCAGCCTGGGCTTTTATCTCAAGGTAAATATACATTCTCACAATAACCTTCATTAACTTGCAGAGTTAAAGATGTACCAGTGACTCATATAAAGCCCTCGCTTAACAACGGAAGAACGTTGCAACTAACCTTGCCCTCTTCTGCCCCCCTGCTAAGCTCCCAAGCATACAGAAATGTACAGCGAATGCAATTTCTATAAACAATCCACTTCACCCTTTTGTACGGTGGCTTAAAAAACCCCAAACTAACAAAGACAAGCCACCCAACCTATCTGGCAAGCAACCTTTTCTGTGACCCCCCTCCAAGCTAGGCTTGGTATTTTTTCAGCACACAGATCACTAGAATAAACATTTGTGTCCATGCACACACAGATAAACAGTTTTGGAAAACACAGGCATTGAAAAAAACAGATGATGAGTTTTGCTTCAAGAGATTAAAAAATAGAAGCTGTATCTTTTTGAATTTTTACTGTTTGAGGGCTTAAGACTATTTTTCAGCCTTTAGCTCCAGCCACGAAATCTGGAAACATTTTGCAAAATAGAAACCCAAATGTTGCATGCAACGACTGCTCCAGCAGTGGGTGATTTATACCTGAAGGGAGATAAAACTACACTAACTAGCTGTGCTGGTGTGCAGTCTATACAGATGGGGATGGGACAGAGGTACAAAAGAGTCCCCAAGATGTTCCTCAATCATTCAGACTGAATGGAGCTCCAAATCTGCAGTAACACTCAGTCCTACATTTCTTCTGCATGTGGGGAAAGACGAGAGGGAAAGCCTGAGACCTGTAGCTCTGCTACACTCCTATCTTCACATGAATCTTCTGAGGACTAGCACAGAGCAGGACCCTGCAGTGGACATGGCCTTCCTCCAAACCTTCTGATCCTTCTTGCCAAAAAGAAATTCAGAGGCTCAGGGTCCTGTCAGAGCAGAACTAGGGCTTTCTAGAGGTGCCTGTTTTGCGTTCTTTCAGTGCCTCCCCGTTTTAAACTTCGAATGTTTCCTACACCTTATGTTTCTCCACCAGCTTCCACCTGCTCTTCCCGTTCAAGGTACCACCTCCTAGCAGCTGGGGCTTCTCTGCTGCAGGGCTGCAGCCTGCAGGTCCATCATTCACCAGAGGTGTAATTCCAGGGACTGCACAGATCTGTTCTTGGGTGGGAACAGAGGGAGAACCTCCAGGATATCACTAACCGCATGAGAGAAGCTCAAAAACACATGCCTTATAACCACGGGAAAGAAGCCTCCAGCAGTGGCCTGAACTCACTGCCTGGACCATCCTGCATCTCGCTTTACCCAATGACTGCAAATACAAGGAACAGAGCGCTCAGTCCCTCAACCTGTCCTGCTGCTGGCTTCAGCGCTCAGTTCAAATAGCATTCACAAAACAGCCTCCATCTTCAGCACCCTACGTGGCTATCATTAATACTTTAACTCTTGAGCAATTTGCCCTTTGCCCAGTTTTCCTAAGCAAAAAAACTCAGCTTGTTTGTCCTTACCATGCTCTCCTACCAGTTGCTGCAGCTTCCCGTAAGAATCCGTGCCCATATTTACAGGGCTATTAACCACGGCCACAGGTGAATTGCCATTCTTCTTTCCTTTGGGAACTGCCACAGAAGTGGCTTTGCTAGTTGGAGAAGGCAGGATGGTAGGATAATTCATGTTGCCATGGTTGGAGAGTCCGGCAGTCAGCTTAATGCTTGCAGGGGCATTGGAAGACTTACAGTTCACTTGTGGTCCTTCGACATGACAGTCTGCATGGTAAATGCTGTGCACAGACTCCGAATCTGGAGGAGGAGCAGGGCTCTGCAAGTTGGGTGATGGAGAAGGAAGCATCAATTGGCCTCCAGATTTCATGACCTTGAGTTCCAGGTCGCAGATCTCAGGGTTGGAGCGTGGCCCCCGAGGGCTCCCATTGCTGATGTGATAGTGGTGGTGGTGGTGGTGATGGTGATGGTGGATGAGGTGGTGTATGGAAGTTATGCGCTTTTTGCATCGGTGGCTTTGCCCATTTGTGGTGCTGTTTGGATTAACTTTTTTCCGGCGCTTACTCTGCCAGTTATTGTACAGACGTATTGTCCGCCGTTTCACTTTCCTGAAGATGTGGCAGATGTACTTGAGCAGCTCCTCGTAGCAGCTACCTGGCTCCGAGAAGCTGGCAATTGTGCTGTCATTGGAGAGATAACGGGCCCGCTGCTCCTGCATCAGCTGGTTCTCCCGCTGCTTTGTTTCAGAAAACTGTGTTGCTATCACAACCAGGCACAAGTTAATCATGAAGAAGGAACCAACCTGAGAAAACACAGGGAAAAGGAATCAGTAGGGACTTTACAAAGCGAGACACATTATTCACCACCACACACTGTCTGGACTTGAAGTGTGGTTCTTAGAAATCCCGAGATTTCCAAACATGCCAAATCTCAGGGTCTGCTCACCAAATGTTATGTCAACATGTGCCTGAGCAGCTAAATTTGCTCCTAAGCCATGTTAAATTATTTTGGCAATGGCAAAGCAAGCTGTTAACAATAGCCTTCACCACTTTCTTCCCCTCAACAGTGATGACATTTGCTACTAATGCAGGGTGTATGAAACACAACGCAATCAGTTACCACCACAAAACAGATCACTAGGAAACATCCGGCCAACCCACAAGAAAAGATGGTCTGAAGTCCAATTTGTGCTGTACTGAAACTATCAATTCACACCCTGGCATAGTGTACCCTCATTTTGAGGAGGACAGTCAGGGTCCATGCATCTGTGACCTTGTACTCTTGTCTCTCTCTGACACAGGAGATTCGGTGATCCTTGAAAGGCCTGATTTATTGTCTGGTTAAGTTGATGTGTTCTTGGGTGATACCAGGTTTTCAAAATGAAGTCCCAAGGACAAGAATGTGAAGTGACCCAAGACTACATCCTTCCCTCAGCTGCTGAGTCCACAAACTGTTTTTTTCACCACTTGGGTTCATAAATCAGCCAAAGGAAAATGTCAAATATTCTCATCAGAGAATCAGTGCCCTTAGGCGTGAAAGGGACTGACGTCAACAAAGTGCCACTGTCTACATGGCCAAACCTCTGTGCTGTGCTCAGTAGGAAACGTATGGATTTAATCTGGTCCATTGTCTGGTGAATCCTCAGGGGAAGCCATTGGGAGACTGTTTGCAGTGCTGTTCTCCAGTTTGTGGTATCAGCCTAGATACTGTTTGAGAAGCAGCAAGGGTGCCGTTCCCAGCTCCAAGTGACTTGGAGATTAGTCACCTTCTGGCTTTTCTGCAAGGATCCATATGTAGAGAAGGGCTCAAAAGAGTGGAGCGTAAATCTCTACTATGCATGGCCCATTGCTAAAGGCTCAAAAATCACTGGCTTCAGAATGCTATCCATTATTGGGAAACTCTCACGCTGCTCTGATCCATGCCTTTCCCACTGGTGGTGGGAGCTGCAGTGGTTTGACTTCCCAAGGCCTTTAAAACCACACTGATGAGGATGGGGTTATATACCAAGACCATCCAGCCACAAAAGCACTTTGAAGTGCTTCCATCCCATATCCTGCCTGACATCTACATGGTACTTTTCCCTCTGCTCTCCTCCTGACTTAAATGCTTAACTTTCTACAGATGCAGACCCTTGACAAGGTTGTGCCCATCNTGGCAGCTTCTGAAGGCAGCCTCCAGCACCTCCAGTGACTAATATTTTGTTTTCAGGAACGACAGCAGCGTAAGACCTCAGAAAGGTGCACTGCTATTATTACTGTTATTTAAAGGGCTCAGGTGAAGTTCAAAAGTTTGAGGGCCCTTCAATGAAATGAGGTGTCCTCTGGCATTTTGAGGAGGCTAAAGGAAGAAAAGCTACAGCCTCTCCTCTTTTTGTTCTGATTAGCAGTTGCTTGGCCAAGGCACAACAGTTAGGACACATCAAGGTGACAAGCCCAAGACTGGGAGAGTAAGAGGGAGGGAAGACCATATGGCTTGACAAGCTGTGACTACACATTACATGTGACACTACACTGGACTGTTGTAGCAAATAATCTGTCCCCACAGCATTAATCACAACCTGCACGATTACGCTTTATGGCAGGAGGAAAGTATCCCACTCTGAACCCCAGCTGGCTCTCCTCTGTGGAAAGCCCAGGGAACAACTTTACCCCACAAGGACAAGGAATGGGAGCATCTCACAGTTCATACTTACTATTATAAGCAATATAAAATATATAAAATTGTAAAAAGAATGTGCATCCATCACATAATACATGATGTCAACCCATCCTTCCAGGGTTATAACCTACAGGAAGACAGAGAAAGAAAGTTTAAGAACAAGAATCAACCAAAGAGTTAGTAAACATCCATCTTCTGATAGTGCCTGGTATTCATCACTCCACAGCATCTCTCATGATCCATCCACGTAGACCTGCTGCACTTCTTTTCCCAGTTGGCTTAGGATGGCAGCAGTGTGTGACCAAAGGCCTGAGGTTTCTACAGGAATCTGGTACAATTAAAATGATAAAACATTGCAATAAAGCATCTGAAACACTGTTTCTGAGCAAGCGCAAAGAAATTCCAGGGAAGGATTACAAACAAAGCAAAAGCCTGTCTGTGCAGAGATCTGGGCTTTTTACCTTAGGCTCCTGGTTTTGTAATGCTACCTATAAAACCCCTAAGTTTTTAAGTTAATTTTGTTTCTGTAAAGCCAATTTCTTTGTGATTCCTACTGGCTCACCATTACAACTGCATCACCAATATCATAGAAGGGAAAGCATCTGAATGGGAGAGAGTTACTTTAATTAAATGTAGAATTGATTTCATACTAGTTTTCTCAATCTTCCTTCCACTAAAAAAGAAGCTGAGGATTTAATTAACACCACACAGGCTGTGTGCAGACCAAAGTGAATTCTGCCATGTAATTTACACATTTTATTTAGATAAAACATACCAAACTTCTAGTGCTATCTTGCTACTAGTCCTCGAGCTGAAATTCCAGCACAGTTTCCAACAAAATCAAAGCTCCTGTCTGAATTTACTTGCACTGATGTACTCTATTTGCTATGCCTGATGTGAGCCTTGGTGGTCCTAGCATAAACCAAGAATTGCTGCCTGCCTCCAATTTCAGTGGCATCATTCCTGATTTAAACCATGTTTGCAGTGAAGGAATTTTGAATTAGCTCGCTGTGAACAAGAAAAGGATGAAGCCTCATTGATGTGGAGGACCTTCTATATGGCGTGTACAAAAAAGCTGATCCATAAAGCACTGGTGGTTGAGGCAGTGAAAAAAACAGTGTTCTTGTCACACGTGGAGCATCAGGACAAAACACTTGCAGGGAAGCCAAACATGAATCCTTGCCACTTTTCTCCTGATTTTTCACTCAAGGAACTGGAATAAGCTCCCAGATAGGGATATTTGGTATATGACTACACCTGCAAGAGGGAGAGCATCGCTGTGCACACAACCATCAGTGCTCAGTTTCCCTGAGACTGTCAGAGCACCTTGTGTCAGCTCATGGCTGCTGGAAGAGAAACACTACTTACTCTTGATTTCTCTCACCCTAAAGACAAATGTGGCGATGTCTTACCAGCAAGTTTTCAAACCCGCTTCCCACGTTGAAGCACGCGTAACTTAACACCCACCATGCAGCTGGGTGAGAAGCAGCCAGCGCATACAGCTCCACGCTAAACCCAGTAAACGTGATCTGCCAAAGAGCAGGTAAAAATTGTCTCTGCAGCTGTTTTACTCTGTCAGCGTTGCTAAAGACTTTGAGCAATCAGGTCTGATGACATGCTGGCTGCATTTACACAAACTGCACCCACCTCTCCTGTTCCTCATTACAGGCATTAGATATTCTTTCGTCTCACATCCTCGCTGCTGGTTAGTGACACACAGGGATCAGACAGCAATGCTATGCTTCCAGTGGCATGGGTTTAACAAAACCAAAAAGAATGCTTTTGGTCAACATCAACCCCAGAGATTAATCTGTCGTATTCACCAACAGACACATTTTTTTTTGGTGTGGATGCAACTGCTGTTACTCACCCTGGAGCCTGAGAAGGGGTTAAGCTGTCTGGGCAGACACAGGCAGTAATCAGTCTGTTCAGCGGTGTGAAACGGACAAGCAATCAAACTCAAACTGCCCTTTGCTGCCTTTCCTTTAACGTGGTTGAAACATTTATAGAGAGAAAAGTTCTTTTTGGCCGCATCCCTTGCCTGTATGGGCTGTGCACAGCAGCCGATAGTCTCTTGCACTCGATGCCTGTGTAGGTTCATGGGGAAACTGGAGGGATCAAGTTGGGAGGTGACACAAGGCTAAACCAAATCACTGCCAGCTACCTAGGAAATGGTCTCCCTGTGCTGTTCAAAGTTCCCTCCCATCCTTCCCCTCTATTTAGGTGGGCGTTTCAGAGTCAGGCTGCCACAGCTGGCACAGCAGGTGCTCCATCCATGTACGCTTGGGGATGAAAAATGAGCCCAGGGACTCCAAACATTATTGGATACACCTCTTCACCAAATTTGCATTTGGCTGGCAATCCTCAAACAGAATGTATTAAAACGATTAAACACAGAGCCCTCTCTACAAAAGGAGTTACCTGAGGGCTGCCGTTGGGCTTCTGCAGGCGCTGCCAGCTCCCCACCTGGGAAACAGCTGCTGAGACAAGAGTGAGGGCCAACCAACATTTATAGAGGGATTTTTCTTGCATGCTAGACAGCGTTTTCAGCAAGAATCAATCAATGCACCACGTTTCTCCTCTGGAGGGCTGAAAATGCTCATCTGGATCTCAGAATATTTAAGATGTAATTAGAATTTGCATTATTTACTACTCGCTTGTAAACGAAAGGGACACAGGAGGGGTAAACAGACCACTGGGCTTTTGTTCTCCTGTTTGACATCTTTGTGGATTCGTTCTTGGACTCACCGCCCAGTATAAATGCAGCAGTACCTAGGGGAAGGACTCCTGAGCTGCCAAGGATTAGAGAGTACTAGCAATCTGTATGAGAGCGTGCTCACAGACATCTGTCTTCTTTTTTTAATCAAATAGCACTGGAGAAATGCAGGACGACACACATGCATAGCCACCTGTCTGGACTGAAACAGCATCTATGATTTTTACAGCCTGATTCTTGCCATGCTGTGGACATCTTTCCTGCTGTCCTGTAAAGTGCTCCGAATGACTTTACAAATACATTTTTACCTACTACAAGTTCTCATCGCGTGTCCCCAGCAAGGCCTTGGTGCAAATGTGAACCAGACCATTTGAATTTGCCAACAGCTGGTCTATACACCACGAACTAAACTCTTAAATACTTTTGGAAGCAAGTCAAAGGCATCTGCACTGGTGCAAGGTTCACTGCTGCAATGCACAGTTTGATCCTACACACTTATTCTCAGACCAGATGAACTCAGAGGGAAAGCTAGCAACTCTTGCTCTTCTTCCTAGAACACGGATATATTTTTTTCAGTGTTGCTTTGCCTACTGTTCCTCCCTTGGGGCACCCCGAATGCAATATCACCTACTTCGCTAAGCAGAAATGACTTCCTCTTCTCTTCAGTTTCCAATCTGATTAATCCAGTTGACTGCAGCTCTAGCATTTGGCTCTTCGAGCCCTTTATAGATGTCTTCCAAGGACCTGAAGCACCTTTCTTGTGCTTTCCAATCTCAGCAATCCATTCCCAGTAATTAAATTCTGTTCAAGCCATGGTTGTTCACAGACAGACATATTAAACAGTGTCTCCAAATGTACCAGTTCAAATCTTCCAATAAATGCAACATACAATTATTTATCAACAGAGATAAGATGGCAAGAAACAAGTTTCCTAATTCTGTTCTGATGAAAAAGATGTGCAAGATACACGCACACTAAAATTTGCAGCTGCAGGAAAATAGCTGAAAGATTCAATTAAGATGATTGGCAAGGTTGTCCTGGAGGGTGCTGCCAACTGTAATCACATGCTGCAGACCCAGTGGGAAAGGAGATGCTACCCCCTTAGCATGGGGGAGTGATTTTTGCCTTTGAAGGACTGAGACTCTGGGCAGAGAACAGAGCGGTCCTCTAACCCATGGGAGATCCCGTATGATGTTCAGTCTGATTCTCCTTGCTTGCTCATTCAGTCTTTTACACAGCACAGGCGGCGATGGGATAAATCATTTGTCTTCCATTAATACCTATGAGGCTGAGTACCAAAGCCCTGAGCCTTGTGTCTGATCCTCTCTCCCGTCAGTGCAAGGATTTAACGGAAAGCTCACTCAAGTGAACGTAAAGACAGATTTTGACTTCATTGATCTTTGGCTTGGACACCATTCACGCAGTCCCCAGTCAGGCACTCCCTGATCACCACGCTACTATGAGCGGGATGAGAGTAGACAATCAGATTTTTATTTTTTTATGTCTTCTCTTCTGTGATTCTGATCCTCCTGGTTTGCTCATGCCAATAATTTCATCAGGTGTAACAAAGATGCTCATCTAATTTACAGTAGCATAACTGGGGACAGAATCAGGTCTTCTAGTTAAGCTAATGAGAATCAATCTAAAACTCCAGAGTGAAAATCACAAGAGAGATGTAGATTAAAGATTGTGGCAATTAACTCAGACCTCCTCATTGTCCCCAGGGAGACAGAAGGTTTACATTTTTTTTTCTGGGGTCACTTCAAAGGTCTCTGCAGAACAATTTCTTTTATTGTGTCAAAAGTTTTCATTATAAAGATCCTTGTCTTTGAGCTCTGCCAAATTTTTTTGCAAGGCCTTGGCTATAGTCCGTTCAAGAGCAGGTTATTTTTCGCTTTAGTGTCAGTTAAGTAAAAGAAAAAAAGAATCATCTGGGTAAAAAAACCCCAACACCCAAACTACTTTAATTAGTAAAGTCAAAGACTGAATTACTTTCTGTGAATTAGAAAGCACTAATGGCTAGTGCCAGATGGACTGCTGCAGATAGATATCAACCTTGAGGTGCCACTAATCAATTGAGGAAAGTTTGAGAAATTACTGTGTGAAACGAAGCGGAAAAGACTGTAAGAACTGAATGCACAGCATACGAAACTCCAGCCTAGCCCTGAGGCCTGATCTTCCTCATGGCAAGACTTCACTTCTGGGATTACTCGAACAAACTTCATTTGTAGAGACAGCCTCCCTAAGCATGGGAACCAAAATCAGCATTGCACGCTTTGATCAAAACCCCAAAAAGCATAGTTCTGGCAAACAGAAATTTCATTGGTGGTTGATTTCAGAATTGCAGGTGCTTGTTCAACTTGGTGCCTGGCCGAAGCCGGAGAAGATAGAGATACAGAGAAACCCAAGTGTTTCTAAACCATTTGAAGTTTTCATCTTTATTGACATCTATAATTTGCACTCAGCCTTTTTCTTTGGCCTAAATTGGTTTCTTTGGGGATGAGATGGGCATTATCTGCATCAAGATCAATTACGCTGAGCCGAACAGCAACTCTGAAGGCTGCCAGGATTATTTGGTTTTATTTACTTTTTATCTCATCATTTCCCTGGCCCTACTTCAAGGTTTTTTTTATTTTTATAAACGTCATCAAGACAAGATCAAATGATATAAATTGTGAGAGCTATTAATTGCCATGATGGTCTCCGTAAGTTTTAAAAGGCCTTCAGTATTCATTTCTGAAAGCTTCTTATCTATGTATTCTGCCCTCTCGGGCATATTGATTTGGCTAGCAAGCACTGCCCAGCGAATAATGGAGTCTTCCTTTTCCGTATGCAGAGTGCTTGGCAGCTAATCAAATCACTCTATTTGAAGCCAACTTCACAATTTTAATTATTTCCCCATGACACATGTTGTTAAGTAACCTCGTGGTCAGAAAAACAGGTTTTATTACATTCTGAGTAATGTCCTTTGAACAGATGCTTCTCCTTCCCACTTGGAGGGCCTGCTTACTTTGCAAAGCGACTTTAGCCATGTCTTCATAAATTGAGAGTCTTGCAAAGCGTGCATCTATCTGCTCTGAAAAGTGGCCCCAGAAAATAAAGAGGAAACCGTGCAACCTGGCATTTAGTTTTGATTCAGGACCTCTCATTTATTCCACATAAATGGGATCTCTGGTCAGCATTACCAGCTCACCCAGCGCTGCGGCTCTTAAAAAGCAGAGTGCAACCAGCGTGCGTTAAACTTGAGCACATCACTGATACTGTTATTGATTCACTTTCATGATGTTTTGGGTCACCAACGGGCTTAAAAATGGCATAAAAACTCAACAACTTTTGCTACAAAATGAAGGTTAGTTGCCATCTCCGTTTCACACTAAATAGCACAAGATCCCCATCTGACAGCAAATACATCACCAATTTCAGATGACTGCTGCTTACAACAAATCACATCTCAGTCCATATTCATGAGGTCTGATTTACTGTGATAATTATCCCCCATTTTCATTGTTTGTGTAAAGTATCTTATGCACAGGGAATGTATTTAACTGTTTAGCTTCAGCAATAATGAGTCCATTATCATAGAGAGCGCCATAAATCAGAGCTTTATAGCAGAGCAAAGCTGAAAGATGAAGAGTCTGCAATGAGGAGAAGGGAACCAAAGGCAGACCGAGATCCTTGCTTACAGATGAGCGCACCATATAGCAATTATACAAATGACAGCGTTTCTCCAGACACCACTGTCTGGAACAAAGTGGCAATTTGGGGTACTGGCCCAAATGGAAAACGCAAGGGTTTTTGTTATTCGCATTGTAAGACCTTGTTTCAAAGTATAATAGAGACTACTAGGGACAAAGGGTGCACAGCTCCAAGCACAACTAGCCCTCTGTGCAGGACTACGACACAAAACACACTTCAGGTGTCCAAGCTTTACCCATTCACACTAATCAGAGTGAGGGGTTGTCCCAGTCTCCTGGATGGATCCGCCAACTCAGCGCAATGCAGAGACAGTTGTGTGGGGACACGAGGGTAAAGGAGCTGAACCTTTGGCTTAGCATTCAACTCTCCTAGACTATGTATAATTCACAGTGCAAGGTGCAATAGCAGCAACTGATCATGGAGCAGGTTTGGGGCAATCAAACCCAAGTCAGATTTCCCTGTAAGAATTGTTGATGCACCTCAAGACCAGTGGCTTTTTCATCACTTAACCGGATTCCAGATTAGGCCGCAGCTTGCTGCGGGCACCCCTCTTCCTGCTCTGGATTAAAGAATCTATGATTGAGGTAGGATGAAACCCTTCCAAAGCTACAGTTTGCAGCAGGTTTCTGTGCCACACTGGGTCCCTCCAATAGGTTAGCGGGCCCAGACCTGGGATCAGGATAACATCTCACTTGTGCTATATGGGATGACTCCTTCTAGATGAAGGAGATTTTTCAAAAGCAACTAATCCTCTTGGAAGCACACTCTGAGATGCTTTAAAGGAGCTGGATATTTTTAGATTGGGTATTTAGCACGAAAACTCTTCAAATGCAGAAAGTGATGTTTATTTGGCCAACCAAATTAAAAAAAAAAAACGCAACACCAACAAAACTCAAACCCATTAATTTAGAGTGAAATATTTTTGGTGATCCAAAACAAATTTAAGTCTAGTGACAAAGCATCATCTTAAAGCAGTGAAAAGCTTAGAACTCTTTTCTTGCCAAATTCAGCACAGATAAGCATTGTTGACACATATCTCCAGTTCAAAGAATGAACCATTTGACAAAAAAAAAAAAATAAAGAATAGCCCTTTTGGCCAAAAAATTACCTACTCAATGAACTCTGACAACATGGGCACCCAGTGTGACAGCTGCTTCTGAAAAACATGGCCCACAAAACTACATGTTGCACACACAAATACAATTGCAGTTGGAATCCTGAGGCTCTTTCGCTACCTTCTGCCTCAGTGTGCCTTTTGGCTGTTCCCCAAAATATTTAAGACCACTGAAAGTAGAAGAACAGAGGTTGCAGCAGACTGACAAGCAAGCATATTAGTACTGTCCTGGGTACAATACTCTTGAGACATTGGGGTAACCACTCCTGAGCTGTCATTTTGTAAGGAACTTGGTTGAGGTACTCTGAGGTCCCAGCAACAAAGCAAGAGAAACAGGCCCCAAAATGGTCCCTATTAATATCCATCTGAGTAACAGCCCAGCTAAAATGATGTCTGGGTAGGAAACAAGAGGAATGACTCTGCCATTTCTGTCTCGCCAGTAGGTTCCATGGCGGAGGTTTGTGCTTCCTCTAAGGGAAAGCAATGTTAGAGCTTCAGGTGTCGTCTCCTCAAACGAGATCTTTTCTTAAATGAGTGACAGTATGGATGAGGAGGGACTCCAAACTCATTCTTGCATTTGGCCACAGACGCAGCGCATTGAAGTGCATGTCATTTTTCTTTTAATTTGAACCGAAGACATGGTTCCCATTACAGATTTAGCTGAAAGATTTCCAGGCAAGTGAGAAATCCTCAGGGAAGGATTTCAACCATGATGTACAGAGGCTGAAAAACATGTGAAGTGGGCAACAGCTGTGGAACAGATCAGGGTGCCAAACAATGGTGAAATGAGACAACTGAACCTTCCCCTCTTTCCAAACCTGACATCTCCCCCCAGGCTCTGGACCTTCTCAACTGGCCCATCTACAGGCTCAGCTCGCAGAGGCGCAGGTCCTGGCAGAAGCCGAGTCAGCAACACAGAGACAAAACAAGCTCCTCATCAGCACATAGCGCAGGGTCAAAATGACTAAATCCTTGATTGGATTGAGATAGCTTACCCAAGCTCCCAGGGGCATTTTTTGACAAGCTAGAGTACAGAAGAGGTAACTTCCCATCCAAACAAGAGGGCTATTTCGGCAGGTGGCCTGCAGCATGCGGCTGTCAGTGCCAGCTGTCGTACCTGCTCCGGCAGCCTGCCATCGCTTTAGGAATAAAGTATCTGCAGAAGGACAAATGAAGGAAGAAGTGGGTGGCATCAATTCCCCCCACTTTCCCACCCCAAACTTCTTCTCTCTCCTGAGCTGGTCACCCACACCTTTGTGGCTGTGATGTACTCTTAGCTTTGGTGAGACCACGTGCAAAGAAAAGTTCTCCATCTAAGCACGCTATCAAGATAACACCTTGAACTCTTGCTGCTGCTGACAGTTGCTTTAATGCTGCTGTATTTCCAGACATCTCTCTTCAGAAGGCAATTCAGCTTTTCCTTTCTTGGGCATTCTTATCATGTCGTGTGCCTGCTGGGCTGTCTTCAGCTCTCATGAACACAACCAGGCTTTTTTTTTTTTTTTTGAGGGGGGGGGTTTTTTTTTCCTTCCAGCAGCAAGGGGGGTGCTGAATGCAAAACTGTCTCCTCTGAGAATTCCTTCGCTAGGGCCTTCTGATGATGGGCCAGAGATGTGTTACTTGTATGACGTGATTAACTTGTTAACTGAGATGTCTTCTTAAGTGAAACCTTGTAGAAGCAATATGCACACGGAATAACATAAGCCAGAAACAGAATCACGAATCTGAGAGCTGCACCCAAGGACTAATTTCAAGAGGGTCTTTCATTAAGGAAGCCCTTTAGAAAATGCAGCCACTTCTGAAATACAATATGTGAAGAAGAGGCTGTAGAAAAGATAACTCAGCCAGCACCAGCAGTGTCAGAGCCCCTCTGAACTGCCACACTCATCTTCTCTTGTATTGGATGGATATTTCTGGAAATGTATACGTAATTTTTTCCTGTACATTTGCTCTCAAAGTTCAGTCCTTCCAACTACATCCTGGAAGAAGGCACGGAGAAACAGCTTGTTCCCTTGATCTCATCTTGGTTCTGCCTAGCTGAATGTTATTGCTCCTTCAACTTTGCCTCACTAGTTTTGGCAAAAGCATTACCTCCTGATGTAAAGTGCTATTATAGTTCTTACTTTTCTGGAAGTCAGACATGAAGTCATCCAGGCAATGGTTTTGTGGTTTGCAGAGTAGCCTAAATCATCTCTTCTTCCCAAACTGCGTATCTCACCAGCCATCCAATTCCCTTTTGTTTTAATGGGTCTCTGCATTCAGGCCTGGCCACTCCCAGACTGATGGTTAGGAAGGTGACAGTGTTTTGGTTGTTCCACTGAGACTGTCAGTAATTCAAATTAAATTGGACTTTGTTAGGGTGTGTAATTCATCATTTGCAGTGTGACAACAATACCTGTAATTACTGCTCTTATTGTTGTGGCTGAAATTCATGTGCGATAAAGGGATCTTAATATCATGCCAAACCTCACAGTTAATTTAGGCTCCATCTCCTTTCATTTATTTTGTAATAAGCTAATTAGTTCACATAATTTGCCATTGAACGTGCCTTTGTAAAAAATATATACATGAATTAGCCTATTACACAACAAATGAGGGGAATCAAAACATTAATCACTTGCAGGATTACATAAGGAATTATTATCCTTTCAAACACCCATGGACGCAGCCAAAATCTTAAAGCAATAAAGATGATATTATTTACACTAGATTGGTTCTCATGTCTGATGCCTCTGACTTACTCTTCTGCTTGGAAGGTCAACAATGCATTTCACTATTTGGTACGCCCCGCTGCCATGTGCCAGGTTACTTGCAAGTTCAGGACCACTACCGTGAAGTTAAATGTCCTTCAGCTTGGCTGCCTAAAGAGCTTGGCCATACTGCTAGCCTCCTGCCTTGGCGCATCATTCACAAGGACATTTAGGAGTAGAGATCTTTAGATTTCCCTGGCAAAGTATGCTTTTGGTTTTGTTTGCAGTCCGCACAGTATCGAACTGCGTCCTTGGAAACTCTTGGGCACAACTTGCAGTTACTGCACTTGCAAGCTTCCTTCCGAATCTCACCTGTGGGGCTCATTTCACCAACCTCCCTTCTGACAGCTCTTAAACCATGCCAGATTTCCAACTCATCTGGGATAAATCATGAGGGATGCTGTACCCAGCTGAGTCCTAAGATTGCCATTATGCAAACTGGAGGCTTGCCAGACCTTGAGGTTCAGTCTACCATCATAGCTCTTGCAAAGTACCACGTATTCATTATTCCCCATAATTCCAATTATCAGGACAATTGGACCCGTCTCATCCAGAACACAGCAGAGTGCTTTCTGCCCAGTAATTCAATACCAATTCACAAGGAAGCTCCTGAGCTACTAAACCCATCAGTTCTACTTTCTGCTCTGCTTACTTTGAGGCGTCATCTAACTGCTGACCTGGTGCTACCCAGCTTCAACTATTAAATGTAATGAGAGTACAACTCAATAGCTTTATTTGTTAAATGTTCTCTGCTTACAGCAATTGTTTTGATTTAGCATCCAACCTCTTACAGTAATGATTTACTCCTTCCATATCAAAGGTAAGCAAGCACCTTACTCCCAACAGCTGCTTCTCTACCTGGAGCTACATTCTTTTCAGCTTCTAAATTGAGTCCTTACTTCTAAAAGGAATAAAGATGTAAGAAGAGTTTTTGGCCGAAATAGTCTTTAACATTTGGATGGCCTAAGCAGCACTAAAACCAATCATAAACCTCCTGGCAGCTGCCAAAATGATCTATGGATACAACATCCAACTTTGCCAGACACTCCGCTCTGCCCAAAGGAATCAGTCGAAACCTCTGCTGTGGCTGGTTTGTTCTTCCTGGCTTAAAACTGTACCTTTTTAGGCTGAGGAAGTGCAATGCCAACACGAAATGAAAGCTCGCAGCCTGCAAACAGGCTCAGGAAGTAAAAAGGAAGCAGGACCCCTTGAGGAGCACCTGCTCATTTTCAGTGCTCTACCACAGGTGCTCTGCAACATGCTGCCCTCCTCCCTTTCTCTGGCAAGAACATTGCCGCCCCATGGTGGGAGCCAGACAGGACCTCCTGGGAACATCCATCAAGCTCTGTCAAAGAACTATGCGAGATCAGAAAAAGTAGAATGCAAGTGCACCCAGAGACTTATCTACTATTCTCGCTTTGATTTCCCTCTTTCCTTTATGCAACACTCGCCACCAGTCAGGAATATTCAAAATTACTATGGCAGCCCCTCTCGGCATACTAATTCCAGGAGAGAACCAAAGCATTTTTAAAAACATAGCCTAGTAGAGATTTGGGATCTGTCTGAACCCTTCTGGATTTGGTTTTGAGCCTCTGACACCAGCAGCAGTGTGATCCAAGGTGTGCTACTGCAACAGCATGAGAGCAAACAAGATGCTCAGAGCAAGCAATCACCCCTCTACAACTCCCAGATGAAAACTGAAAGTTGTTAAGTTCATACTATAATATGAAACTAGAAGGAAATTCATAAATTATATTTAGAGCTCTGAATAAGTAATTATTCATCATTAACAAAACTAAGAGAACTTCTCTTTTAGGAATAGATGTCACCTACGCTTCAGGAAGACTAAATAAAACAGGGCATCTAGCCAAAAGCATAAGGAAATTTGTATTAAAAACAGGAAGTGCAAATTAAAAATGGAAAACAGTACACAGATCATTTAAAATAGGCTAGCCCCAAGAGACCAGAGCCTCTGAACTGTGTAGGTGAGCTATCCAATGTTCCAGAGCTACAAATGCTTTGAAAATGCTTCAGTTGCTGGAGCGTCACCTGTAAAGGCTCCCCCAGTCTGCGTCAGAAGCACTTTGCTCTCTAGTGAAGAGCTATATAGGTGTGGATCAAGAGAGACTCCAATTCCACGAGTACTATCTCTTCACAGGTATTCCAGCCAGAACAGACCATTAGGATTATTTCGTCCTCCCTCCGGCATTCCACGCTAACCAGTACAACCCTGCAATTCTAGAATCAAGCATAAGCCACGCCACCGAGCTTGTTCCTACATTTTAGAATGATATTCAGTCTTGTTTAAGGACTTGGACAACACTCTCCACTTCCTGATACTACAGCAATAAGTAGACCCTAACTCTCAAAAATCCCTGGGATTTATCCAGGTCTGATTTGCAGTGCTTTTGTCTGCCTCAGGAAGTGTTCTCCCCCGCTTCTAAAATGCACTGGAAAAAAAGGCTGTTCTCTCCAAATGCTCTCTTGCAAGGTTTGTGCAGGTTATTGTCCGATTCATTTACTCGATGCATCTTTATCTTGCAGTTTCACACAGATGCAAGCAAATTCCTTTCTCCTCTAATGCATCTATCAAAACCTTTCCAAGCCAAAGATGACAAAACAAAAAGAAACTGAAAAATCTTTAGGAGAATCCTACCTGAAAAATAGCTATCCAGGCATATCCAATATTATCAAAATTGATAGCTCCGTTGTGTGGGTTTACGTCCCCTGCCATGCATACGTTGTAATACTGGTTCCAGTTTATGCAGGCGTTCCTGCTGCTGAAGTCAGGGTTGTATAAACTTGGGGTGTAGGAGTCCATGCTCAAGGTGCACTCCACCTTGTACTCCTTCCTGTTTGGGATGTTGGAGCATTTCTGCATGCCGTTTTCACGATGCGATGAGCAGATGAAGGGATTCTCCTCCGCTTCGTCTGTCCGGTAGTACGGATGCAGGAAAGTAAGATTGTATGTCCTGGAGGGGGAAGAAAGAAAAGAATGAGGACAAATGATGCGCCCCTTGTTTCATCAGCAGCAAAAGGCGCTGGTTCCTGTCTCTGGTTTGGGTGTGTTGTTTCTCCTTTGCCCTTCAGCCCTGTCAGACTGGGGACAGCAAGCCACAGTTGAGATATCAGCCCCTACCTTTGTCTACAAAGCTTTTTGCTTACGGCATCCCGTAAGGCACCAGTGATCTTCCAGTTAAAGATCAGCCTGAGCTTTCCCAAGCGAACGGGCCAGTTGAAAGTTGAGATGAGAGGGTATAGAGAGAAAAACCCCAGCAGGCCAGGTGCTTCCCAAAAATCCAGGGAATTTTTTGTTTCCATATAAGGATTTTAAGATCGCTCTTCTGATGCTCAGAACATGCTTCAGAAAAGCTGATGGCAAAGCAGCTTTCCAATAAATTTGCCCCTCAGCACCTCTCCGGGATGAGCGAGCTGAACTTTAACAAGGAGAGGCTCAGCCACAGGCCATCTCAAATTCCTTCTGTACTTACATAAGAAAAGAAAGAGCCCGCATTAATAGGAACTGTATGCTTACTGCATATCTGATTTAATTGGCCTGGACAAAGTTTATGGTTCTGTTACAGCTAAGATAAGCAAGTGCTCTAATTGCAGCATGGTAGGGATGTACCTTTTCCCAAGCCGTGCTCCGGGGCAGATCAGCGAGCGACCAGAGCCCAGGACTTTTCATGCTGTTTGATTAGCATTAGTGAGACCCACCGGCACTCACACTGCTGAAGCACTGCTCAAAATGAGAAGGTGCAAAGTCCTAGGGCCGACTTTATCAGCTGTGTTCAGAGCCGCAGGGATCTAAGACGCTATACAATCAGTCAGGAGATAAAAGGCAACACACAAATTATACGACCAAGCGAGATGTGGGTAGAAGATAAGCAGGTAATTCTTCAAGACAGGACAACTGTCTTTTTATCTGTTTCTAAATGTACCTAACTATTGAATAAATTTGGCTCTAATGAGTGCCAAACTAGCATTACTCCAGCCAATTGCTTGAAATTGCTCCCCCAAACCCTTGAGTGAAGCAGGAGTCACTCAGCAACTGCATTTTAAGGAGAAAGCAATTGCTGCAGGGCAGAGCTGAGGGGAAATTAACCCTGAACAACTTTCCTGGGGATTTTGGTTCTCCTCCATCAACGAATTACTTGAGATGGGTGTTGAGGGTTCATCCAGCTTCAGGGATAGGCAACAGTAGCAAGGCAGAGGAACTGGGTATTGTTCCCTGGTATTCATCAGACACTGCCCTCCCACTGCAGTGTTCCCACACCTCTAGACAAACCTGTACTATCTTCCTCCCAGTTTCTATGCCTTAGATTCAAGAGACAAGGAAGAAACTTGAAAAATGTTTTTCCTCCAGGACTGCCTAAAAGCCTTCGCCTTCCCCTCCCACGAATTGGTTTCACTTGGAGGAAATTTCCATATAAAACAAGCTGAAGAAAAGGCTGAGTGCTATGCTAGCACGGTGTTTGCTAAAAGATCAGACACTACAACCAGCAGAGTTTGTCACACAGAGGGGGGTACAGCAGAGGCTTGCGAAGGATTAAAACAGGGATGTGTCTGGGAGTGCTACAGACTGTGGGCAAAGACAGCTGGGGAACTTGAGAGAAGAAACAGAGGGAGGAGGAGAAGAGACACCGGAGAAGTGACTTCTGCTAACTCATAAGTGGCAGGCAGAGCCCTGGCAGCTCTGTTTTGGCCTCAGTGGGTATACTGAGAAGGGCTCAGTTTAGATACGAAGGGCTCCTGCACCCTCAAATAGATGTGGTGGGGACCCCACAGACGTGGGACATCTCTGCTTACAGTCAGTCACAGTGCCTGCCTCAGCCTGCTCACCCAGGAAGGTGCTGGGAGGGCTCTGCACCTCCATGAGACATGATGCAGCCCAGGGCAGAGCCATCTCAGCCTCACCAGCCTCAGGAAGGACATTTTCTTCTAAAACCTCCAGGTTTGAGAGGCCATGGGTGCATGTCTCATTAGGCTCCTCCCAAGGAACTCAATAGCAGGTGCTCAGTAGCTCTGAAGACTTTCAAATGGGACATTGGGATCAGGGCTTTCCACACCCGGGGATGGTGACAGAGGTCTAACACCCCCAGAGCCCAGACCAAGCCTGGACTACGCTGTGCACTGCCGGATACAGCAAAGTGGCATGGCCACAGGACCCTGGGGTATGACCGGCTTCCCTGGTGCTGACTTCACCTCTCTTGAAAAGAGGACTTCATGGGTTACAGGCAAAGAGCTGCTCTAAGTTCCCAAGATGACGGCAGGAGAGGTCTCGTTTGCTACCTTCTCATCAAAGCACCTAGACCTCCAGCTCAGCCTCAACAGGTCTCTGCAGCTCTCAAATCCCCAATGTGACAAATCATGCAAACTCAAAACTTTGTCCATCTGGGCAGCTCAAAGCCCAAACCTGGTGTTTGCAGCAGAGACAGCCACAGAGGCGAGTCTCAGACAGTAACCTGCAACCCTAAAACTACACATTGAACTCCCAGCCCTGCAACAACCCTGTATGATCTTGGAAACATCCCTTGCTCTTTCTCATTTCCCTTAAAACAATGCTGACCAAGGCTCTTTGGATCTGGATGTGCCACTCCAGTGACATACTCGTCCAAACTACAACTGATCATCCAGGAAAACATGCTCCTGAGCCAGGTGGAGCTGTGAAACTCGGCAAATACTTATTTCCTTCACCACCCTGGAAGCAACACCCCAGCACAACACCAGCAGCAGGATTTTCCTGATCACAAACACTTTTTGGCAGCGGGCAGGACAGGAAGGCTCAGCACACTGCAGCTCATGGGCCAGTGTAATTAGGATTCTACCCAGAGCAAAGCTGGACTTGCAGAGGGAGATGGACCATCTGGAGGGATGATTGTGTAATTAGCAGCTATGGCTGCACAAGCTCCTTTCCTGGGAGCAGTTTCGTGTTTCGATGCAGACACACACATGCCCGTGCCAGGAACGCTGACCATGGAAGAAGTGCTCAGACAGAACGGCTGATGCATCAGCGTCATGCTCCACTCCAGCCTCACACCCGAGCTCCCCTGTGAGCTCTTTCTCCCCCCACAGCGCAATATACACAACATCCAGCGCTACACGCGACTCGGCAGCTGTCTGCCCTCCCTGCTGGACGCTAATACATGTTCATTGTCCCAAATTAGTCATCTCTGTTTCAGCTCCCAGAGCTGATCCCTGATCTCCTGATATGCCCACCCCAGCTGGGCAGGCTGGACAGGGAGACAGTTAGCCAGAGAGCAGTGTGCCAGCCAATTCTGCTGGAGCCCATGCACCCAGTTCCATTGGAGGGAAGGAACACAACCAGACTGGGGACCCACAGGACCAATCCTCCTCCCGTGCAACGCTTCTCTATTCACTACACATTGCAACTGGAAAGGCCCTTAATGAACCACATACACAGATGTGAGAGGCTGCATGTTTCCCATGAGTCACCATTTAGGAAGCCTTGGGCTGAAGGAGAAAAACTGCCTGCAGACACAGTGCCCTGGGCTGTCGTCTAATAAGCTGTGTAGAAAAAAAAAAAAAAATCTGGGCACAAACCCTCTGGAGAACCAGAAGAATGACACACTTTGGTGGCTGTGGGAGGAAAATAAAACTAGGAAAACAAAGCACATCTTGACTGTGAAGGGTGGATGAAGCTTGATTTGGTTCTGCTGCTGCCTAACTGATTTTATCCTCCCTTTTCTCTGCCTTGCTCATTTTTGCAACTGTCCCCCAAATCATTTCCGAGCTAAAATAAAGTCCTCCCGATGACAGGCCAAAATCAGTCACACGGGGGCCAATTTCTGCCCAGCCCTTTTCAAGCCCTTCCCTCTTCCATGTCTGCCCTGGGCACACAGACACCATAAGCACCTGTCCACCTGGGAGGGACCTGCACCTACATGATGCTGTGCCATCACCGAGTACAGCAGGGAAGGGACACGCCAACTGAGAGCAAGCACTGCATATTTAAGACCTTTATCTAGTTCCTCTGCTTGACGACCCTGCTGGCAAAACCAAAAAAGGGAAAGAAGGAAGGACAGCAAGGATGAGAAACAACAGTGCTGCAGAATGAGGGAATCCCCGATATCCACAAAATAAATGAATCAGCTCTGCCAAGACCATCTACCTCCACATGCAGGAAAGGTCAATCCAACTTCCTTATTACTTGCCAACGGGCGTAGTCCAAATAACCTATTAATGGTAATGAATCCACTAATCATGAGACCCTTGTGCTCTAGGGAAAAGACATGAGAAACTAAGCCCCAGAATGGATCTTGTTATCACATTAGAAAGGATTAACACCCCTTTCTCGGCCAGCTGCCCAGTACACATCTTTCTCCAGGCTTGCAGCAGCTTTGCAATGCATTTTCCTTCCTCTGTCCCTGGGCACGTTCATGTGCACAAAGGACAACACTGGGGCAGGAAAGTCCATCCTCTCCCATGTGAAAGGAGGCTGAACAATTATTCGCTCCATCTTCCCCCAGGCTCAGTCCTCCCATCCCAATCATCCCATGCAGGACATCATCCACAACTGTTGGAGTACAGCGTGTGTGCACTGAGCACAATCCTGCTACAGCTTTCCGAGGAGCAGAGGAATCATAGAATAATACCAGGTTGGAAGGGACCTCAAGGATCATCTGATCCAACCTTCTTGGCAAAGGAGGAAAGGGAAAAGGTGGAGGAAACTCAGAACCAAGCAGGATCTGTTCCCTCCAGAGGAGGTTGCTCTCTGGAGGAAACCCCGCTGACAACCCAGTGCTGCAGCACAGAGTGATGCCAGGAGGAGCAATTAAGCAGAACTCAGGAGTAACTTTCAGACAAACTCTGAACTCTCTGTGCCTTCTCGCAGCTCTACAGAAGCCAAGGAGCCAGTACAATGCCAAGCAGGTACAGAGTTAATTAAGGCTGAAGTGCTCGCATTATAACTGTCCTGCAGCATTAGATAAATACAAAGCACTTCACAGCTCTCTCCCCTCTCCTACTTCCAACCCACTGTGTTCCTTGAAAGGCTCCGGGAGGGGGAAAATGCTCCCCTGCATAACAACACACCAGTAAGAAGCAGCTCCAGCAGCAACAACCCAGACAAGCTGGGGGTGACCTAATTCCTTTATTTACAGTAATAGCAGCTCATGATGGTAGGAGGGAGCCAGAGGGGCTTCGTGGGGGAAGACGCATATCCTGGAGATCTCACAGGTAACTGCTGGCTTCTCTTGCCCTTTGCACGCATGCATACTGAGCCACCTTCTCTCGGACCAGACCAACCAAAAAGCCCTTGTGAAATTCCCTCTCTAGCTCCCACTGTCAGGGATCTCCTGCACTCGCTCACACAGCGGTGGAGACCATCCTGGCACTGCTGTTCCCCACTGCCGTGCAGTGCTGGGGGAAGTACAGTCTGGCCAGAGAGCTCCCCTGGGGTTTGAAGAGGTGTCTGAGCCACCAGAGACCTCTGAAGCACCCCTCTGGTCTCCAGGGCTGGCTGGGGAGTGACAGCTTCTCACACGTCCTGAACAGCAGTGACCCACTCCAGTTTATTGCTTGCCAATTCGCTACTGCAACAGCCCAATGACTACCTGTGGTTCCTTCAAAGCCACTACTGAAAGAGAGTCCTTAATAAAACAACCTCCTTCCAGCACAATTTTGCATGGCAACAGTGCAGTTTTCAAAGAGAGAGACAATGCAGTTATTTCCAATGCACCTCAAAGAAGTCCCCACATTTTTATCAGAATATACTATATTTAAAAATAGTTTCTTTACTTGAAGCAGCCAACTTTCAAGGGGGATTTAAAAGAAAAGGTTTCCACAGGAAGAATGATGGCAAAATCAAAGTCACTTCTTCCAACTGATGCCTGCTGTAAAGTTGAATGGCCCAGAAAGCTGCTGGCAGTGAGCGTGCAAAGAAGCATGCAGCAGATAAGAAACTATATTTGAAGCACCAGTCTCTGAGCTCGCTTGCACTTGCTTTACTCCAGAAAAGCCCTGGGGCTATGACCTTTCCCTACTTAGCACCCTGGATTGCGTTCAGATGCTCACCCTCGCTTTAAAGCCAGTTCTGGTTTCACCTGGGAGGGTTTGACACCACCGCCAAGGTGAGTCCTGCCAATAACTCAGGTCTTCCCCTTTAGAGGGTGGTAAGGAAAATCTGAACCAGGACCATCATCTGCTCATCCCCAAGCCAGGTGCACAGCACGCCTGTCCATCCTTCAGACCCTCAGAGCCTGCTGAACAGCTGGGAAACATTATTTTAGGCTGAGGACAACACCACTGGGATTTGGTAGGACTCGGCAGACAAATCTAAATAACCAGAATCTCATTCCCCCTTTCCCCCAGAGCTCTATTCTGTTTACTCCTAACCAAAACCAGAGCTTAATTTAATCCTGGATCCCTTGCGTGAAGGTTTTTTTGTTGGTTTTGTCATTTTTGACAGTTCTCCCTGGAAGGGAATGGGCGGTCAGGGCTCTCCAGCGCTGGTGCCCATCACAAGGGCACAGAGTGATGGACCCTCTCCAGTCCAACCCTGGGCTTGACTTTGCCTATATCTCCACACTTTCTTGCAGGCAGATGGCACCTTGCTGCTGGTCAGCGGGACCTGCTAGTTTGGGCCCAGTGCTGTACATTTTAGCCCTTCTTTACAACAGCAGAATGATGTAACCCCAAAGCGCTTTCCCTGTTACTGCCACATCGAAGTCACTCCATGCCTTTTCTCCCCACATAACTTGCTGCAGGGGTGTTAAAGACCACTGCAGGGTGAACTATATTCCGATGTCTGGAACTATGGGTTCAGGAGAATGAATCAACAATAACAGATGGGAACAGTTTCATCTGGATTCCCCAAAACTTTCAAACCAAGCTCCAATCAACCTGGGATAGTTTCTAGCTGGAAATGGAGGGACTGGTTCGTTGCAGCCAGGTGTCTCGGGTCTAAAGTTAACCCAGCAAAACACAGACCAAGACAGTAGCTTCAGCCTGGGCGATGGTACCAGAGCAACTTACATTTGTTACGCCGATACTGGCACCAGCAGAGCTGGAGCAGCCCTGCCCTTCAACAGCACTGCCACATGGGCATGCCAGAAACCTCATTTCTCCAAATTTCCCTGGAATGCTATAACTTTGTTCACAATATCCCCGAGTACACGGCATCAAGCAACAAGACTTGGGCACAGGCAATGGATAACCCACAGCCACCCAAATTCACCACTACCTGCTGCCAGGGGGGACCCAGGAACCAGTGCAGAGCTGCGGTGACACGGGAAGGGGAAGATCCCTTATAAACCTCCTGCCCCTTCAAACACAGGTCCTGAGGCTTAGCACAGGGAGCCTGATTTCACCTTCAGTGACCCGGACCAGGATCCTGATAAGAAAATCCTGCGACGCCTTTGATGCTGCTAATGGCCATTACATAACAGCCCGCCTTCCCTGGGCTGCTTAATATCTCTACTTAGCAAACGTTTCCCCTGTGGTTAATTTTAAAAGCTCCACTTTGCAGGAAATCACACAGCATTTTAGAAACCTGGTCAAAGAGATGAGAGGGACTCGCCGGAGCTAATTACAGCTCTGCACTCCTTGCGCTCAAAGCACTGCCTGCACATGGTGCCTGCCCCGTGCAATGGGGCCACCGGAGAATAGCTTTAACACCACTCTTTGGGCTTTTTAATGACAGCTCAGGGGTTACTCCGAGTGACAGAGGGTCTTGGTGACCAGCAAATACCTGCTGCGGGTGCAGGAGAGAGCTTGCAAGGTTGGAGCATCAGGATGCAGGAGCAGAAGCACACACACGGCAGACTCATTGATTTTCTGCCTTTCGGCATCTCTGATGGGATGAGTAAGCGCCATCAGAGATGGTCTGCAGCACACAGAAAGGCTCAGAGAGCTGAAAGACATAGGACTAATCAGTGAGAGGCAGGAACAGAACCTGGGGTAGAGCTGAGGGATAATCTCTGCTTGTCTTCCAGACACAATACAAGTTGTAGACAGCAGATGATTACAAACAGATATAATTACAGGCTCTATCTTCTCTTACAGAGCTAGAGTTGCCCTGATTAGCTGGTCTCAGGCATTTCCTCACCTGCTCTCAGGCATTTCCTCACCTCTGAGCCACTGACATCTCCAGCAGTCTCTGACAGGAGCCCTTCAGAAGGATTTTCCCAGGCATACCTCCCTTTTCTGTAGAAGCTGGTGGGCTGCTCTTGGTTTTGATCCTTTCGTTGTGCTGATGGGTGCTAAGGTGTGTCCCTCTGAAGGGACACGTGCAGAATAGCCCAAGCTCAGGACGATGCTGAGGGATTGCTGGGCAGCAGTGAGAGCAGGGATGTGTCCCAGGGCAGGGGATGAGCCAGGAGCCAAAGGTCATCCCAGCACCAGCAGCACTTATATAGACAGAGTCTGAACACAGCAGGCAGGGCTATGTTCAGAGTCCATTCAAAGCCCCAGACACGGCAAGTGATGAACCAGATCCAGGACCCATCCAGAGAACTAAGGCAGGAGCCAAAGAAACCAGGAACAAAGACAGAGCTGGAGACAGGCACACCAACAGCACAGCTCAGACCAGGACTGAGAGCCACAGGCTGAGCTTAAACAGAGCTCCTGGGCGATTGGTAGGGTGTGGGTCTCAGGTGAGGCTCATCAGGGCAATTAAGGCCTATTAGCACCCTCAGCACGTGGCAGGGATGCTGGTCCATGCAACTGCCTAGCTTGGAAGAACCAAAAAGAGCAGGTGATCAAACGTGCTGCCCATCCCTGATGCGTGTGCCAGACTGAGAGCAGTATATAAACGTTTTTAATGCCTTTCACATCAAGCTTCTTATCTTAATACACCTACAAAGATTTATTTGTGTGTTTCAGCAGCATCTCCATGGTGCAGTCTGTACCAGCGTGCGGAACGTCTCATCAACCCCCTGCCAGGTGGTGTGGTGTGCTAGGTGACTTCCCAGACCCGTACAGTTTTGGGAACTGAAAATTTTAGGAGAGCTGTAATGCTTTTGTTTGTTCTAAATCCTTAAATTCCCAGAGTCAGGGATCTCAGCTTCCTCAGGCAGAGATAATCCAAACCACTAACATCCTTGTCCTTCAGGTGCAGAGGGAAAACATGAGAAAGCCACTCCAAACCCTCAGAAACTTGCTGAAAAGTGTTTTGTTTTTTTTTTCATAAAAAAAAGTACCTAGCCAGACTTGGAGTCCTGAAGCCAACAACCTTGTGAATCAAGATGACAGCCCTGTTTAGAGCTGCTATTGCAGCTGTGCGGCATGGTCACGTCACGCTCTCATCCACGTGCTCCTGGATGCGGCCCTGGCTGCGCCCCGGCTGGATGCTAACCCCGCTGACCACTGCGATTTCACCAGCAGGGGAGAGGGGGAAAAGAAGAAAAGGTGGAGACTTTTTTTGCTGTACTTACATTGCAAAATTCTTGTCTAGGAAACACCTGTTTCTCAGCAGCCCTGCCCAGAGCTGCACACCAACAATCCCAAAGATGAAGAAGACAAAGAAGCACAAGAGGAGGACGTTGCCTAACATAGGCAGAGTATCTAACAGCAGGGTGACGAGTATTCGCATACCTGTGGGGAGAAGGAGAAAACAGGTTAGAGGAGCCCTTTGACAAGGAGAGTGCAACTGCCACACCGATCCCAGCTGCTCTCAGGCCAGTGTATCCTTGGCGGAGGAATTGAGATGTTTATGTTTTCCCCTAAACCTTAAGGCTGGAAGGGAAGGTAAAGAATGCAAAAGGCTTCGCAGCACATGGGAACAAACAGCCTATCTCCAAAGGGTGGACTTAGGAGTGGGATTTTCAGATGTTTTCAGTAACACAGCACTCAACAACAAGCAAACATGAGCAAAGCTGCAAGACAGCCTTTCCTGGAGAAATGCCCCCTCAAACCATCAGCCTCCTGAGAAATTGTCAAAATATATATTTATAAACATATTGAACATCTCTCATGAATTACACAAATTGTTCCCCTAAACAATACAGAGCCTTGTGTAGGATGATCGCTGCGGCTGCTCCCTGGGCCTCCTCCGTGGACCACTCCTCTTCCACGGAGAACTCCTCTCCTTGCTGGCCACCACCAGCAGCTGAGAGCCATTCATGCTCCAAAGCTTGCAGGACTGCCAAGCAGGGGAAGCAGGAGAAAATTTTACTTTTTTTGAGGGGGGAAAGCAGGATGCAAATGTTTCTTCCTCCAAGCAAAGCTCTCAGCTTTGCTGCCTTCCCCTCCTCTGGCGCAGGCTGCTGGCAGACCTTCCCAGATGGTCCCACACCTCTCCACAAGGCTCCCTATGAACCTGTGTGCAGAGGAGGGGCTCCCCCAGCACCTTTGCTGCCAGGGAAATGCTGATTTCTGTGCAAGATCTTCCCTCCTAAATATGAAGACTGAGGGATGAGCGAACCTTGCAGAGCCTCAGCTAACCCTTGCGTCTGCCCAGCATCACTGCCCAGGGGAGACTGGGCAAGGAGGCAGGAACTGGGATGGTGCCTGGAGGCTGCCCTGTCTCACACATCAGGGCACCTTCAAACTCAAGGGTAAAACAGGAATAAAAAGGGAATAACGACTTGCAGCTCTGCCGTTCAAGAGAGGTTAAATGAACCTCTGAGACACCGACTGGCCATCATTTCAACAGCTGATAACTGATGAGAGGAGAACTAATTGAAAGAGGAAGAGACGAAGGCAAATGTTAAATTATAGAAAAGTATTAAGCCAGAAACCGAGCCTCGGGAGGCCAGTGCTCAGCAGAGAGCGGTGCTCAAGTTTATGACATGGTGGAAATCAATGCAGCTGCTGGGTAAGGTGACACTACCGCCTTTGGGGGCATTTTATCCCACTAAAATGCTGCTCTGCAAACACCTTTTCCTGCCTGCCATTGTGGAGCTTTTTCTCCCTCCATTTCCCCTAGCAGGATGCTGCTCTCCATTAGTCATCCCATCTGAACAGAGAGTTGCATTTACACTGACGCAGTCTCTCTTCCCCCACCAGTTTCTGCACTGGCTCCCAAGCCATGCCTGATTCCTCTCCTGCTAATCCAGTGACAATGCTGGGCTGCAGCCTGGCATCTGTAGACCCCAGGGATGGGTGTTGGGAGGAGCAGGGTCTCCACGAGAGCAGCGCCCGTCCGACCCGGCACCTCCCAGGCCATCGCTAGCAGGAGCCGGAGCCCCGTCACATCATTTTAGCCGCCTCCTCGTGTCACTCTGCCAGCGGAAACGCACCCCAGCCAAGCAGGGCTGGAGCCGACATTACCTTGTCAGCACAGCACGAGTGGATAAACTGCCCCAGCCAAGAAGTCTGTGCTAATAAATAATTAGGTGTGAGTAATAACCTCTGCATCCCAGGGCAAGAGCCTTTCAAGGTCTCCATGCCCAGCTGCATCTTGGCTCCGGTGTGGCTCCCTGCTGTTGGCGCCGGCAGTGGATGCCTCTCTGGAGGAGCCGTGATGCTGGCGCCCAGCCCCGTGCCAGCCCCGCCGGCTGCCCTCCAAACCCTGTCCCCGTGCCGCCCCGGCGCCAATGCCACCCCGTGGGGAAGGGACACAGCGCTGGCAGCCAGGCTGCGTCGGCCAGCGCCACGGGCGGTGCGGGATGCCAGCCAGCATCCCTGCCATCCCCTGTAACCGCAACACCGGTGCCAACAGCGGGGACAGCACTGGCCTCCACTCCGTGCGCAGCGGGAAACCCAGAGCTGGAGGCAAATGGGGGCTTGATTTCGTAACGCTTGTTCCCAACACGTGCTGTCATCGTAAGCCCCCAGGAGCACATCCCACAGCACTGCTCTTCAGACGTTCCTTGCAAATCTATCTTTGGAAAAGCAGAAAAGACTCACTTAATTCCCACTGGAAAGATGATGCTGGGCTTTTCTTCTTCCCCCCCACCCCACTCTCACTAATATCCTCGCTCTTTTTTTTTTCCAAAAATGGTTAAAATTTATCTCCCTGTGCCAGAAAACTTTTTTCTGCTCAGCTACTTTTGGTATTTTGGGTTGTTTAGTGGCACCATTCTCGAGATTGAATCCATCTGTTCACTACCCGCTAAGGGTGCTCTGGGCTCTCAGCAGAATGTCAAGTGTGCCATGGGAAAAGAGCATGAGCATCGGTCAGGCTGAAATGAGGACCAGGATTTCTTTCCGCTCCCATTCCATGTGATGCCTGGTTTAAACCACATAGTAGAAAAATAAAAATAAAGCAGTGAAATGAATTTGAAAAAACAGTGACCGCTACTAAAAAAACCTCCTAACTACAGCCCCTGCCAAACATATAAATCGGAGGAATTTTATTTTTCCAGCCATTTTCAAGGAATAATTTCTAATAGAGATGATGTTTTTATTGGCCAGGGTTCTCCTTTCTTTTCTTAACAAATAAAATAAAAATGAAATAATCTTGCGGGTGAATTTATTGTGCCTGGAAGCGAAGAGCTAATAGCGCTGGCTGGAACCCAGGAAAGTGCCCAGGCATCACAGGGATAAATCGCCAGACTATTTCTCATGGGTCCCTGCTTCCCCTGTGCCTGCAACTGAATGCCAGGCTCGTCTCTTCTGACCCAGCCGTAATTCGTATCTGCTCGATGTCCTTTTGCGACTGCCACTGAGCCGAAAACCCCACTCCTGCCAGCGGTGCGGTGGCCAGGGGAGCGCCACTGTCCCAGCGCTGGGGATGGCACGGACAGGACTCAGCGGGTCCTTGCGGCCATGCTGCTGGCTCGGATGCGATGGAAGTTCGATGGAAGTAATCCCCCTGTTAAACGGTAGCATCCCCATGGATGAAAGACTAGAAATGTAACCCTGTTATTGCCGGAAACTGCAAAAATACAACAAAATAGAGGGTTGTCACTGTCCATTCTCTGCAGACCCTGGATTATATTAGGTATCAGTCTGAAACAGTAAAAGTACTGATGTTAAAAGTGGATGGAGTTAGTGTCTCATGAACAAGTAAAGTCTGTGATTATTTGCCCTCCAGGAACTGAGATATTTCTAAGAATACTAATCCTGCCCTGGCACTTGTTCAAGACACTGGTAGTGCTGTAAGACCAGCTGAGCTGCTCGTCAAGCCGGGCAAGTTGTCTCCAAACATGGATTGAGCTCTTTGGATGTAATCTCACATACTATTAACAAAAAAATTGAGTATGTGCTATTGCCTGTCTTTTGAAAAAAAAAAACAAACAAACCACCAAAAAAAACCAAAGTGGCAAGTGTACGGGAAGACAGCCTAAAAGGCTTACTTTAAAGCTTCAATATCAGACTCCTAAGGAAGAAAAACACAAGCCGGACCTAGATCAAAATGTCAGGTAGACTTGGAGGCGTTTGGATCCCTGGGCCTCAGTTTAATATGCATGTAAATCCTCAAATTCCCCCGGCTTCTGCTCTCAGCCCCGCTGAATCCCAGCTTGAGACTCCCACTATTTCTAGGCAGAGCTACGAAGGGCTTTGTGGATTTAAATAACTTCAGAGCGAGCCTGATCCTTGCCCCAGCCTGAAACTTCGGCGGTGCTCCAAGCCGAGCCATGTGCCAGTGTCCCTGTGCTCCTCCCTGTCCCAGCGAGGCCACGGAGCCACTGCGCTCAAAATCCCAGAGGAAAACGGTGTTGTGCTTTCAGGCTGCTCCGAAACCCTGGTAACAAAACCTCCTTAGGAAAACAAAGCTCTGGAGGGTTTTGTGGTCCCTTTTAGCCTCTCATTTCTTTTTGTCTTGTTTTTAACTTCCGATGATGTCACTGTCAAATTTACAATTATTTCTTTTTTAAAGAAAGATCGTGAAGAATTTGAGCTCAGGGAGAAACTTCAAAGACTCCTGTGCGTAAACATCCATCTGTTGCTTTGCATGTTCATCTGAGGTGCTGGAACTGAAACCCTTCTGGGGGAGTTTGTTTTGCTCTCCCTAGATGTGCTGACATGATGGGCAATTAATCTAGGCAGGATGTTCAGCGAGGACCGAGGACCGGCGGGGCTGTGTCATTCAAACGTGCTTTTAAAAAGAACAGGAAATGTACTTTTTTTGCAAGGAACATCTATGATTTCCATACAATGCTGTTGCATTTCAAATTGAGTGGATTTTGGTTAAAAAATGATGAAAGCGCTATGAAATTAGTACCTTGCAAAGGATTGCTCAGCAGACAGCTGATTCTGGCAGGAAATTATTTCAACTTGTTGGTTTGTCTTTCAAATTGGATTTAGAAGACAAGCAGCTGAAGCCACTTGAAAATGAATTTAGGGGCCACTTGAACTTTCTATAGTGGATGAACCCAATTTTGTTCTACATGACAGCAAACCCTCTGTGGTATTTTACCAGCAATGGAGGCTGCTGCGCTTCTAATCCTGAACACAATGAAACAGAAAGACCTTAAAGAGCTGAGAGGAGAAAATGAACCCATCCAGGGCAAGAAGATCCTTCTTAGAACTGACCTTTCCCCTTTCTTTATAGGAACTTTGTTATTTACTTTGCACTAGGAGCAGAGAGTTACTTGCCTCAGAGAGTTCACAAAAATGTTGGAAAAGAGCCACAAAAATACCCCCAGGTATAAAATCTACTCCCTTGCCCTTTACTAACGCCGATAATCATAACAAATGATGTCTAACTTGCCGTTATAAATGAAAATAAATGAACTTGCTCTCAGCAGCAGGAGAGTAGACTCTCCGTAAGGCTTAGCACACAGAGCGCCACCCGGGGTGGCTTTAACCCCCTGGTTTTCCCAGAGCCCGAGCTGCAGCCGGCCAGCCCGGCAGCGTGCCCGCAGTGCGGGTGAAGGCGTTACTTACTTGGGACCCTGTTAATGGCTCGTAGTGGCCGAAGTACCCGGACGGTGCGGATGGCAGACAAGCTCACGTTGTGTCCGTCCAGAGAATACTCCATCATGCTGTGGGGGAAAGAGGAAAGATGTCAGGACGTGGGATGCTCTGTCTCTGGGCATGAGGGCGACGGGCTGCCCGGGGTTGGGGCCGTCGCTGCCTGCGCACTCTGGGAGCCATAGCCCAGACTTGCAAACCCACCCACTCTGTGTTTGCAGCTCATAATGTGCATCATGCTGTCAACGGAGGATATAAGGGATATTTCAGCCTCTAAGAGACTGAAAATACCCACACGAGCAGCGACGGTGCAGGGGCCGGCAGGCAGATGTGCTGCCGGGCTAACGGGCTGCAGGCACAGGTAACACATTGGAAAGTAGGACTTGGCACGACAAGGAGCGGCAAAGCTGGGGCCACAGAAATCGGGGCAGAGGGGGAGCCCTCAACTATCTGCTCAGCTCCCCCAGCCGCGCTGCTCTCCCCTCCCATTAGCTTATCGCGCTCCAGCCGGCAGCACATCCACAGCCTTCCCGGGGAGATTACCGCGCAACTCCATGCAGCTCAAAGTCAATAAGATGTTTCTGATATTATACCCCCTACTAACGCCCCAGCGTATTTTCACGCCAGCTTATCTCTCCCCCTGTGACAAACATGTGAATAACCAAGCCGACAAATGACGTTAAAGTAGTTTGGTTTCCATTTTATTATCAAGAATAGGGAACATTTTCTTTTTCATGCTTCGTCTCCATTTCACATAAACATTTCTCTCCCAGGCTGGGAAGGACATTAAGTCAAGTCAGCTTTCTTGCTCTTTTATAGCAATGAGTGGCAAATGTGTGTAGTGTTGTTTTTTTAATGGGGTTATGGCTAGTTAGCATGGCTGTAATTACAATTTATGGGTTTGACTACAGGGAAGCACTTGTAAATATGTCACAAATCTCTCACCACGCCTGTTCAAATAACATAACAGCATCAAAAGAAACCCTGCGAGTAAGCTGTTGGATCCCATGGAGAAAGAGCTTTTGTTTTGGTTTGTTTTGTTTTGTTTTTAAATAAACAAACATGTATGGAAGGAGGAAGGCAAATATGAGCTGAACTGCTGCAACCAGGCGCTTCAGAAGCTCCAGTGCAAAGAGATTTTTCAGTTGAAGCATCCTGCAGCCAGGATGGACCAAAATTGTTACGTGCCATCAAGAAGCTACAGCCGAATGGACTGAAGCAACAGCTGAATGAATTTCAGGCAACAGCAGATGGAGGTTCGGTTTCGGGCCAGCCTTGCTGAGGTGCGTCATTGCCCGTGCGCCCAAGCTCTGCTCTGCCAGAGCCTTGCACTACGTATTTGATGCTTTGCCCTCCTCTACAAAGTTTAATTGGGAATATCTAGATGTTCTGATGTTCGCTTCTCTTTTCTCTTTGTCCTGAAGCTGGTTGGTGTAACCCCGCGATACGGCTGGCATTGCACCGAGGTGACTTTGGCCTGTTAGCCTCAATTTGCCGTGCAGAGGCCCCGGTGATTTTGAGCTGTTTTTAGTGATAACCTTCCAGAGATATTTTTTTAATTCTGAAGTAGTTAGCGAGTCTTCATAAATCAAAACCACCTTAAATCTTGTACGTAAGAACTGAGCCGAACGTGATGAATAGCTTTAAAGCTCAGCACGGCATGAAAACAGGTTTTAAATCTAATGTGTGTTCATTAAGCAGCCAGAGCAGAGCAGTGGGAAGCAGCCCGGAGCCGCACGAAGGACCACACAGTGGGAAAGCCATCGGAAATGCCCGTTCACACCTGTGTCGAGGGGCTCGGAGCCAGCACCAGGTGTCTGCTCTAAACAGACCTTGCAGGAATAGACAAAGCATTGTTTAAAGTCCCTGCAGCGAATAGTGCCGAAGCCTGGATCTACTGGCTGGCGCGGTCCCAATATAGCACACTCACAATTTATCGGGTGGCTGAGTAAGTGGATTTTAGTGTAACTGATACAGTTTTTTGAACTACTAATAGCATGTAAAAGAAGTATGAAATGCTCCAGTGGGAGCTGGTCTTGTACTCCAGAGAGCACACGCAGCTATCAGTGTGTTAAAGGGCCGGCTCCTGGGGCCTCACTTTTACTTGGCCCTTGCAATTTCAACAGGGCTGATAAAAGGTGAATAAAAGGTGGATTTGGCCTGGGAAACAGACTTTCTAACCCTGACACTTTGGATTTCCGTGATACTCCATTTAGGATTTGAAAGTAAGTCTCAGGGGGATCTACATCACCCACCGAAGCCAACGCGAACCACTTGATGGAGTCCAGATCGGACCTTCTACAGGCAGTGCAAACATCTAAAACCTTCATGAAAAAGCCAAAGGTTTCTTTGTCAAGGGCAAGCTTGAGGTCTTGTTCTTGTATCACACTTGTAAGCCAAGAATACCCTGGAAATGCCTCAGAGAAACCTGCTGGAGCTGGAAATTTTGGGTACGCAAGGACTAGAGGTCTGGGTGGACTGGCATTTGGTAGGAGATTCCCTACAACCTCTGGGTACTGAAAAAAAAGGAGGCACAAGCCTTTGTGATGTCTTCTACCATGAAGAGTTTCCAGTCTTTCAGCTGTCACGTTACAGATGTCCAAAGCATATCATATGAGCCTGCAACGTCTCCAGGGACTGGATGCACAAGAAACTTCTCTGGTTTCAGCTCTTGTGGACAACATTTTTGATGCTCGGGAAATGCTTTCAACTTGGCTGCTGGACAGACTGCAAGGTTGTAAGCTCCATTCGGTCTGAAATTTTCCAGGGTACATTTCTCAGGCGAGCAAAACATGAAAGGGCTTTCACTGCTGGAACAAACTTCAGACACAATCTGTTGCTAGAGGCAGAAGATATGTTTATTTTGTAGTTTCCCTGCTTGCCCTCCACTCCCTTTGGTATACTCGCTAGTAAGCAAAATCTGCTTATTTGAGGAGACCGAATGGGACAAACAAAGCAGGCAGCACTGCCTATCACTCGTTTCCTTTCTTATCAGAAAAAAGCCTCATAATAACTTAATTGCTTGCTGGAAAAAGCAACTCTTGTTATTCCAGTAGTGTGCTCCCTGCTAAAACCACCTCCAGTTATAGGAGCAGACAGTGGATCGAACAGTGGTGGTGGGAGAGGTGGGAGAGGTGAAGAACCCTAGCCCATCACACAGCTTGTCCTTGCCCTCCACCAGCGTTACTGGCCAGCCTGGCTCCCACACCAGCCTCTCTTCTGAGATATGGGAAATGACGTCACAGGTATGGCTTGAATATACCAAAATCATCTGGAGATGGCCCAGAATCAGCCAGAGAAGGGGCCGTTGCTCTTCTCATCGTCAGCCTGAGTAACGCCAGACTGGCGGCAGGGCTTCCCGTTGGGGTCTCCTGGTGCTTATGCCGTTTTCATTCTTCTCAAACATATGCCAGCCACGGAGAGTGGAGAAATGCCCTGGAAAATTACCAAACTGACTCACCAGCCATCTTCCCCCTCATCCCAGGTACGATGTGAACAAAGATCCTGGTGCCAAACCTGACTCTGAGGTATGAGCAGAGGGCTCAGCCTTTCTGCCTGCATGTGCTATTTTATTCTCCCGCTTCACTGGGATGATCTGTTTGATGATATGGGGAACCTCTGCTCGCCCATCAGGAGAGCTCATCCTGCAGGTTCAGCATGGGGAAAACACTGTCGGCACGTTGGTTATGGATGGCAGATTTCTGATCCCGAGTTCCCCCTGCAACCACAGCCTTGCTCTTCCCCTACTCCTTCTGGCTTAAACGCTGCAGCAGCTTTGGAAAGAAAAAATAATTAACTGCTGCTTTTGTTGTCCCTGCTGTTCTTTCCTGGGCTGTAACCACACACAGGTTCAAAGGAAGCTCTGCTCAGGAGAGCTCATGTTTTATTCAAACCAGTAAGGTCATTCCTAATTGTATTCCAGACAAATAACGTGGAGCAAACACAAAACTCCATTAGTGCAGTGAAGACTGTACATCACTAATGTAAGGGTAAAAATGCCCCAACATATTACAGGAATGTTCTAATTAACCCCAGGCTGGTCATTATAAACCCAGGAATTCAGAAATAAGGCAGAGCTCTGTAATTAAACAGTCTATCCCTTTCTAGGGTATACTGAGCAGGTAAGAGAGCCTGGGGTTTCTAAAATCCATTTATTCATAGAGAAAAAGTTTCAGACTTGCCAAACTTTTAGTTGACTCAGTTTTTCCCTATGGGTGTGAGGGAACTGGTGTCAAAAGCACTCAGATCTTCCTTATGTCTGTTTATTAACACATCCTGCTCAAATAAGCAGCTGTGGGAGATGGTATTAAAATGTAAACCAAGAGAGGTTTACAGGAGGCATTTACACACACCTGTAATGGTCAGCTTCTGGACAGCTTCTTCCACTGCGCTTTCAACCTTCCGAACCAGACTTTTTGGCTAAATTCTCCTTGTTTGGCCAATTTCTACCTCTCTACTTCACTGGTAGAAGTATGGTGTCACATAGCAGGAGTGGGAATGAGCTGCTGTCTGCTTTTTCCACACGTTCTGAAGACAGCAGCCTTAACCATGAGCACGAGCACTAGGATATACTGGCCATCGCACGAACCCGATCAGCGTGCACTTGATTTGACAGAGATGACGCTGTTGAAAGGATTGCTACTGGAAACCTGATGTCTTTTGCCCCGACATTCACAGCCCACCCCATAATCTGGCTTGGTTGCCAGAGGTGAAACCAAATGAGACTTAGGAGACTCTGCCTTGGCTTGAGCCTGGCAGCTTTCGCAAGACGTAATGAAAACCAGACAGGACAACCTACAGATTTGGCTCTGGGGTTTTCTTGCTTTCACTGCGAAGAGCAAATTTATGAGGTTTTGTTACTGACCCCGCCATCACGATGAAGAAGTCCAGGCGATTCCACGTATCTCCAAGGTAACACTTCTGCCCAAAGATCCCCAGAGCCACCATCTTGATGACCATCTCCACCGCAAAGAAAGCAAAAATGAAGTCGTCGAACGCCTGGAGACCAGTAAAAGATTATTACAGTCAGTTCTGTTGTGCTCTTTTATCAGGGAAAAGGAAAGCAGAGACACGAGCGCTCCCACCACAGAGGGACTCTCTATACCCTGGCAGACGCTGCAAGGCAAAGCACCGGTACCAAAGTGCCACCTACCGAACTCAGAAATAAAACCTGCAATACATGATGGGTGAAGGCAACCGCCGAGCACAGCTCCTGGGTCAGCCCACAGTCTGGGAAGCATTAGCAGCTTCTATTAATCTACTGACAAAGATACAAAGATATCACTGTTGTACAGGCTGGATATTTTTCTTGGCATTTAAAGCCTATGTATTCACCAGCAGCTTGTGGTTGGGTCTCTGAGGTCTCAGCAACTTGCAGTGGAAGCTGAATTTCCAGACTGGGCAGCTCATACCTCCTAGAAACAACTTGTCCCATCTAACACAGGGGGATGTGCTTCACCTCTGATGCCTTCACGGATTCCCAAAGGGACCAGGTTCCTACCCACACACCCAGACACAGCTGGGAGTGAATGTGCACATCGAGCAGAAGCTGAAGCAGTAACTATAAGGGCAGTTCTGCTGCACGTGAGGAATGACTGGAGCGGTTCCTCATGGTGCAGAGGCTCAGGGCATCCTGCTGGCAAGCCCATGTGCCCAAGTGCAGGACCCTCTGGACGAAGGTCAAAATTTGGGGGTTTAGATTACTGTGAAAACAAGAAGAGAAAATAAAGGTACACAAATTAATCCATTGCTGCCCTACAGAACATGCCTCAGCCTTTGCTTAAAGAGTGACTTCTGCAGGGTAGTGGGGACTTGGACAGCTGCGATTTCTCCAGCCTTCCTGGAGACTGCAGGTACATGCATGAAATGTGGATGTACTTGAAGATACCATGAAATGGACTCTGTTGTAAATACCCTTCTACATGTTGCCTGTAAATCTGTACATCAGGAGATACAGATTGCTTTTAAATCATGTGCAGAGGCTTTGTTGTTTTGAATGACAGACTTGATAAAGCACAGGAACTTCTCCATCTACAGACATGACTGCTGCTGTCCAAACCACTCTCTTAATGATTATACTGCTTGGTATTGTGTCTCTGGCACTTCCATATTGAGGCCTGAGTGGATTAATGGTAAAATTAACAGAGCATCCACATGGAAGCCAAGTTCCCACTACGCATCCATGTTACCTCTGCGTGGCTGTGTGTGAGCACCATCTTCTCCGGCTGTTGACTTTATCAACCAGCCTTTCCCTTGATAAACTACACAGAAGTTTTGCTTCATTATTTCAGTTCATTTAATAACTGGCATCCAAACGCCTCCATAAAGAAGTTCAGGCTTTTCTACCTCCTGTTCTGGCTTCCAGTCCCTCCTGCAAGCTGTGACAGGGTGAGGGATAACGATGGCTTTACTTGCAGCCCTTTTCTGCCTGCAAACCCTTCAGGATAATACTTTGTTTTTTGCAAATATACCCAATATGTTGTAATCATCCAGCTGGTATTAGAAACCAAATTCAGTGCCTGGGCTCCTCGCAGACTGTATGTGTGCCCATCCTGGGGAGAACAGACCATGCAAGCAATGCGATTGCAACCTGATTAAATTACGAAAAAAAAAGGAACAAATAACGAGCATTCAATAATGTCACCTCTTCGGCCAGGCAGGATTCCCTTTGTCTGCCTGGACGTTTTGGCAGGGATGGGCATCATCCAAACTAAGTCCCACGTGGGTGAATACAGGCAGAGAAACGGCAGTGTAACCTTTCAGGAGAGACTGGACACTTTCTGATGGGCTCTCTGGGGGCAGCTTAGCCCACAGCTGCCTGCAGTGTGACATTTTCTGGTGAAAGAGATGGACTAGCCACCTCTGGATGCCGCTTCACACCAACCCTGAGCCTCACCCTCTGAGACGATCCCCATGCTAGATGCCTCTGGTGGCAACAGTTTCTCCAAAACTGATCTCATTCCATAACAGACCTCTAGTGGCTTCTCAATTAATCTGGTTTACTTGGCTCTGCATTTAACAGATCCTCTTTTAAGGTTGAAAGAGGATTTTATGATAAACTCTGCTATTCCTGGCATTTGCAGGCAGTTCTGGACCAACCTTTGAAAGAGGCAGGAGAGGCTGGTTGGAAGGATCCCACTGGCCTCCCTGTATAGCTGAAATGCTCAAAGGGAAATAAAGCAGCAGATCTGTGCAGGATTTGAACGAACCAAGCCCGTTACGCTACCACATGTCGGTAGTCCCTGCCTAGGTTGATGTAATGCGTTAGAAACAGGGAATGTTGGTTCCAAGCCTGAGAACCGAGTTGCTGCAGGAAGCCCAGCGCCAAGGTGCAGCCCACGCACCAGATGCTGCCGGGATGTGCTTCCAAAATGAATCCTGCGGGCATATGGCGGCGAGGGGATTGCCAGGACACAGTGAGGGATGAAGTGACAAGTGTGATGCCCCAGTAAGGTTGGGGTGGCCAATAAGGGTCGGTGAACTTTGCACGCGTATGCATTTCCCAAAGGTCAGCTGTCCTGGCACTTGGCAATGCTACACTTCAGCTGGTGGGGTGGGCTCTGCTGCAGGAGACAGCAGGCGCGGGCCTGGCCCATGCTTTTTGTTCATGAAGGGGATGAAATGGCAAAGTCACTGGTGCCGTACTGCACAGACCAGACTGCAGCAATCCAAGAGATGCCACCAGTGAGCTGGCTGGTGTGGAACCAACTGACTGCGAGCAAGAGGTTCCCTGCAGCACTGGCCGTCCTCTAATTAAAAAGTGTTCAACACCTCCAATGGGAGCTGGATGCCCAGTTTTGCGTCCCCCTACCCTTACTGGTTGTGTAGAGAAAGGATCTTGCTGGGGTAAATCCAAATCAGTCAGCCTTCGGGTGTCACCTAGGGTCATGGCAGCAGGTCTCCTCGGAGGGCAGACTTTGCACTGGAAAAAACATCCCTATGGGGAGGGCTTTCATGGCTGGATCCTGGGGAGAAGGGACAAGATGGGGGTCCCAGCTCCCAGGGTGGCCACCCCACCCCACCACACCCAACACGTCCCAGGCAAGTGGGGCAGCACAGGATCCTTACCTCCAGTATGGTGCACCGCTCTGACTGGCACTCCACGTCCTCGCAGGGTTGGAACATGCCCAGGGTGACACAGTTCAGGAGGATGACCAGCATGCTGACGTGCTCGAACCAGGTGAGAAGAGGGCATTAAGGAAAGCACAAGCTTCAGTGGCCATCGGGAGGGGGGAAGCTGAAGGACCGTGCCACTTACACGTCAAAAAGCCTTCACTCCTCTTGAAAGCACAAAAGAAAACACTGCCAAACATCCCAGATTTGCTAAGGTTTGAAGTTTTTGGCAACTAAGGAGAGAGCCCTAGAAAGGGTACTCCTGTTGAGATGAAGGGACAAAGGATGCCTTTCATTTCCTACACAGCAGAAAAGTCAGAGAGGCACAACCAGGCCCATGGCTACGCTTTCCATCTCAAGCGCTCCACATCGCCATTCTCTTCTGTACTTTGTGCCTGCCCAGGGGCAGCGGAGACCACAGCTGCCTCTGTCCTCCTCCCACAGCAACTTTCATGTCCAGATCTCAAAGGGTTTTACCAGTGAAACACCCCACAAGTCTGCTAATATTAACTCTTTCACTACTAAGCTAAACAAAGCAAGACAAAGAAAGATGAATGAATTGAGGCACCACCAGAAACTCGGCTTGTGCCTGGTTCCTTGCTCCAACCAGTGAGGCTGCTCTCCTTGCTTCCATCTTGAGTCATGGGAATGGGTGCTGAATGCAGGCTATCTCCTTCCTACCAATTTCTAAGTCTCAAGGAGCTATAGAGTCCATTTTGAAGTCTACATCATGACTGAGGATGAAGGCAAAACAAAGCCAAGTCGGTGGCACAAGCTGGTAGGGCCAAGGATGACGGCATGTCAGGATATGGGATGTAAACCAGGACCCAGGGTGCACAGCACAGGCTTTGAAAGGCACAGCAAGGGCTCAAGGTTGGATGTCTCCAGTCACCAGAAAAAAGGACCATATTGTCTTACTGGACCGACCAGTGCTCAACTGCACTAATCGTAATAGTTTCAAAGTAGTAAATGCTGATTTGCACCAGTGCAAAACAGGCCCAGAGCTTACGATTACTGCTGTTGGTATGGGGGGAACTAAACAGGAGTTTCACAAATTAAGCATGAATGAGAGAACTGTTCTTAGGAAAATAATTGGAAACATCTGTGTATGAATAAACCTTTATGCTTTCAAACACACAAGCGTATGTGAGAAAGGGATCAGGGAGAAAGAAGCACGTAGACAGCTATCCATTCTGATAATAACAATTCTCCTGCTCTGGAAACCTGAACAAAAATACCTACTGTATTTATCCCTGCTGCTTTTATAAGTATTTTATCTGGCATTTTATCAGTTCAGCATAAGATTTATCACAGCATAAGATAAGACAAGGGTGGGGCTGCAATCTCAAACTACTTTTGCACATATGCTCTCATTTATCCAGGTTAAAAGAAAAAGGAGAAATCAGTGGGTAAGGTCCTGCAGCGTCCCTAAAACCTGAACCCAAACCACTCCTTGTTTTAGAGAGGGCTTTAATTTGAAAATTCAGAGCTAGGAACACCTCAGAGCCCATGCTGGAGCCCAAACACGTCAGACTTGGAAACCCACTTGTCTAAAATGGAAATGCAAGATATCAAATAAACAAATGAAATAAAAACCCATGTCACCCCGTCAGCGATGCAGAAGGAACTGGAACAGGCGAAGCTCCTGGCCCAGCCCCAGAGGACTTGTGCATCGCTGAAATACCAACAGTGGTTTATTTTAATTTCTCCCTCCCTTTAATGACTTCTTTCTCATTTTTGACATCTTTAAGGCCTCTTTGGATCCCCTTCCCTTTTGCCTAATTAGAAGCAGAGTGGTAATCCTGCTCTACAGAGAAAACAGCCCGCATCAGACCCAAGCAAAGCCCAACCCATGGCCACATCCTACTTACAGTATTTGCATTGCTTGATGGGATTCATGTGGAACTCCCTGTAAACACAACTCCTGTGCTATTCCCAGGGTGCCTGCAGTTGCATTCACTTCACTTATTATACTTGGAGATATTTTTTTTTTCCTTTAAAGTAAAAAAAATAACAGCATGTGGATTTTGAACTGTTAAAAAAAAAAAGTTAACTGTGCTGATGAATTAGGTCTTCTGCTTCCCCCGGAGGAGGAGAGCACCCTGGCCCTGTACCTGGTTGCTCCAACCTTGCTCCTCCATCCTGCCCTGGGACGCTCACCCTGGGCTCATGCCAGCTCCAGCCCCTGCTGCTCCAGCAATGGGGACGCGTACAACCGAGGTTTTTCCCTGCGACGCGAGTGACAAGGCTTTTGAATCCACCACTCTCCAAGGGTTGCTGGTTGCGTTACTGTTCTCCATCCTGCTCTCTGCTGCCTGAGCCCTTGTTTCTAGCAGAACTGATCAAGAATTAGATTTTGTTTTCCATTAGAAAACACTGGTTTGCCAAAAGCGAATCGTTGGCGTGAACCAGTTCTGATGGAAACATTCTGTGGTCTTAAGACAGACTTTTTTGCATAAAACATGGAAGAGTCTGTCCCCAGAAAGGCAGAGGCACAGCCCATTTGCTGAAGGGAGTCCTCAGGAGCACGGGAAACCCTGATGGACGTCAGGGTCTCCCACACCCCCGGCTCTTCTGCCTTCTAGGTCAGTGCCTGTTTGTTGCTCATCATGATACAGATTGGCAAACATTGCAAAAAGAAAATTTTCTGAGCAGAAAACCTGCCTGGCCTCTGGATCTGGCATCTGCCCCTGATTTTTTATTTCAGTGGAGTGACCAAAGCCTAAGGCTGAAGATGTTTGCGGGGTAAAGCCCCCGTTCTGCTGAGTTATCCTGGACCTTTGTTCAGGCGCTCTGCTCCTCAGATCTCCAAAAGCTTCTTTCCTTCTTTCTTCTAAATGATCTAATTGTGGTTTTTATGGTTAACAACCACCTGCATGAGAAGAATTGCCACTGGAGTTAAAACGAGTGCCCTGATTCCTTAAAGACAGGCAGAACCACCGTTGTCCCCTGTCCATCTAACACTAAAGCCGAATTTGGTGTCTTTTAAGATGCCAGAAGAGTTGTTTTAATTTTCTAACAGAAAAAAAGTCAGGGTCTCCCTTAGCAATGAGGTCACAGACGCTGTCAGCGTAGTCAGCGAGGGTCAGCCGTAGCTGCGAGATGGAAAATGGCATTGCTGCCTCACAGAGAAAGAAAAGAGACAAAAGAAAACTTGTGTTGCCTTTGAAGAAAAGGCTGAAAAGGTGGAAGAAAATGCACCGTAGGGAACAGTTTTACTTTGGCCAGAGAACAGACTGGAGGGGGAAGCCCCTGCTCGGGGCTCAGACATTTCCCAGGGATGCTCCCATCCTCTCTCATCCCTGAACACTCCCCAAGGGGATGTGGCTGGAGGGGTCTGAGTTGAAAGGCCCTGTTCCTGCTCAGCCCCTCCAGTCCACCCTCTCCTCCTGTGCCTGCGGCTCCCTCAAAGGCATTAAGCTCCTGCCCTATTTATTTTCACATCAGATTAATGACAGTGAAATCCCTAATTCGAAAGCGGGATTACCCCGAGTGCTGTGCCCTAATGGGACTAATCCTCCCTCCCTCCGGTGCACAGATATTCAAGGGAATTCCAGTTCGCTCCCCCCTTCCTTGCTCCTGGCTCTGGTGGAGCCCCAAAAGCTGTGGTTTAACCCCTGGCCAGCTGCTTTCCCAGCACCCCTCCAAAGCCATCTGACCTTCAGCAGCCACCTGGAGATGCCCCAGAGCAACCACCCCCCGGGCAGCGGGAGGTGATGCTGCTTCACAGGGTGGGATTATAGAGGGCACATTTTCACAGCATCCTTCCCACTGAGCCTGGGCTAGTTCGAAATGCCCATCAAGAAAGAAAAGCCCCTTTCTGATAACGATGGGAAAACACCCAGAAGAGAGAGGAAAAGATGAAAAAAGTCCAAGAGCAGCCCAACACCGGGCTTGTGCCAGCACAAATAGCAAAGATGCGGCTGAAGACAGAAATCCCACGGCACAGAACGGCCTCGTGGGTGATCCTGCAGCATTGCCGTGCATCCTGCCTGGCTTTTTTGCAACCAGGAGGTCAAGGAAGGCAAAGGATGGTAACACCAAACACAGCCATACGGGGCTCCTGCTCGCACCTGGAGTGGCACTGGCTCTCGTGCTGCTGGAGGTAGGATGGGACTGGCTCGGGGTCCTCCTGGTCCTCCAGCAGCAGTGGCGGCTGCGACCCGCTAAAACCGTGACTGTGCAAAAACGGGTACTTCTGAGTTACCATGGAAACTGCTGCTCTCGAGGCCACCGAAGCACCACCCAATTTAAAAAGCAGCCAACTTTGTGACTAGGAGATTTAAAAAGAAAAAGATGCAAAGGGGAGATCTAGACTAACCGCTGGAGGCAAAGATAATTGCAAAAGATTTCCATAATATTTCTCCCTCTGCCACAAATTCCTGGGTAATGACATCTCCAGCGTATCTGGGCCGAGCTCAAATCCCCTGGACGTCCTTCGGGCAGGAGCTGGGGAGCGGCAGAGCCCTGCCCGCCCCGGGGGACTGCTCCAGCCGCACAGCCCCGCACTGCGGGATCGACACAGTCTCTTACACTAAAATCTGCCCCCGAGTTTAGAAGTGGCAACGCAGAAACCAGGTTCCGCCCCAAAATGTGGTTGGCCCCACCTGCTGTTAGTGCAATGGCTGATGCTGATGCTCTCCTGATGCTGATGCTCTCGGGCAGCTTTTCATGGGATTTTACTGAAATCACCTCCAGGGAAAGACCAGTGGCTTGAGGATAAAGAAGTCTGGTTGCCAGAAGATGCCTCAGCATGGGCAAGACCTGCTTTTCCCACTGACCAGCTTAGCTGGTAAGGCCTTGACTTGATTTAAAAAGATAGATGGGAATTCAAGGCTGTGTTGAAGCAGTTGGTCAAGAAAAGCTCGAGTGTTTCCAGCAGTAAAACTGAATGGCAGGAGCCCAGCCAGGCTTGGGGGGCCACTCACCGGCTCCACACTGCTCAGCCGCTGGTATCAGTGCCAGGGAATGTGTCTGAGGAGTAGGCAACCCAAAATAAAGCTGCGTAGGAGCTGTGCACGTGTCCTGCACAGAGGGAGAGCTCCCGGCACCTCCTGCCAATGCCAGCAGCCCCTGCCTTCTGCCACCGGCAGTGGGGTTCCACAGGGCTCCTCCATCACCGAGGCAGCGACAGCGAGATTCTCATCCCCTAAGGACATTACTGATGAATTAAGGGATCCAGCTAACAAACACAGAAAAAAAAAAAAAAAATCTTTAAAACTGCCATCTGGTGGGTCCAGAGCAGAGTGGGACACCAGACAGAGTCGCTTTGTATCTCGGGATGCAGAGCAGACCAAGGATGCCAGCAGCGGTACAGCATTTCACAGCATCAACGATTTTTCTTAATGCAGCAAGTGTTTCCTGAAGACAAGTTTGCACTTGGCCTCTGTTGTCACTTTTTCTTTACCTCTCTCCCTTTTTAAAGCAGTGCACTCGTGACTTTTTGCGTTGTTGACCTCAGGCCCCATACCGAGGATCAGAGGAACGGGGCAACCCCAGTGTCACTGCCGCACCTCCGGCCGGTGGCACGCAGACCTGCCCACAGGTCACAAGGACGAAACCCAGCGGGAGAACTTTAACACCCAGACCCTCACATTTAACTTTAAGAGAGACTTAATTCTTTTAAGTTTACTGCAACAGAACAAACTTAAGCTAAAGCAGAAATAAGCTGTGTCCTCACTGAGCTCACAGCGCTTACGCGGTAATCTGCACTTGTTTAGTTTAAATGGTTTAGGCACGGATCTGCTGGAAGATCTAAACTGGATCTAAACACGCATCTAAACTGGAAGACCAGCCCCAGCCAGGTCTGATGGCTCTGTCTCCTCCGGGGATGGTTTGTACACCATGACATGGACGGTTGCAGGCAGAAGAAAAGAATGACTCCGCTGAACTGAAAAACGCCAAACCCAAACCCAGCATCCCCCAGCTCCTTCCCACCATAAACCTCCAAATCTTGGCCCAAAAAGAAACGTAAAACTAACTGCAACGATGCAACGTGGATCTCTGTTTCATGTATTTTGGCCAGCAAAACAGCGTGGATAGTTCCTGTTTCTAGAAGACTTTCAGATCCTTATACATTTGCACAATGCTATAAGGGGAATTCTCGGCCTGCAGGTCAAAGTCTAATATTTTCTTTAAAAATTTGAAGGTCTTCTTGAAAATAAAAATGAAAGACTTAAAAAAGAAAGTGCTTGTCTTGTTAGAAAGCTAGGTTTTCGACATCTATTTTAAAATTGCACAGGTGCAGAGGAAATCGTCATGTCTGTAGCTCTGGTCTGTGTCTCATTCACTTTGCCTCGGTCATTTCCCCACTCCAAATAACGCAGAAACCTCCAGTGACGTGGGTACAGGTCAGGCTCAGGCATACCACAACACAACCCCTCTCCTTCCTTAGGCAGTTCAGCCAGTCTGTGCCTCCCCATTTTCAGGGAGGTAATCTCTACCATCCGTCACTCTAATTCTAAAAATATTTCTGCAATAAACACAGTAAAAAATGCCGGGACTGTATTACCGCTGTGTCGTGAACTCCCTTGCTTTCCTCCCATGCCTCGTGATGAAGGACATGCTGCTTCAAATTCCCAAGTCCTTCAGAGGGATCAGTCTCAGCTTCATTTAAAAGTTCCCAACCCCAACCCTCATTTCTAAGCGCTCACGCTGGAGAGAGGCAGGAGCCAAAAGCCCAACCACCCAGCAACCGAAACGCAGCAAGACAAGATCATGGCGCTTACTATTTTCACATAATCTTATTATTTTTAAGCCAGTCAGGGGATTTTGGAGACTTAACCCATTATTATAAACGCTTGGATTTGGCAGTATTGTGACTATTACTGTTATCATATCTGTATGTACTGCACACAATGCTGAGGAATAACACAAAGCAATAAAAGCCAAGTTAGAGTTACAAGGAGAACATATGTTTACAGAAGAAGCAGCCAACTGAAGTTTCGGTTTTTATAGTCTAAGATATGACTAACGCACTAAATATACACACACACATGCATATATATACACACGCATCTGAGAGACGGGGATTTTCAGAGTGCTCCTGGTGAGCTGGGTCTGTACTGCTCATCGGAGAGCAGCAGGACTCGGGCGTGTAATTCCTCCTTTGCAAAATCACAGCCTTATTTGCCTTTAGAAACAAGGCCGGTCAGAAACCTGAGGACCTGCCTGTAAACCATTCAACGGGGCACCTGTGCCCCAGCAGCGGCAAGAGCGCAACTGGCTGCAGGAGGAGAGTTTGGGGAGGCAGGAGAGGGGCTCGGTCCTCTGCCTGAGCGGTCCAGCAGACCCCGAGGCCACCAGGATGCCCACCTGCTTGGTCGGACCACAAAGCAACCGCTGCGTGAGATGGCAACAGGGCTCCTGCAGAGCTGTGGAGCAATCAAAGCACTTGCAGGAAAAGGTGATGGGGATGGGGGAAGAGCAGGGTATGGGGTGGGCACGGCTGCTGCCTTGTCCCACCAAGCCCCACGCCACTGCCACCGCATCTGTGTGTCCATCTCCTCTGACTGATGGATGGGCCACCCTGAAAGGTTTGGTAATGGGTGGGAAGCGGCTCCAGTGTAGAAATATTGAACTAAAAGTACCTAGTGACTGTTTTAGCAGTATTTAAGGGTGCTGCCCAAATACCGGCAAATTACAGTAATAACACTTCCCATCCCTTCATGCTACCAGTGACAAAAATAGCTTTAAAAGTCTCCAATATCCACCTCATCCTGTATGCAAAGTAACAGAAAACAGTCCAAGCTCAACGATATTTGGTAAACAGGAGCAGGAAAAAAATAAAAAGAAAGAAAAAGAAAGAACAGAACTGGAAGAAAAATGAGTCAGAATAAAATTCCCAAGAGGCAGCGCTGGCTGGTGCTGGCATAATTTTAAGGAACATTCTTATTTTTAAAAAGTTGATTGATTAAAGCTATTTTTAGTGCCCATACTGCACTGGATCATTCGGGTTCGTTTGCTTATGAATTGTAAAACAAAATGAGGCAGCTGCACTTCAGAAATATATACCTCCCCAACAGCACCACAAACATGCAGACCAGAAGTAATATTTCAGCCCGAAAGACACCAAGTTGGCACATGTCTTTGGAGATGGGGCTGACTGCAGAGAATTCTTGTTTAAGAAAGGATTAGCCTGAGTTCCTGGAATATTTGCATCCCACCGGTTTGCTATAAAATAACCATAAAGGGAGTCCAAACCGGTACCAGCCCTAAATGGACCTTGAGCAACAGGCTGTTCTGCTGGGCTGCAGCAGAATGTGCCTTTCTCTCCCAAAATGTGAATAATTCCCTTTGCCTCACACAACAAGAGATCGGGGGGCAGATCTTGGGGGCAGAGCTCCTGGATCTGGCCCTCGCTAGACGATTCTTGGCTGAAGCGTAGCAGGTTGCAGCCCTGGGCCTCCCTGATGTGCCATATGGGCTATGGCCAGGGCATCCCAAACCTGGAAGACTTCCCTGTTGTGATGCTCCTCATCACACAAGGCAGAAACCTTCCTGCGGTTCCCGAGACCCTGGCACAAGCGCAGCTCTCTGCAAACCACGGACCTGCTGCACGGTGGCCGCCTTCAGTGCCCAAGTCGCCCACGTGCCCTTTGAACTCCTCCTCTTTGGTTTTGGCACTCTGGGCAGCACTGAAGGTATTTGCTCGGAAAGCACCGAGAAGCTGGCATTTATCCTGCCTGGGAGAAGTCGCTAATGCCCAACCGAGCCACCGCCGCAAATGGCCAGTGGTCCTCAAATACCTCCCCCCACTCCCCCTTACTGACAAACCTTGGTAAGGACTGTAATGCAGACATCAAAGCTTGTTCACAGATCATTCAACGGCAGGAAAAGGAGGCTAAAACCATCTCATTATGCACCTTAAATCATTCACCTCACTCAATCTTTTGGAGCCATAATGAATTTAAAAGCAGTTAACTCCAACTCCTTGTCATGTGTCATTTGTCAGACAGCTTCATTCTCCCTGCCTGTTGTCACAGCTTTGTAAGGCTGTTACAAGACAAGCGATGCGGCAAGTCGCAGCTATTGGGGATTAAACTTCAAACTAAAAGGATGATACAGGCATAAAAGCACCTCGAGGGGTGCACATGCTCGCGCTGCCTCCCAATGCGGCTCAGTCGATGCAACACTAATCCCCCCTGTTCTTGGGGCTTTTCAAGCATAAAACCAGGATCCCTCAAACCCCGTGGCTACCGTTGCTGTTCCCTGGCACGTGCCTCCCCAGCGCAAACCTGTCCCGGCAGATCTCGTACCTCCCAAACAAGCTGAGCAGGGAAATCAAGGCGAGGCAAACCATCGCTATGTCCCATGGGGAAACCTCCGCACGTCAGCCCGCCGGCATGCATCACCCTGGAAACATCACCTCCCCTGCCTGTGTGAAATTAGTGCCTGTTAATGCCCAGAGTGATGAGAGCAAATGGATTTAGTGTGTCGTTAAGGCATCCTTAACTGCTCCAAGATGCCCCGAGAGAAAACAAAGTTGTATTGATTAAAGTGGCATAAATGGACTTTGGCAGAGCCGTGCTGCACCAGGCCAGCTTGGGAGCTGCCCTCTGAATTTTCATTTCTATTACGTGATGGCAAACACCATCTTACGTGGTTTAAGTTCCGCAGCTGGAACCCCACAGCCGGACCATGCCAGAGGAGTTGGGGTGATCATGGTTTTCCTGCCTGTGATGACTGCCCTGAAGCCCTTGAGTGGCGGGTTCAGACCGCCCAGGAAAGCCTCTGTTCCTGCCATTTTCACATACGATGATAAAAACTCTCAGTAATTCAAAGGTGCTGTTCCTGATTGATGGTGCATAGAGATCTCAGGAGCAGGGCCGGAGATCAAGTCCCTACCACTTCACCTAAAATAAACTCAAGTTGCCTCTAAGCACATCACAACCCATTCAGCCACCAAATCCACTAAATCCACCCAAATGAGAGCGTTTCACGCTCCCTAAATTCCCAGCCATCATTTACCCAGCAAGGAGACAAGGACAGAAACAGTGTTTTGCCTAGTCCCCTCCGCCTGCGTGACTCACTTGATTAAAATACATATAAGCACCTATCTAAGCAGTGACATGCGAGGGTGGGCAATCAGAGCAGGTAATTGCTTGAGAGAGACAGGAGCGTGGGTGAGACGCCAAATACTCGGGGAAATGGGTCACAGAGGGCAGAGAGCCGCAGCCGCATCCTCGGGGGTGGTTCAGTGTCATGGCAACTCAGGGCTGCAGCTTGGCTTCCCAAACCGATGCTGCTGGGGGGTGAACCCCGGGCAGGAGGTTGAGCCCTAAATATCTCCCGTGCCAGCTTTGCTCGGTGGTGGGTGATGCGGGAGGGGGCTGCGGGGAGCGGATGGGGGAGATGCGGTTCACAATCCTCCCACCACCAGTCCTGCCCTCGCCAAGTTCGGCTCACTCATCGTCTGAAGCCTTGAGCAGCGCTTTGGGGGTTTATTCTGCTTTCTGGGTTTTGTTTTCTGTCTGTGGGTAAATGCAAACATGCTTTTCCCGCAGGGAGACACATGGGTGGGTTCAGAGCAAATACCACTGTCCTCATGCAGCTGGTGCATCAGCAGGTCTGGACCAAGCACAGTTTCTCCCACTTACACCAGTATCCTGACGAATTAGGTGGGCTGAGAAGGGGAAGCAGCCTTCCCCCGGTGCCCTCTGTGCTGAGAAGTAGGAGCTGTCACCCACAGGGGACCAGTCAGGTGACAAACATCGCAGCATCCCCTTCTGAGGAAGGTCAGTGAAAAGATGAAGCTGTTCCAGGGCTGTAATTCCCCCGGAAACACATCACCTTTGCATCCCATTTGCCTTTTCCCTAGGTATGCCTCCAGCAAAATGCATGCCGTTCCCAGCCTGCACTCAGCTAAATTGCTCCACCAGCTCACTGCCTCAAAAGCGCAACCCTTGGGAAGCCAAACTCAGCTGGAATCCTGAAAATAAAGAGCAGAGGATGTCTTCTCTACCTCATCTATCCAGCCAGGGAAAAAGTGCTTTACAAGAAAAAGCAAGCAAATAAATTAAACTTTGCGGAGGCGCCGTGCAGTGGGTAAGAAAAATCCCCTTTTACAGATGGGAAATATCAGCAGAGAAAGAGGTCGGAGGGATGGTTTGTGAGGGCCAGCGCTCCTGCTTGCAAGTCCAATTTGCACCCCCGCAGGGCGGTACAAGCCAAAGGAGACGAAATACAGCCCCGTGTGAGTTGCCCAAATTGAGGTGGGTGTCGGGCAGAAATTGCACCCCATCCTCAGTGCCCTGAGCCACCTCCCAGGCAAAACAACCGGCATCACCCAAGTGGGGACAGCAGGAGCTCGGGCTGTGTTTGCATTAGCAGGATGATAGGTAGAATTTCCCATGAAAATATCACCTGTGGGGATGTGGATCTCACTCCAGGGATTATCGGATCAACCGCTCCGAGTAACGCTCTCGCAGCAGGTACAGGTCTCTTGTACCCGCTGCAGATCCCCTTCAAACGGGGACCAAAAACCGCCGTGCAGCTGGGTGGGCAGATGCCACGTGGGGGGTGGATGCCTTGCTCTGACCTCATCAAAACCCAAATGCTCCTCCAGGTTTCCAAGGGCAAACAAAAGGCCAAAAGATAAAAGAGGCTGGAAGAGTATCTTTTCTTGCCTCTGTCCTTCACTTCAGCTACGGACAGAGCTGTGTGGGACTGAAGATGCAAAGCATCCCAGGAACCCTGGGGATAGCGTGAACTGGTTTTTAGATGACAAGAGGACAAGAAAAACCTATCAAGGGACCAGTGACCCCAACACCACCATGCCCACTCCAGGAAAGAGCCTGCGTTTCCCCGGCGTAGGCTCCTCAGTACTCACTTTGTGCTGAGATGCCCCATGCTGCAATCATTTCAGGAAGAATTTTTAACCTGATTCTCAGAAAAGAGAAAAAACTGTGTTTTTCTTCCCTACCTTAGATGCTTCAGGCATTTTACACACCGTTAGTATCCCATCATGGGATCATAAGCTGGTGCTAGCAAGGGCTTAGAGAGCAGTCATGGAGTTTTTTTCTTGTTTCTACAACAATTCAGCTGCATTGGGTCAAGTTTTTTTTTAAAAAAAGGTCACATTTTTTAAAAAAAACCCTGACCTGCTGCATTTCAGTGACACCTCCCCCCATAAACCATCCCCAGTCCCTGGCGGTTTTGCTGTTGGGGTCCCGGCTGAGATGCAGTGACACCCACCGGAGGGGCGATCTCCCCCCAGCAGCGCGCCACCAGCATCAATCTCATCATAGCGTCAGAGTAACCCGGAGTGTTTTCAGAAGTCTTCAATATTTCTTTTTTTTTATCAGCATTGATCCCTGTTTTAATGAGCCAAACTGTACCCAGAGAGTGGGACGTTTCTATCAGCCTGATTTTATATTGCTCGTCTTCACAGAATCACAGAATCACAGAATAGTCAGGGTTGGAAGGGACCTCTGGAGATCATCTAGTCCAACCCCCCCGCCAGAGCAGGGTCACCTACAGCAGGTTGCACAGGACAGCGTCCAGGCGGGTTTTGAATGTCTCCAGAGTGGGAGACTCCACAACCTCTCTGGGCAGCCTGTGCCAGTGCTCCACCACCCTCAAAGTAAAGAAGTTCCTCCTCATGTTAAGATGGAACTTCCTATGTTCAAGTTTGTGCCCATTACCCCTCGTCCTATCAATGGGCACCACTGAAAAAAGACTGCTCCCATCCCCCTGGCATCCTCCCTTCAAGTATTTGAAAGCATTAACAAGATCCCCCCTCAATCTTCTTTTCTCCAGACTAAAGAGACCCAAATCCCTCAGCCTCTCCTCATATGAAAGATGTTCCAATCCCCTAATCATCTTTGTAGCCCTTTGCTGGACCCTCTCCAGCAGATCCCTGTCCTTCTTGAACTGGGGAGCCCAGAACTGGACGCAGTATTCCAGATGCGGCCTCACCAGGGCAGAGTAGAGGGGGAGGATGACCTCCCTCGACCTGCTGGCCACACTCCTTTTGATGCACCCCAGGATGCCATTGGCCCTCTTGGCCGCCAGGGCACATTGCTGGCTCATGGTCATCCTGTTGTCCACCAGGACTCCCAGGTCCCTTTCCACAGAGCTGCTCTCCAGGAGGTCGGCCCCCAACCTGTACTGATGCATGGGGTTATTCCTCCCCAGATGCAGTACCCTACATTTACCCTTGTTGAATTTCATTAAGTTCCTCTCTGCCCAACTCTCCAGCCTATCCAGGTCACGCTGTAAGGCAGCACAGCCTTCTGGCGTATCAGCCACTCCTCCCAGTTTAGTGTCATCAGCAAACTTGCTGATGGTACACTCTATCCCTTCGTCCAGATCATCGATGAATATATTGAACAGGACTGGACCCAGTACTGACCCTTGAGGGACACCACTTGTTACTGACCTCCAACTAGACTCTGCACCACTAACCACAACCCTCTGAGCTCTATCAGCTAGCCAGTTCTCAATCCACCCCACTGTCCATCCATCTGTCTTGAGTGTTTCATGTTAAAATCGGGTCACTCACATTAAAATTTTGTTGCCTTTTTAAATTCAATGTGCCCCACAGCCTTTATCCGGGATGTCTAAATATTTGCAAACGAGATCAGCCCTGAGGAGAAGGTAATGACTCTGCGGGCGATTTCTTGGCTTGAATTTGCCCCATCTCTGCCCTTTTCCAGCCATGCTCGCGGTGGTTCCCTGCGTGGCTGGTGTCCGTGCCAGGCAAGAGAACCAGCCACTATTAGAAATAATGATTGCTCTGATAATAAACAAGGCAGAAACTTGGAGCATGAATTACACAAGCGCTGGGGCTCTCCCCACAGCCGGGTATGAAGCATTTAACAGCTGAGGAGGGACCTCGTGCTTTAACAACACTGCTCTGACTCCCACCCTGCCCGTCCTCACCCGGTACTCACCCTGTGGGTGATTTAACCAGTGACACCCTCAAAACCTGCCCTGACCTCAAAACCTGGACCTGACGGCCCAGCATTTTCGCTGCATGGTTGAATCCTCATCTTCCGATGGGATGCAGCTGCTGAGCTGCTTTGGGCTGAACTTCACAGGCTTTTGGATAAAGCCAAAACTCTTTGCATAGAGGGAGAAATAAATGATGATGATAATGATGATGGTGATGATAATAATACCCAATAATAATATTCAATAATAATAATGGCAAAGCAAATGGTCTGTGGCATAGGATGAGCAAAGGACAAGCGTGGCATGGCGTGGGGAGGAACCGTGACCCAGTCCAGGGCTCACCGCCGCAGCAGAGTCCTGCTGCCCACGACCTCGGGGTGGAACGGGATGACTCACCGAGCAAACACCGCGAAAGACGGCTCCTGCACACCAGAACAAACCTACTCCTCCGCTCAGGCACAGCAAAAATCAATTCTGTCAACATCGGGGCAGGAGGAACCGATAGGAACGGAGGCAGCCAGTGCGGCTGGGCTGGCTCCCCTGTGTTTGCAGCCGGAATCGCGACCCGGCAGGTCCCCGAGCCCCAGCCGCTCAGCAAGACTGGCTCTCATGGCCCAGCAACGGGTTTGCCAGAAATCTAGTCAATCTGAGAATGGCTGGGTTCTTTTTTTAAACAGTATCAGCATCAATAACAGAAGCTGCTCTTCTTGCCTCACGTAGTTAATGCTGCGTCACAAACTTGGCTGCCATTATTGATATCAATATGACGTTGGGGTCCACGTAAATGTCACTCAGTAGCAATAATGTCAACGCTGTGGTCCCCAGGGTCAATAAACAGCAATACCAAATGCCATCCAGCCAGAAAGCATTGAGTAATTGGGAAATGCTAATACAAAGGTAAAAATCAGGGATGCACACAGGGCATGAAGTTTGTTTAGAGGAAGAAACTCATTGCACCGTAGCCCAGAGCTCTGACAGCTTCTGGATTCGGTCCTGCTGTGGTTCTTGCTCGTTGCTGCCGCCATGGGCAGGGGCTGCCCATGAGCTCTCCCTGTGTTTGCACTTTACCTGGGCACAAAATCCATCCCGACCGGTGCCTGCCACCCCTGCGCTCCCCGCGGAGGATTTCCAGCTGCTCTCGGGGAAGGGAAAGGCGCAGGACACAAGCACCCACCGCCTGCCCGGCCAGCCCAGCGGGGCCGGTCAAGGGTGGGCTGCCGGCAGGCATGGGGGTCCTGGATGGGTTTATGCCATGACGTTTCTAATGATCCTTCCTGGGGTTACTCGGGAAGTAGAGGGCAGAAAACATTTCGCAACTGCAATTGAGCAAAAAGGGAACGCAGCCACTGTCTGACACCGCATTTAGCGCAGGGGGGCTGAGGGAAGGGTAAGCCGCTCGAGGAGCTGGCAGGTGGCAGCATCGCCAGCTCAGGGCTTGGAAGGTGGTTTCAAAACGGCAAAATGTTTCTGACTTATTGTCTATAACATCTGCTCCCGCCATGTGCTGCACTGGAGAAGAAGAATAGGTCCAAGAAGTGTGGCTGATCCGCGCAAGAAATGCCCTTTTAACCTCACTGATGATGTTCAGATGTTTTCACTGTAACTCTCAACTGCTGCTTGAGCTCAGTGAGCAAAGTTATCTCAGCTCCATCGGTCTCTGTGCAGGTTCTGGGCAGCTGTAACTGGCCTCGGGAAGGCTTTCAGCCTCTGCCAAATGCCTCAATGCATCCAAAATGAGAGGTTCAGTCCAATTTGGAGTGAGAAAAAGCACAGCCGGGTGTCTGCAGTGGTACTGGGTTTACCTGGGTTTTCCCTGTCCCCGGGATGTGAGCAGCCCCGACACAGCAGCAGCTCTGCCAGATGGGTCCCAGTCCCTCTCCCTCTCCCTGCCCCAGTGAGGAGCCGCAGCTGAGCCCTCGGGTATCGCTGAGCTCCCGGCGACCCTGAGCTGGGCTGTCCACGGACCTGGGCATGCACAGAGCTAACTGAGGCGACAAGTGGCAAAAATAAAGGACAATAATAACTGCAACCATTATACGGAGATGGACTGTGGTATCTTCCACCGCTTTGCATTCCCTGGCTGCTCATCCTTGGTACCCAAGAGATGTATCTGCTACAAGACTGAGTTTTAGGAATGACCGTGCCGACACTGGAAGCCCCCAAGGTCTGCCCCAAGACAACCTCCACGCTTATTCCTCTCAGTCAGGACAGCTGCATATTTTAATTCAGCTGCGGGAAACTGAAGCCATATTCCCAAAGAGCCGAGTGCTACTGCAGCCAGGGTCTCGTGATAGATTTGCATAAGCAGCAACATCCATTATGGACAGATAAAACGTACCTACCTCAGTACTGCAATTTGATGGATTGACCTGCTCTGCTAAAAAAAAAGAGTATTACTGGGAGAGCAAAGAAGGTTGGTTTTCTTCTGACTGCAATATTGAAAAAAAAGGGAGGAAAATAAAATAAAATCTCCAATCAAACACTTCATGTTATACTTGGATCCACGGCACATTCTTCTGATGAATAGAGGCAATTATTTTTCAGAATAATTTAAGCAGCTTTGATTCAAGGGGCAGTTTAGACTGACATTTAAATGAGCTCAAATTTAAACTGAGCTGTGTTATCAGCTAGTGATTTTCTACTTACTGCTTTAAATAACTCCGTGTCCCACGTTTGCAAAGTAATAACTCCCCAAATTACAATAATCTCAGGAGGCAAAGGACTTTAATGACTGAGTGACCTGCTTTGTCAGGGGAAGTGCTCTGGGCTTAGGCAGGTGATGGGGACACCATGCAGCAGCACAGGGTCCTTGTGCAGTCTGGGACATTACGGTGCCAGAGGAGACACATCACAGCCTCCCAGTGCAGGATGCCACTGGTCACGGAAGCGTCACAGTGTGGTTTGAGGGACTTTGGAGTTACCCGTCCTCTCTGAACCCTTTCACCCCCCCCCAAACCCTCATACTGCTATAGCAGCGTTTACGTTGTACGGCAAAGTTTCCTCTGACAAACGTGGGTCTGGCTGGATGCTTCAGTGCTTTCTGCCTGCGTTGCTGTCCTGGATCAGCTGGTGAATGGTGGGCTCTGGATACATCCCACTGGCACCTAACCAAGCTTGAACGAACCCCAGGGAAATAACAGAGCAGCTGAAAACTCAACCTTTGCCCCAGACGGGAGGTGAACCTGAACTGCAGCTTCCCAGGGATGCCACGCAGTCGGCCTCGCGCAGCGCCCGTGAACCTTCAGCCAGGAACACCGCAACCTCGCCAAGAAAAGGACTTTGCTAGGGAGCTGCTGGCCTGGAGCAAAACCAACTGGAAATCCCACCTGAGGGCTCATTCCTGGTAAACAAGCCACGTTTGTCCCTGATGACTGTTTGGATGCCTGGACAAACATTTCGCGGTGACTCCCAGGGCTGCAGCAGTCCTTACCCCTTCCCTTGGGCCGACGCAGGGGGACATGCGTTTCTGGATGGCTGAATTCATCCCAGAGCTATGTCATATCATCTGTTCTCCCTGCGGTTTAACAGTTATAAGGCAAATATAAATACATTCCCCCCTCCTTTCACAAAGATGTTCTTTGTGGCTTTTCTATCCAGGGACTTACCAGCCTCGCTGTTGTGGTATCCGAGAGCCTCATGATCTTTAATGGCTTCTTTGCATGAGTAATGCATTTACATGCATCTCACCCAAAATGCTCTTTCATCCTCTCTATGTGCTTTTCCTCCTTGGCACAGCTCTCCAGTTTTATTCCCTTTTATCTGAGCCATAGCCTGTGCTGGGATGACAAATGCAGCCCTTAATGGCAAAGGAAACGAGGCACATTTTGGATGCAGCACTTCTGAGATAACAACCGATCCCAGATGTGCCTAACCCAAAAAATGGGGAAATGGCCCCGACTCTCTTCCAGGGAGCCCACGGGCTGCCTCATGGGGACAGACTACAGAAATCGGGGGGACAAAGCCACACGTTGCAGGCAGCAGTGGCACGGTCCCAGCTGCTTGAGCCATCACGGGTCCCTGTATTTCAGCACAGCTTGCTGGAGCTGAACCCGGAGCTTCGGCAGGTTTTGAATGGGTGAACAGTGTGTTAATATAGTAAAACAGAGGAGTGTGAGGATTCTATAACAAAGTTTTTGAGGTTATGGGATATAGAGCATCCACTTCCAGATCTGGATCCTCCAGTCCCGGTACCTCCAGCTACGCAGCGCTCATCAGATCACGCATGCATTTAGTAACTATGTCAACATAAGAAGTCTATCGATCCCCCCATTCCTCTGCTCTACAGTCTGCTCTGCTGAAAACATTTCACTACCAGCATTTTGGCAAGGCTCGCTGGTCATCTCCAGGCTCAATGGGAAATACCCTCTTCAGTGCCTCTCTCCTGACCAGCTATCACAAAGGGGATGGAGGAAGGGGATAGGATGAAAACTAGTTATTCTGGTCTGTGGTGATGTATACATTGCATCATTCGTGACAAAACCAACATTTAAGTGGCTGGTTATTATCTTCCCAATGGTGTCCAGATCCCTCTACTTGGGACCCACTGCAAGGCCCCAGGGCTGGCTCTAGCTGGGGTCAGACCTATTCGATGCTCCCAAGGGGTGCCTAAAAACACCGGATGATACAGAAACAAGTGACGGCCTTTCCCCAGGCAGTGCTGACTCTGGCTTGGATCGCGCTATTGCTCTGAAAAAACAAGGAGCCAGAAAACACGTTTTATCCAGTCACAGCAGTTGGATTGGAAATATCAGCTCCTTTTTCCCTTGCAGAAAGAGTTTGGCCACGCGAGGGAATCTCTAGGTTAGAAGCTGATTTCCAGACAACTCTGCAAAATTTTTATCGGCCCTGAAGACAAGCCAGTCTCCAGCATAACAAAAGCAATGCAGCATCCAAACCGCCCCTTTGCTGGGGATCAAGGCTGGGTGCTGTGCCAGCATCCTCCTGAGAGCAGGAGCCACTGCTCCATGCCTGACAACTGGACCATGCTAGAAAAATGCTGAAAACGGTCATTGCGCTCAAGTGCAAACGCCAACAAGCCAAATCCTGGGAGCCTCAACCAATCTCCTTGTGCACAGTCCTCCAGATGCTCGCTCCCGCCCGGCCAGGGACTGAAATCCCACAGTGGGGACACCACAGGGCCACGGCAAGGGGATGCCTAGTGGCTCTGGGATGAGAATTTCGCCATGGGAAGGGGCAAAGGTCCCTGGAAGTGACTTCTGCAGCCATCTGCAACCAGCTGTGACCCTAACAGCAGCCGGCCACGCCAGCACGGCCAGGCTCTTGCAAGCCAGGAAAAGCCCCTAACAGCCTTAATTTTCTCTCTGCTTGCCTCTGCTATCTCTTGCTTCTGCCTCCAACTGGAATATTATCAAAATAAATAAACAGTGGGTCTTAAGATGCAGCTGACAGAAAAAAAGAACGAGTGCTGGCCATCCCTTTCAGACTGAGGGAACACGAGCCAATTCTCAGCAGATTTTCAGGCCACACAAGGTTTAGTCTCTAGCCCAGACCTCCACCACCCATTTGCGTTGCCGAGTTTGATGGATTTTTCTGCATCCTCCAATTATTTTTTTATTATTATTATTATTTTGGGTGCAAAACAGTTGCGGTTTTGTGGATTTGTTTTGGGGGGGCTTTTTTTTTTAACCCCTGTGTTGATGAGCAGAGCCTGGTATTGCTTTTGCTAATGATGCTCCGTGCTGCCCAGCG
>VZSZ01006638.1:228110-278903 GCA_013398815.1 Ibidorhyncha struthersii
TTGGGGACCGCAAGTCGTTGGTGTCTCGATACTGGCAGCACCACTGAGCGTACCCTTTACCCAGGCTCCTCGTTACTGTACTGCTGATTAACATCTGCACTGCTAACGAAGCAACAGGGTCAGGAGGGACAGAGGCAAAGGGAGGGGGAAGGAGACACAGAACCGGCAGGAACAGCACAGGATGGGGTGAGGGAAATCCGGAGAATCCAGTTGGCCTGAGGGCTCCAGCTGCATCCTGAAGGAAGGGAGATGTGTTGCTGTACAATCTCAGAGTTATCTTTTTCTGGCTTGCAAAAGCCAGGCCACGCTGGCATGGCCAGCTAGGACAGCTGGTCGGGTGACGGCAGATGCTGAACCAGCCAAGTCTATGTCCCACCTATCTCAGAGCTACAGGTGGGGAGAAAGCGCCGAGCACCGGGGCTGTGATGGCATCACGTGGGGGCTCACAGTACTGGGGGCTGAGGTCTGCATCTGGTAAGCAGCTCCACAAAAACCTGGCTGAAAGCAGTCAGCAAAAAGTGATGCTCCCATTTCCCCCCTCGTGGGCACACGTCCCACCAAGGGCCTGATCCTTCCCTCCCCTTGGCACAGTCCTGCTGGCCTCGAGCAGGACAAGCTGGGGAGCCCACGGTAAGGATGCTGCCAGAGGTGGGCTTTGCTTTCCAGTTTTATTCAGCCCTTCACTGCAATCCCACAATATCTGTGCAGGCTGGAGAGCCCTTCAGACAGACGCAGGCAGATTGGCATGCAAGTTCGGTCAGTGCATAAATCATCTGGGTCCCCAACAAGGCTCTTCTTTCTGCATTATTTTTTCATTTAAAACCTATCATCCCAGTCAGATCCTCACCACCGAGCACCAAGAGGAGGGGAGCGAAGCCGAGCGGTGGCACTGCTGCTCCCGAGCGCTGCTCCGCTCCCCCTCCGCGGATGGTGACCCGTCGGGGAATGGCCCCATCCATCTCCCGCTCACGGCTGACAAGTGAAATTGCTTCATATCCTCCCCAAAATGTGTGGAATGAAACCGAGATCTATTTTAACACATATTCAAAGGGACACTGTCAAGTAGTTTAGATCCAAAATGAGAAATTTTGTAAACAAACCAACCAAACAAAAGACTTACAAAGCTTGATATTAATAGAAAAGTTATTGGGCTGCTTTTTTTTTTTTTTTCACACAGCAATAAAAGAAAGCTTTGTAAAAATTCCCCCTGCAGTGTTTGCAACCCAAACAAAACAGCGCTATTCTGACACACGAGAAGTGAGCCCGAGGAGGAGCGGAGAGCAGGAGCTGCAGAGAAGGCGCTCGGAGGGCAACTGTGGGACAGGTGATGAACAGCTTTAACCCCCTTGTCCCCCCACTTTTCACCCTCATCCCCAAGCTCTCCTACCTCAGCTCAGCAGACCCAAGTGCTCTTACGGCCTGGAGACCTCCCGGCATCAGCAGGGCTCCCCGGGAGGATGTTCCCATTTGGGTGCAGAGCCCCCCCTGTGCCTCACAGGGGTCCCAGCGCTGCCTGCAAACCCGAGAAGCAGAGCCCGGAGCAGGGATGAGCAAAGAAACTAGGGCTTGCAACCACGAGAAACACCACCAGTTTCTCCCTCTCCCTCCTGAGCCGGCAGGGTTGGAGAGCAGCCAGCTGCCTCACAGGCTTCGTTAAGCCCCTGATGGTTAGGGGTGGGTACTGATGGCTGCAGCTGGCAGAGGGGACCAGCTGAGGGGCTGAGGAGGTGTTTCCTCGGTGCTGCCAGGGTGATGCTCGGGGGATGCTGGCAGGCCAGGCTTGTGGTCTCAAACTGGGGACCCCCCCCCAAAACGATGGGATTGCCCAGGGCTCACGTTGTCATGGGCTGCACATAGCAGCTCTGCTCCCACAAAGGAGGGCTCAGAGGGGTTGGGAACAGCATTCCTCAGGATGCGGCTCTTGGGAATGTGGGATGGAGGGGAAGAGGGGGAGAGGAAAACGGTGCTGATGGTGGGGACGTGGGATGTCTGCCACACGGGCTGAGATCTCTGCACGGCGGCTCCTCCACTGCTGGGGGTAGCCGGGAGGCGATCGAAGCCTGGGGCTGTCCTAGGACAGACCAGCAAAGCCATTCCCAAATCCCGGCCCATGCATGAACCCCAGGTGCTTTGGCAGTGAGCAGACACCTGAATATCTCCTTGGGTGTAAGCCCTAAAAAGTCCAGCTTGGTATTGAAAAAAATCCAACCCAACACCAAGCCCTATTGCATTTCACCCGGAAATTCAGCGTTTTGCAGGGAAGCCGCCCCAGGGGCAGCAGTGCCCAGCGCAGGCATTGCTCCACAGAATCATAGAATGGTTTAGGTTGGAGGGGACCTTAAAGATCATCTAGTTCCAACCCCACTGCCATGGGCAGGGACACCTCCCATCAGCCCAAGTTGCTCAAAGCCCCGTCCAACCCGGCCTTGGTTGGATGATGAGCCATGCTCCATCCCAGTAAAACGTACACATTTTGTCCTGGTTAGTGGCCAGCCCAGCCCAAACCCCGACACGTTTCAAGCCTGAGTGAGGGACAAAGTAATAGCAGCTCCTTTCAGAGCTGCACAACCCTCTGAGGGACAAAAAAGAGGGAAAACCCTGAAAAAATATAGGAAACAACCCAGCCTGCTGCAAGGTGGGGTGCATGGATCCTTTGTTTTGGGAGGATCTGCACATCGCAACACTTCACTTTACAACTGCTCCAAATGGGAATGGGAAAACTTCAAGCCAAGTGTTCTGGGGTGGCCAAATTATTATTGTATTTTCATAATTTTCCTGAACTGCACTAAAATGAACATCAGAGATGCCCCGTGATGAACGCGTGCAATGCTACTTTCCACTGGAAAGTCCTTCCCGATGCACCAACCCCCCCATCCCCACAAGGTGAAAGGGAAAACCTGTGACAGCACGCAAGGCGATGGGCAGGAGCTTTTACAAAGGGGAGAGAGCATCATATTTACCGTGAGGCTTTCTGCTTGAATAAAGTGACTCAGATAACACACTTGGGCTCTGCTTTGCGCATGCCGGAGCCTGCTTGCAGCTACTCCCAGCTCCTCAGATGATATACCATTTGGGATTAAACCCGCTCGAAAAGATTTAACTGACTTCATGAGCAATTTAAGAGCTGCGGGATTGTGCCTTGATGGTGCGGCGGATCCCGATGCAGCGTCAGAGGTGGAAGCACATCAGTCCAGCTCTGCCTCAGGTCTGGACCAGCACTGCCAGTCCCAGCTTGGGAACTGCAGCTCTTGAGGACATAACGACAGCCGGCGTTAACCTCGGCCAGCCCAGATTCTCTTAATTGCTTACCTTGGGTTGATGCTGGCACCGGGGGCTCGCTGCAAAGGGCGGGGGTTTTATCAAAACCAGGCTTGTTTTTCATAAAATCGGAAATTAAACTAATAATATTGCTCTGCTGCTGTATAAACCTTTACATCCTTAGGCTTTAATAAGTTTTGCAACGGATGGAACGATTATCAGCCGTATTTTTTAACGAGTGGAAAACAACTCAGGTGCAGTGGCCATGGCGAGTGTGGAATGAGGGAGGGGTGAAGGGACCTTCCTCCCCGTCCCGCAGTCCCCTCCTGCACCAGGCAGTGATGCTCCTCCAGCTGTTTTGCCAAATTTGGTTCCCAGTGATGCTGAGAGCAGTGATCCCACCCTGCCCCGGGCTGCCTGCGGCAGGGCAGCTCTGCAAGAGCAAACCTAAAAAAACCCTGAATTTCAGTGTCTTTACTGGCCCAGTCCTGCCCCAAGGTGGTGTCACTGCCACCACAGCCGTATTTCTAACCCGTTCTTGCAATCCTCACCCCGCAACATTGCTGCGGGGAGCTGGGAGCACGCAAAATTTCTCCCAAAACAGGGAAGCCTCGCTCCCTCCCTTTCGCCGGCTGGCAGCCCCAGCCCTCTGGTGTTGTACAGGCACGGGAGACGCTCGGAGAACCCACAAGCAATGCTTTGCCTAGCCGGGTCCCATGTTGGAAAATGAAAAAGGAGTTGCAATTTACACTTTAAATGAGTTAATACTCATGAAGTGCTCTTGTATCAGTGCAGGAGGTTGTCAGAGCCAACGCAACAAAATGCTAATTCAGCTCTGCAATCAATGGTGCCTTTCTCAGAAGTGGCTCGATAATTATGTCTAAACAGAAGTGAGTTTTTTAAAGAGGTAAACAGCTGAAATTCATTACCTCCCTCTCTAGTTATGTGGAGTGAATTGGTGACGTTGGCAAACGCAGGAGGTTTCCGAGGGCTGCCCATGGGCAAGTTCAGGTACTGCTGGCAGCCATGATGCAACGGGGAAGGGCACGATGCTGCTCTCCGCATTGGATTTCACTGGAATGAAGAAGACTTACAGGACCAGAGTATGCAATTATAATCAACAGCTCATCAGACGTAGGCCTGACCCAAGTTGGGCAGTGGTCACGTCCCCAGCACTGACCCATGCAAGCCCCTGTGGAGGGATGCGCCCGCAAGGAACAGCAGAGTTTGGGCCGAGGGAAACAGAGCTGCAGCACACCAGCTTATCTTCTGATGCATCAAGTCTCCAGGAAGATATTTATTTAGCAATAGAAGAAAAAATATCTATTCTATTTGCTAATAGAAGAAAAAAGATCAGTTAAGGCTATTTGGAAAGACTGCCGCAAACTATGGTCTTTCCTTGAGAGATAATTACTTATCTGGTTTTCCCGTCTAATAAACACACTTCGGTATTAATGAGGCCCCTCCTCAGCACCACTTACAGCTTTCAAAAGAGCATGTCAGCAAATCACCAGGAAAAATGATCACAGCCCTGGGATGCACACGGATGTTAGCAAAGCTTTGGGAAAAGAGCAAAAAAACTCAACCTCTCGGATTTCTTTCAGTGTGCACAGACATGAACAAGACCCACAACAGCCACGGTGGGCAGAGAGGCTCCAGGCTGGGCTCGGCATCCGGGATGCTCCGACTTAATTCCACCCACTTCCCCATGTAGGAAATCCAAAGCGCGTTTCGCTGGGAGCGCGCGTGCCCGACCGAGGCTCTTAGCAAGTGTTATTGCCAGCAGAGCAGAAGAGCAGACAGGGAAAGCAGGGCTGGGAAAGGCTCTCGGATGTCAGAAACTACGGGGGTGTCGGGGTCCCGGCACAGGCTCCCCAGGGGGACACCGGCTGCCCGGGGAGTTTGGGGTCTGACCCCCAGCCCGCTGCTGTCTGAGGAGAGACTCCTGACCCAAGCAGGATTGCAGCGAGCTAAAGGAGAACAAATATTGACCTGGATGCTGAAATGAGCTTGCGGGGGATTTTTTGGCTGCTAGCTGCTTTTTACTGGGGCTAAATGGTTATAAAATTCAGTGGATGTTTGCAACGGAGAGCGACAGCTACCAGCCAGAGCGAGGTGAAGGCTGTCGAGAGCCTCTGTGAACCAGGCTTTAAATTTTGGTAGAAATCATCTGGATTTGAACTGGCTCCTTTTTGTGTTTGCCTCCTGAGGGTGCTGCGGGAAGAGGCATTTTGCTCTGAGCACTGATGGACATTTTAACATTAAGCTGCAACGGTGATCGACGGCATTTAGGGTTTAGTACTTGGTCAAGCACAGCTGTAAACTCGACTGGCTCTGGCCCCAATCCAGCAAAGCACTTAAACGTGCCTTCTCCTGCGGATTTCGCCCAGGCTTAAAGAGCAGGCAGGGCAGTAAATGGAGGGTGAGCCTGATGCACGAGGAGGGGAGGATGCAGTGCTGCCCGATGGCGGGGAGAGGAGGGGGTCAGGCAGCGAGTGATGGGGCAGGAGGGGAATTCCCAGAAGATCACCGGTGGTCTTATTTACACGTGTTTCACAGGCAAGTCGGGACCAAGGAAGCATATAATGACTGTAATTGGTGGCACACAGATGATTAACCTGCATTTCTCAAGTTCTCCCAGTGCAGTTTTCTTCGTCTCAATTTTCTTCTCCTAAAAAGTACTACCTTGGGTTTATTTTCCAATAGCAAATGAACCCAGGGCTTTCAGCTTTAATGGGGCAATTCTGCGGCAATGAGAAGTTGGCACCTTGTGGAGGCAGGACGGCAGGGCTGAGCGAAGAACAAACCGCATCTGGTATTTCTCCCATTCAATAACAGAACAAAGATAAAACATGGTGTTCAAAGAAAAACTAAAGGCATCATAGGAGGCACACAGCTGCAGACAGGTTTCCGGGCTCAGCACATAAGCTGGAAAACAATAAATACAAGCCCAAAGCAGCGATTCCCACCTTGGGCTGAACTCCTCTGGAGGTGTTCTGGGCTGTATATGCCAACCGCCTTTTCTGGCATGACAGAATTGTCTGCTGTGATGTGGATATAAAACCAAACATAAGACAGGTAGCAATTCATTTGCAAGCACAGACAGGCCGGGAAAAATGAGAAAAGACTCTCGGATGAAGCAGCGTGGGCAATCCTTTTGAAAAGATTTTGCGGTGCTCCTCTGGAAGAACTTGTCTCGTGGGCTTAGTATCAACATACTCAATGTCCAAGTCATTAAACATGCATAATAAATCCAGGCAAATACGTAAACCCATTTCTCTAGGTTAATTCTGGGCCTTTTATCATTTGGTGTGGCTGAACAGGTCAAAGGTGTAGAGCGCACCAGCAGAGAGAGACAGCACCTGAGTTGTCCTTATAGGAGCTAATGCAACGTCTGAGCTCCAGCCCCAGGTCAGCCGTGCTGCTTTCTGAGCTGCCCAGAGAGCCTTCACTGGCCTCGCTTCTCCCGAAAAGGAGGACATTTGAAGGTGCGGACACTGGGACTTCAGGCTTTTCCTAACTTTTCCTTGTGTGTCTCCTCCTCTGGGGATTTGCTGGAAGCTCCAGCCATCAGCACACATCCAACCTGGTTAAGACACCAAGCTGCAGTGCTCTTAACCTGTTGAAAACCCTTAAGACTTGGTGGTACCAAAACTCATTTAGCGTAGCTAATTGCAGCCCTCACGAACACAGATCTTGCACCCCTGTGGTTTTGACGTGATTGCTTTTTCTACCTGTTCTCATCGGGAGACTCTGGATAGGATATCCCAGACTTGCTCTGTGCTGTACCCATGAGACTGCTCCGCAGATGGGTGTGATGCTACAAGGCAATCTCCTCTCTCTCCCACTGGTCCATATGGCAGTCCTTCTTATGGGTGGTAGATGAGACAGGCACAGTGCACTGCACCCCTCACCCTGTCCGTGGGTAATGCATTTCTACATAGTCTTACCTCCCACCATGCCAGTGGCTCGGCATCTGCACTGGGAAGGATCCGCTATATGTGTTGACAGCAGAATCAGAGTTGCCCAGTTATGAAATTACTCACATCTGTAGAATCTTGAGCGTGGCACAGATTCTCAAAATGACCTGGGAGATGTGCTCCACTGACCTTCTACGGTGTTTCCTTGAGTTCAGCCGCAGCTATTGAAGCAAACTGTCCCCTAGAAGACTTCTGTGCCCTTCTCCATGCACTGAACAAGGTGAGAATGATGACATTCTTCTGATTTTAGTATCAGGACCAGAGGTTTCCATGTTTCCCGTTGTAAATACCATGTTTCCTGTTGTAAATACCAATCTGGGGACTGGGACCAGGACCTCAACATCTCCTGTGCATCTCACGAATCTGGGGACTGGGACCAGGACCTCAACATCTCCTGTGCATCTCACGAATCTGGGGACTGGGACCAGGACCTCAACATCTCCTGTGCATCTCAGCCTCTCAATGGCTTTAATCCACAGCCCAGTTGTGTCGAGTTCTCCTACAGCTTTCTACCACGCACAGGACATCATTGCCAACAAGCTGATGCTCTTGCTAAACCCATTTTTGACCATGAAACCATTAGAAAGTTTCCAGTCTGTTTGCAAGCAAAAACCAAACCATACAAGAATAGTGGCATCCCCAACAAGTAAACCAGAATTCTTTAAAAAAATTGTTCATATCTGGCTATAAGCAGCAGAAACTCCTCAGCCTTGCAAGGGAACTTGACACCGCTTCTTCTATCCATGAGTTAGATCCCATAATCCACTTTCCTCCACCCAAGATGTTGCTCTGTCTTCAACACCAGACTCGGCACGACAAGCTTACTGTAGCCCTCAGTGCTTGCCATGACCTGATGTTCCCCGGCTGATGGAAATGATCCCTCTCCCCTGGGCAGGATGGCATGGTTTGGTGCTGAGAGCTGTAATTTTTAGCATTGTTCCTCTCCTGACTGTGTTGGGTAATTGGTGCTTCGTGGCGGCCGTCGCAGGGCTGCGGCGACAGCGAAATTTGCTCGGCCGTGCTGCACAGTCAAACAGCTTCTCCAGAAAGAAAAATATTTTGCCGTCTCCAGACTCTGCATTGAGTAAAAATAACTCTCAATTCCCCTTTCAATTAGTCGAACGTCATGAAGGGCTGAAATGTGCATCTAATTGTGCCTTTCTTGCCTCAAATTATCTCTGAGAAAGCGGCTCAGTTCCTGCCGGTCCCTTGGTACCGCAGGGCATCGTGCCGGGGCTGGTCCCTGTGGGAGGGCAGCCAGCACGGGGACAACGGGGCAGCCCATCCAGTGGGGTCTCTAGTGGGAAGTGAAAAAAGTTTTTTGGGGAAAAAAGGGAGAGAAAGAGCTTGCAGAGGCAGAGGAAGGGAAAGCTCTAGGCCACGGTGAGGGTGGCGGGGACTGGAGCAGGAGTGGGGTGCAGAGCTGTACAACCCTCTTCAGAAAGGGCAAGGCTGAAAATTCAGAAGCTGCTCTAACTCTAAGGCACATGGAGAAATATACTTAACTTAAAAAAGAAAAAAAAATCCAAGAAGAAAAAAACTATTTGCTTGCAGACTACAGTTCATTAATTGCAACAGACTTAAATTTGGGAATTGTGCTTCCTTGCCCAACAAACTGTTGGAAAATATTTAACCAAAGAATTGATGGAGAAAGTCTCTAAAGCCCATCGTGGAGAGGCACACCGACACCGTCTGCCTGCAACGCAGCCGCTCTGCCAATGCGTGGCTCCCCAGTGGCTGCAGTCCCCCTCGGTGGCACTAAGCCACGTGGAGGAGGTGACACCCATGCTGGCTCCCGGGGAGCCCTACAGCAGCACTTGCTCTATTCTCTCCGCCTGTCGTCTCTTTTTTTTTTCCTCTCTGGGCGATGAATAATGAGAATAAAAATGCGAAAGAAAGCGGTATGACAGTCAATTACTGCCTTTGTGATTAACCACCCAAGAGCAGCCCCTGCTCAAAACAGCACTTGATGCTCCTTTTAAGCAAAACCATTCCGCTGGATCCCATGATGGACGTTTAAACAGGAAGACAAAGTATCTGCTGATTTATTTTCTTGTTTTCTTATATAATCACAGCTTCCCTAAATGTTAATGACTCCACACTACACAACTGCCAGCAGTATTTGCATACAAGCCTTGCTTCTGTATGTGCGAACGCACCTCACTCTCGCTAGCGGAGGTGTTGGTGTGTTGGGGGAAAGAGCAAATTGCTGCGCTTGGGGGTCCCCACTTGAGGAAAAGAACCCACGGCTCTTTGCAGATAAAGGCAAGAAGCTCGGCTGCTCAGCCCCCGAGGGTTTCAGCGTGGGGTGACAAAGCTGGGACAAAATCTAAACTGCAGCATCCCAGGATGAAGGTCTGAGCTGGCACCAGGAGCCATGGGGCTGCGGAGGGGATGCTGAGTCCCGCAGCAGCCCTGGGAGGTCCTTCCCGCCTGCACCAAAGCACCCGAATTGATGGCGATCCACCCTTTCCTTGCAAACAAACATCAGCAAAATGGACAAAACCCTTTCTACAGAGAGAGGTAAGAGCTCCAAGGACAAATCTTTCCCCAGCATCCAATTAAAGGTTTCATTATTCCCTATTAGCGCATTGGGAAGAGCAGGATTACCTAAAGCAAAGACAGTCTGCTCTATCTGGAGACTGGCAGTGGCCACACACGTTCACATCGCACACTGAAGTTACACAAAGCTAATGAAACTACCCGCCCAGCACACATTAATCAAGCACCCCGACACAGCACCGTGCCCAGATTCAAAGAGGAAAACGCGGGATCTCCGTTCGAGGTGAGCAAAGTCTTGAACCCTGACTATCTCACTGCGAGTTTCTCCTCTTTTCATTCATTTCATAAAGAAACCTGACTTCTACCAACTTAGTTTTTACCAGACCGAGCACCTTACCCATGTAACTCTGTCTGGAGTGCATTTTCCTCTGCCCGGTGCTGCCGCTTTTCTCTGTACGGAGAATCAGAGTTGACGGGTACAGGACCAGCACAGGATGCAGCCGGTGGGGCTCTGCTTTAGAGTCGTGTTTGGGAAAAACACTTTGCCATTTTGTGTCTCTGTTTCCCCACTTCTACAACCAGGAGGAAGCAAACAACATCTTTTTTCAAAATGCTTTGAGCTCGATTGATAAGAAATAGTAAATAAACCATCATTGCTTAAACTTCAGCAATTTACCCCCAAAAGTTCTGACCTTTCTCTTTGTCCCCACCTAAATATACCAGTCTGGGACCAGACCATTAAAGTCATTTAGCCCATCTCTTCTCCCTGGATTTGTCCAAACATACGATAAAATGATGTCACAACGAACTGGGATCACCACCAGGACTGAGTGCCACTACAGTGAGAAACCACGTTTTTGGGTTACATCGGGGTTTCAGTTAAAGTCTGATCCCCTCCCCTGCCACCTGGGTGGCGAGGCAGCCTGTCTGGAGTGTGATGGCTTTCTCCAAGGGTTTTGTTACAAAGTCTCAGCGATTCTCTCTGTGATTAGAGATTCAGTTTTTCAGACAGATAAGCGTTCGTGCCAGACTTGGTGATCCTGTTGCCATCACTAACACCTGCACACTCAACAGTCAAGAAAACACTTTAAACAAACCAAACCCAAGTTATTTTAACTCTGCCTGAAGTTATTTTAACTCTTTAGGGAATCCAGCCGAGGCGTTTTCCCTCCCCACAAATCAGCTGCCCCAGGTTGCAATGCAAAGCACTGGCTAAAGCTGTCTGACCCCTGAGATGCTTAAACACAGCCTTTTTCTTCCTCTTCCCTCCCCCCCTTTTCCCGGAGAACTGCATCTCTGAAGAAGTTAAAGGTTACCTGGAGGTTTACAGAACTGCACCGTGAGATGAGCAAAAAATTATTTCTCTTTATCAGACTTTGTGTCAGCCTCGCGCAGCCCAGAAGACTCCAGCCTGCGTGTCGCTTCCAATAAAATATCCGGAATGAAGGTACCATTTAGAAATGCTTTATGAATATGTATTAAATTATTATTAGAAGCAATGACTGCGCATTCTTTAAAAGCTTATTGTAAATCATCATGCAATAAAATACATCAAAAATAAACTCTCAACCACTGATGCTTTAATAAGCTGCAATAAAAACACATATCAGAGCTTGTAAAGCTGCTGAGCATAACTACGTGCGGCTTTAAGGAATTAAATTAAGTCTGTTCGACACCTCCAGCCTGCAAACACTTTGGCAAGGCTGTACCCCAACGGGAGGTGGGAGCAAGAGGAGCTCAGCGCCATGGGACCACGGGTCGTGCAGGAGCGGGAAAACCCCACAGGAGTTAAAACGCGGGCAGCATGGGAAATCTGCGGCATCCCGAGGGCTGGGAAAGGAGAGGTGGGGCAGGGAAGGCCAAGCACCACGTTCAGACACCAGTTGCACATGGAACTTGCTTCCAGGCAGGTTTTTATCAGGTGAAACTCCAAAGTTTTGGTTTGGCTTTTTTTCTGCATAAGGAACCTGGCACGTCCCAGCCCTGCAGTGTGGACAGCGGGCAACGAGGGTCGTGTTTTGAGCAGAGGGAAACCGTCAGGAACCAGCCCCGCATCCTGACGGATCTGCAGCCCGTCCAGGGCAGGGGCCGAGCCTCCTGGATGCGGCAGGGGAGAACAGGCTCCCACATCGCCTGAAAACCAAAGCTTCCCCATGCACGTACTGGCTGCAGGCAGCCCCGGTCTTCTCAAGCATTTTACTCCCACAAACGCCCCTGGCCCATGAATGAATCCTGCACAAGCAACAGACTTTACTTCCTTTCCAAACGCAAATTTGGGATATGCCTATAAACGTTAGGGTGCAAAAAGAGGCTCTGCTCGCCCCTGTGCAAAGTCACAGAATCCTAGAATCACAGAATTGTCTGGGTTGGAAGGGACCTTTAAGATCATCAAGTCCAACCATCAACCTCACACTGCCAAGTCCACCACTAAACCATGTCCCTCAGCACCACATCTACCCGTCTTTTAAATACCTCCAGGGATGGCGACTCCACCACTTCCACTCCACCACAACTCTTTCTGTGGAGAACTTTTCCCTAATATCCAACCTAAAAAGTCCCCCCAAGCCAAGCCTGCAGGAGCCACCCAGGCAGTCGCCATACACAGCCCCTCCATTCATCCCCTCCTTGCTTTACCGATGACAATAAATCATTCTGTTCCATCATTTTATTATTATTTCTAGCAAGCCTGAGGAAAGAAATCACTTCATTTAACTTCAAAGATCTGCTGTGCCTATCTCTCGGGAACATCCGAAATGCTGCTGCTGCATCGCATCTCAGCTGCTGGTGCTGCCCGTGTGCGCGCTGAACCTGGTCCTACCTCGAGATTTTGATCTCCTTCTGGGAAATCACGGTTGGGTTTGACTTCTTGAAATTAATGGCTGGCGCATCCCTCGGTCCCTGTTTGCTGAGAGCGATCTGCAAATGCAGCGAGAATGAGCAGCAGAGTCCACTGACATTTCCCCACTTGAACTTTTCTCTTTTTCCTGTTTTCTTTATTTGGCAAAATCAGTTTCCACAGAAGATGGCTGTTTTGGTAACAATAACAAAATCTGGGTTGAAAAAAAGGCAAGACGAAATTAAAAAATATTTTCGTCAGTCGGTGACTGGGAATCATGAGAATTTTCATTCAAATCCAAACTATTTCATCCCGGTTTCATTCTGCTGATTTGTGGCTCTTTTCCCCTCTCTGGAAAGTCCACTTGTACAGAAGGGACAAACCAACATCCTGGGCCAGGACGATTTCTGTTTATCCCAACCACTGCTCGGGAGCAAACTCTGACCTTTTAAACCACAGAGAACCGTAAAATTATACCGACAACAGTTAAGAGCTTCTAAAACAAAGCTCCTGGCGTTTGACTCTAAGGACCCTCCGATCTGCGGGCTGCCTCTGTAACCCTTGGCTGGGTGTTTCAAGAGGACAAGACCAATTTTTGCAGGTCCTCCGAGGAGACGGGGCCAGAGCGAAGGCAGGGTGAGGCAGAGCACGGGCATCGCCTCCGTGCCGGGGTCACCCAGGAAAGCCCCAGCACTCCGGTCATTTTCAATTAAATTGTCTGGAGAATTGCAGCATCTTCCTTTGGCCGGGGAGAGAGAGGAGCAAGCCAAACTTCTAGCTATTTTGTAACCCTAGTTTTTATGAGTGTTTATTGCAAGCTCCTCTGAAAACAAACAAACGATTTGTAAGAGCAGAGGAGCTGGCTGAAACGCTGACGGCTGCCTTCGGTGTGAAATGGAAATGAGAAATACCTGCAGGCCGTAGCAATCGGCTCCAGGTAATTTTCGCTGAGAGACAGAGAGAGGGTTCAGCGAAGCAAAGGGAAATGCCGCACGGGCGTCTTATCGGAGCCGCTTTCATGTCGCAAAACTTCTTTCCCTCCATCATTTCTCTGAGGAGGGAATTTTGCCTCGCAGGGCGGAATGGACGCTGTCTGAGCCCACATGACAAATGGCGTTTTGACGCTACCTTTCGCTCCCCAAGCGAAGAGGACTCAAGCGGCACCTGTAATTTGGCCCCGAGGGCTGAGCCCACCAGACGGAGAAGGCAGCCCCACCACTTCTGGAGAGCCCCAACCACTTCTGTTGCCGTTTGCTTTGCCTTGCAGGAAGGGTTTCCACACGGGGAAATCAATCCAGGCAAGGAAAAGGCATTAAAATTATGCAAAGAGCTTTCACAGCTGAGAATAGCAGCTCCTGATCTGTGCTGTCATTTCCTGATTAGAAATAAGTAAGCCAGTCCTCCGTGTGCAGGGAGACACCGGCGCCGGCGAGAGGATGCCCAGCGTGGCCGACCGGGACTTACAGACAAGGAAGGGTCATAAAAAAGCCAGATGTTAATGGCCAAATCATTAACCAGCAATCAGTCGTAGTCCAGCACAGGACCTGCACAGCACTGAAGCATCATATGGATCCCTTTGGGACTTAAAAACACTCTATCGAGTATTACAGCATGGAACTTGCCTTGCTTCATCAGAGAACTAAAAGTCAAATGTTATTCCCTCAGAAACAGGTCTCCCGGAGACCGTTGTTCCAGCAAACAACACAGCAGCAAAGAGCGCGTCTGAGCCAGGGCTTTAACGGAGCACTGGGGTGGCACTGATCTGCGCGGGAGGCACTACCGGCAATGCCCAGCATCACAGATGCCTTCACCAATTAGCACTCGGGTAATTGGTTAGGAAAGTATCAAGCACCAGCAGGCTGATCTGCTATTTGTACGGCCCGAAATAGGAGGATGCAGTAAAAGGAATTTCCTGCCGGAGCTTTTCTGCAGGCAGGAACTGCGCTAAGGCTCCTCTGGTGGGAGCCTCCCGACTTTCAGCACGTGCTGGAAACATCCCCGCGTTTCTTGCCAGGGTGACCAGACGGGCTGAGGGGTGGCTGTTATGGACGGTCCCAATTTACCCGGACAAAAGAAGACGCTTTTGCACATTACATCGAACTTGCACCACGGCCACTTTGCTAAAAGGTGGTGTCAAGTGCGGGGACTGGGGATGCCTGAAGGCATCAAAGACCCTGGTATTAAAATCAAACAAAAACCTAGACCCAGAAATCATATGTGCACTTAATTTTCTGTATTTATATCATCTGGTTGAGGTTAAGTCATAAACCAAGGGAAGAGCAAAGACTTGCAGAGTGGGACCTACTGGCCCCCACGTTTCCAGCCCAGCTTTGTTGACCCAGGGATGGGTGGCTTTGACAAACATCACATTTGGGAGTTTCCAACCAAGCACAGAACCTGACCCCACTCAGCCAAAGACTAAGCACTGTGTGTTTGCGCCCGTGCGATGCCAGCGAGCTGGCGTAAGCGTGAATCAGATTTCCCAGCTTTCTGAAAGAAGACACAGTGGGAGGCTGGAAACCGATGCCTGGGGAAGGCTGATGGAGGAGTATCCCTTTCACCTCCCTTCACGGCAGAGCCCATCAATCCTGCGAAGCAGCAAACACAGAACGGCCTCCAAATCTCTATTAACCCACGCTAATGTGGCAGCCCCGGACAGCACTGGCGTACAGCTCAATCAAAGTGTCAGAAGATGAATGAAATTAGGATTTGATGAAATTGCATTTGCAGCGTAGCAGTGACAGTAAGGGCATGTGCATATGTATCCTCTTCTCATCTTCCATGCCTCGCTAGAGCGGCCGGAGATAAATTTACTGAAGGCTCCAGGAGCCGAGCAGTAACAATGTATCTCGCTATTCCGTCTTTTATAAGGACACAGCGATGGCTCACTCAGGAGATACCCACTGTCAATTAAACCTAAATATCTGCCTATGCTTCTTGAAACCCTGGAAACTGCAGAGAGAAGAGGACAGAAGAAGGACAAACTGCTCAAATCCCAGATCTCACAAGAGCTATGGTGCTGGCCTGAAGGGCACGTTGCCCCATTATCATGGGACGCCCCATTATCCTCACCAGGATGGTGCTGGTTTCCATCAGCAAAGTCATCAACCCAGAAACCCTGGTGAGGGACTGCTAAGAAGATGTAGCTGCACCATGGAAGAGGAGTCTCGGCTCGGGAGCTTTTGCCCAGGGATCCCTTGCCCTGCGTACACATGCCTGATACCACAGTGACCAACTCAAGTTCTCTGTCGCTCTCATTAAAAGCCTAAAGTTCAATTTGCCAATATGGATTTAGCACAAGACTAAATGCAGAGCCATGCCCAGCAAAACCTGACTTTTGCAGCCCACAGTTTGCAGGCACGAAGCAGAAAACACTGCCGAGATAAGCACGTGGCACAGAGCCCTCCACAGCCACCATAAATTCTTTTGAAATATTAATATTAATAATTAACTATGTTCCACTGCATTATCTCTTCTCATCCCCTTCAGTGCAACTTACTTGTCTCACAGATTTGAAAGTGAATGTGAGTGACATAAAATGTTAATACTTAGGGACAACATCTAAGTAAATAGATAAAAGCATCCCACCCCTTCCTTTATCCATCTCATGATTTATTCTGTTTTCGCATTCTCCATACAGTTGTTTTGCAATGACAAAGTTGCATCTTTCACAAACCATGGAAATACAAGTCTGCTTTGAATCGTGACTAAACAGTCCCTTGAAGGATTAAAAATAAGGGAAAAATCTGAGTTTTTTCCCCCACCTACCAAACCCAGCATATTAAATCTGAGATGAAGGCCCCGGTGGAGAAGAACATTTTGAAGCTGCAGAAAGTAAGTGCCAAAGGAGCTGCGGCTGTTTTGGGGCACGGGGGTGGTCAGGGAAGAATGTTTTTCTGTTGTTTTCCTCTGATTCAAAGAAATAGTTTGAAACAGTAAGAACAGACTGAATGACCGCGAGACACTCAGTGTAGGTCAGGCGTCTGCTGTGCCTATGCTAGATCAGCAATTCAAAGTCCGTCTACCTCTTTCCGGGCTCCAGTAAAGACGGGCTACACACTCAGACCTCCTTGGGCACCACGCTACTGGTTCATAAAACCAGCATACACCATTCATTTAAAAACCAATCAGCAAGATAATCCCCTCTGCGGCGACAGGCAGCGGAGCTGGCCGAACCACGGGGAAAGGCAGCCTGCGAAACCAGCGGTATGCACAGCGGCTGAAGCCGATCCCAACCGAGTCCTCACGTTGTCCTACTTCAGATGTTTTATCAGCATTGTCATCAGAAGGGAATGACTTTGGTCTCTCCCTCTCTGCAGCTCTTATCTGCCCTTCGCATTGCTCTAATCTGTTTGCTTGTTTGTTTGCTCTGTCTCTCCAGCTGGAGACAGAGGTTGGACCAAAAAATATTTGCATTCCAGTTCAGAGTCACTGCAAAGGCCTCCAGACCTCTTCCTCCTCAGACATGAAAAATCTTTGCGTTTAAGATCTGATCAGTTGCAGAAAACCCAAAGAAACCCCTCAAAGCCACTTGTCTATGATGCTCGGGAAGGGGCCATGAACTAAAATGCGTGTAAACCCTGCAAGCCCACGGGCCTGGGTGAAGCAACCCCATCTGCTGCTCTCGGTGCATCGCTACCCTCGTTATTTCCTTAATTAAAGTGGGATTGCTCCATCGCGGCGAGAGGAAAGAGAGAGCCTGGTACCCTTTCAAGGAATCCCAAGACTATTTGCAAGGGAGCTCTGTTTTTCCTTGGTTTCAAGAAGCTCGTGCCTACTGAGCAATTTTACTAAAAATACTGGGAGTGTTTTGACATTGAATGGTGCCAGAAATACACCCCGTCCGCAGCGTAAGGAGGGAAGCATATGCTACGCTCCATTTCAAGGTCTTCTCCAAAAGCTGGGCTGAGAGGTTGGGGGCGGAGAACGCGCTTTAAAATAGCATTTTGCAAACTTCTGGGGAGGTTATTGGCAATAGAACATGTAATTCTGGAAACGTCTTAGCAATTAAAAGTGACTAACTGCAAGAGGAGGATTTCCCCCGTCACCTCGTTTGGTTTTATCAAGGCGGCGCCTTCCCCTGCCTGCACCGTGCCCTGCGTCCCGCCGCGCGACACCCCGCGTCCCCGCGCACTTGCACCGCCAATCTTCTCCTTAATTGCTTCTGACATCACTACCTAATCACTTGTCATCTTTAAGTGACAATTTTTTCTTTCCTTTTTGTTTTTTTTTCCTCCCCCTCCATGGTGCATCGCCAACTCATTTAAAGCTCAGCTGTAAAAATTCATACCTGCATAGATGGAGACGGAGTCAGATGCAGCAAAGGGGCTTCGCTCCCCGAGCTGCTGAGCGTGGCTTTGGTGGGCACCCAAAGACCCATCCTGTGTTCTTGCTTTTCCCTGTAAGTCACTAAAAGCAGCTGATTTTCATGAAAACGGAAAGCGCTTCCACCGGAAAAGCCCTTCAAACGTGGTTTGGAGCTTTGCACCATGTTCAGCATCTCTCCTGCAGCGTGCCCCCTGATCCAGTTCCAGCCTTACAAGGGCACAACGAGCTTTTGCGAACAAGTTTGCAAACCAGTTTGCAAAAAGACGACCTGAAGCGGGGCGGGGGGAGCTGAAGCCCTGCGGGCAGGAGGGGACACACCGCGCCCCGACTCCGCAGAAGGACATCTCAGCCCTGGATTTGCAGAGATTATTACAGCCCCGCACTCACTATTCCGAATTTCTTTGTAGTTGTGGGATGAGGGTCTCAATGCAGCACATGGGAGGGGAAATAGCAACACTGCAGCCTCCCTGGTCTCGTCGGTCCTAAGATTTGGGAAGGACAGAAGGGCAGGAGCCGCTGGGCTTTCGGTAGGGAACCAAGCAGGGAGGAGGAGATGCGGAGAAGGGGACTTCCATTCCTCTGGCGTTTTATATAAATTGAAGGTTACAGACTGACAGCTCCAAATGAGGAATTGCCAAATGTTGGCCTCCTCATTGTCAGAGCCTAAGAAAGTGTGACAGAAGCGGTGGGTGTGAATTTTAATGTTTTATTTTGCCTGATCTTGGGAAAGCTTCCCTCGTTTGCATTTGAAGTTCCTTAGTAAATTATTCTGACTTCACTTACCTTTTTTTTCCAAAGAGCAACATCTGGAGTGTTACAACAATCACTCTAATTTTTAGTTACCTCTGAAGGATGGGAATGGGTGAAAAAGAGCCTTGCTGGCAGACCTAAACAGCAAAAGCCATCCTTGTGTCCCAAAATCTGCTCTCAGTAGCCTTGTGGAGAGTAGTCAAATGCCATTTATAGGAGTTTGGGGCTCCAGTAGGACTTCACCAGAGCTCAAAGTGCCTTAGAAAAATTAAGGAACGCCCCGGCTCTGTTCCGACAGAGGAGCTGCCTCCTCCCTGCCTGGCTCTGGAACCACGCAGGGATGTCTGCTCAGCAAGAGGCCCGAGACCAGGGTTTGGCATTAGCCATAGGAAACAGGGCTGCAACCGCGGTCCTTGGCTTCAGCCGCTTATCAGCCCTGCGCCTGGTCCGCTTGTGCCGTTTAATTACACGGATGGATTTTCTGTGCCAGGTTCCTCAAACTGCAGGGCTTCAAAATTCATTAAGATCTTCAAGCAGTTCCAGCAAAATGAGAGTAAATTTCCAGGCTAGGCTGGCAGGAGGGTCGAAGCTCTCCCGCAGCACGCCCCATATCCCCAGCCCCTTGCCAAGCCTGCGGCTGCCCAGGGACCTTCGCCCCGTGTCTGGCCCCAGTGGGTGCTGATCCAAGGTCCCGTGGCTCCACACAGGACTCAAAGCTTCACCGAGCAACCTGCCTGCCTGTCGTTTGGGCAGAGGATCGGGTGGATTGCTGCACAGTTAGCCAATTGTCACTACAGGGTATCGTTAGCTGTATGCATTCCTCAAGGACACGGACATGTTGGAGCGGGTCCAGACAGCCCACGCAGATGATCAGAGGGCTGGAGCACCTCTCCTATGAAAACAGGCTGAGAGAGTTGGGGGTGTTCAGCTTGGAGAAAAGAAGGCTCCGGGAGACCTTATAGCCCCTTCCAGTACCTAAAGGGGCTACAGAAGAGCTGGGGAGGGACTCTTGATCAGGGAGTGGAGTGATAGAACGAGGAGGAACAGTTTAAAACTGAAAGACGTGAGATTTAGATCAGATGTTACGAAGAAATTCTTTACTCTGAGCATGGCGAGGCACTGGCCCAGGTTGCCCAGGGAAGTTGTGGCTGCCCCATCCCTGGAGGTGTTCAAGGCCGGGCTGGATGGGGCTTGGAGCAACCTGGGCTGGTGGGAGGTGTCCCTGCCCAGGGCAGTGGGGTTGGAACTGGATGATCTTTAAGGTCTCTTTCAGCTCTGACCATTCTATGATTCTCAGACTAACTTCATCAGGCGCAACAGCACTGCAGAGCTCAAGCCCCCCAGCACTCGTGATGGGTCTTACAGCACACAGCCCCCTGTTTTGCTATAAACCTGTATATCAAAAATAATCACCACATGCATCTTTAAACTAAATCCAATCAGCTTTTTTAAAAAAGAAACACCTAGTTTCTGCAATGGCGTTGCAATCACCTTGGGCCAACCAGCTGTACTGGCTGGGGGCAAACAGATCAGTACAAAGAAATGTAAATTTGGCAACCAACCCATTAACTTCCAAGTGAATCCGGATGACCACGCAGCAAAGGAGTTTTTGCATCTCCCATGCTGTGTCTTGTCAGGTATCCCTCCCCTCCGCTCCTTGCCCGGACCCAGGAAGAGACTTTGCTGCGACAACAAGATTTGAGCCCATTTTATGCACTAAAATGCTCACGTTGCTGACATGACTTAACCACTTTACCGAAATCCATTACCACGGGCAAAAGGGAACAACAACATCCATGGAAGAGAAAAATCCATGGAGGATTATGAGATGTAGAAGGACAGATCTGACTCCAGCAGCGCGGGAGGAGCTGAGTGCTGGAGGCAGGGCTGGCACTGGGGCAACGCCGTGACACGCTCGCTCTGCTCCTCACCCATTGCTGGGTGATGTTTTGCCTTGTTTAATAGGAAATTTTAACCAAGCAAAAGCAATAAAACCAGTACTATAGAAGGTGAAGGAGTATGTGCAAGGAGATACACTCAAGAAGTTTCTGCAAAGCAGGACAGCAGTTTCAAGCCCTGGACCTGAGTTTTCACAGAACAGACTCGGTATCACCCAGCAACCCTTTGCAACCCCGCGTTTGAGGGGTTTGGAAGAGAAATCCTGATGCAATCATAAAAAATTGGGGTTATTTTCACACATTTCTGTGGAGTGAGTTTTCTAGCTCTCCTGCCACAGCCATAGAAGAATAACTCTTTTCCCCAGACTTTATCAATGTCCGTGAAATTTTGAGACATACAAAAACCATCCTCTTTGCCAGCAATTTCTTAAGCCAGCGTAGCACTGCCAAACTGGGGGCAGCCGACCCCAGCCCAATGCTGGACCAAGCAGCAACACAAGGCAGAAAGCTTCTGGATAGCCCGGAGCGTCTCGATCCCCTCCATCACCTGCTTTTTCTTTCCCTCTAAAGTTGCTGGTGGTTTCGGTTGCAGTCTCCACTCAGGAAATTGCAACCCAAACAGGCCCTTTGGCCATCGCTTCATTCAGAAAGCTGAGACATGGAAAAAATCTATCCTCGACCCCGTATAGATGAGTCCACACATGCAACCATGCAAATGCCTTCATGCAAAGCATCCCACCCCTCCAAAGCTGCTCAGAAGGGTTGGACATGATTTCCCATGCACAACCCTGGGGAGAAACATACGGTCCTTTGCCCCTCTTATCATTTTCTTTTTTGACAGCTCCCATGACCATGCTGTCATTTTTAATGCCAGAGACCGCTTTTGAGCGGTTTCTGTAGGAGATGGCTTCTTGTGACCTGGTGTGCTCAACTTGCTTCAAAAGGCTGTAGGGGAACAAGATTGTAATGGAAGAAAAAAGAAAAGCCATTTTCACCTAGGTAATAGTGAAGTTGTAACAGCTACGCTCCAACGCAGCACAATCCTCCTGGCTCACGGCAGAGCAGGCCACCAGCTGGCTGTGTCGCAGGGATAAAAGCAATTTTAAGACCTGCTCCAGCCCTGACCTGTTGCCATTTTAACTCATCTCAACCAATGCATTAAATGCAGCCCTGGTGATCAGACTGCTTCTGGACGGAGCAAGCAGCGCCCATTCCTCTGTCACTTTTAGCCTGGAGAAAAGGAGGCTGAGGGGAGACCTGATGGCTCTCTACAACTGTCTGAAAGGAGGTTGCAGAGAGGTGGGAGTCGACCTGTTCTGTCAAGTAACAGGTGATAGAGCAAGAGGAAATGGCTTCAAGGTGTGCCAAGGGAAGTTTAGACTTGATATTAGGAAGAATTTCTTTACTGAAAGGGTCATCAGGCATTGGAATGTGTTACCCAGGGCACTGGCAGAGTCCCCATCCCTGGAGGTATTTCAGGGTCGTGCAGATATAGTGCTCAGGGACATGGTTTAGTGGTGGGCTTGTCAGTGTTAGGTTACCGATTGGACTAGATGATCTTACAGGTCTTTTCCAATCTAGAAGATTTTGTGAATCTGTGATTCTGTCACCATGGCTATTTTCTCCCTGTAATGCCCTTATCTTTTCCATGGTGTTTCCTTTTTCTGGGTTAAGATTCAATGCTACGCAATGAAAAAGCAGCAGCCAGGTCTAATTTATTGAACCAACTCATTTCCACGGTTCTTACTGTGCACTCCGCTTCAGATGAACAATGAATAAGCTTAAAGAACAATACTCACTCTTAATTAAATGGTGCTGCAAAAAAAATGCATTGGTGTTGGCCTACGGCCATGCTGCTTAAGATTTATTAAATTTGACAGTTTAATATGCTCTGAATATCCGTGCTCCTTCATTAGTAGTGCTCAGAAAACAGTTTAAATATGCTTTCAATTTAATTATACTTCATGCCTACTTCCCTCGTTGTCAGCGGACCGGTGTGCCGTGAGATGACCTCGCCAGCCGAGCCCCTGCTAGGAAGGGCAGACAGCAAAGCCGCGGCTGCTGGTGGAGCCTGGCACAGAGGTGTCCAAGGCAGCGCCGAGGCAAGCCGGCACATCCCTGGGGCACGCAGAGGTTGGCACGCATGATGGCCACCGCCACGTAGCCTTGGCCAAGGCCACCGGGGCTGCCCCGCTGGCAGGGTCCCGGCAGCCCATCGTGCTGTTTTGGTGCCAGGAGCGGCTTCTGCAGCCACGGCGGTGACGAAGCTCTGAAAGGAGCTGCTGGACTGGGGCCAGCATCCTCCCACCATTGGCAGCCGCTGGCATTTCACAGCTCAGAAAATGCCGGGAGATGAATGGGCGCAGAGACCCATCCTGCACTTTGCTCGCCGGGAAGACTCGCTTTTCATGCTTCCCTGCAGCACCTCTATTTCTGCTAAGAAAGGGAATCTAGTTTCCAGACCTACCAACCATGAGATGTGGTCTTGATTCAACAAAATACAAAACATATGCCTCACTTCAGCGCTTAATGTACCATCCACCTGACTGCACACTAAGTCAAGGCTTCAGAAATTAAACATATGTGTAAGAGAAAAAGCCCCAAAGGGTAGAATCAGAATTTATAGAAATAAGGACTTGAAAATAATTTCTCCCTTCCCCAACTACTTGGAGATGTCTTTAAAAGCTGACAGCAAAGCGACAAAGTTGCCAGCATTCAAGTCACTGATAGATTAATTATTCCTACTTTTGGAAAAGGGATATCTAATTTAATCAAACACACTTCAGAAAGCACTAATTGCTGTGGAAGTGACTATCATTTACCTAAAGGGCAACTACACTCAGAGAAACAGAAGTGGCTTTGCTTTCATCCCACCACCATCACCTTCCATTATCTCTGACAGCTACTAATGACACTGCAGACATGGAGGAACTGCCCCATAATTAACAAACCATCTTCCAGGGAGCCAGGAAAATAGACAGCTGAAGACATGCCACAATATTTCCCTTTGCTTTTGTGAGCTGGTGGCAGACATGGCAATGAGACACGGTTTGATGGGAGTCTTGCCTCCCTTCCTGAGCTGACGGTGAGCTTTGGGGACGCAGGTTGAGAATCTTGGTCACAAGCCTGGAAGACACACGCACCCTCGCCCGATCCCTTGCAGCTGAAGACAATCACCATTTTTGTTAGGGATTGGCAGGAAAATAAGACCTGAAAAATTGCACGTTTTTACAGATACATGAGGAATTTGGATTTGAAGAGCTTTAAGATTATATCAAGAGAGAGGCGTGAGTTTATGCAAGGAGTCATAATAACCCCAATCCCTAGATTACTTTCCACCAGTGGAGGATTTTGGCCTGTGGCTCTCCCTTGCCTGTGAATTGTGACTTAACTTTTACAGCGTTCTGCTGTTACGAGGAGTGGCAATAATAAGAAGTCAACACCTTATTTTTCCCAGTAACTTCTTTTCTCTGCTGTATTTATGAGTTTCTGCCACGCTCAGTGGATTCATCGCCCATCCATTCCGTGGGCTCAGCCACTGGCACATCCCTGCAGCACAGCACCTCCCAGCACCCCGGAGCCACCAACGGGTTTATCCTATAGCACCTTATGGAAAGCTACTTTGCCAGAGATTATCCGCTGGTTAAGCACAAAGGAAGCAGGACATAATGAGGTTGAGTGACTGGCACAAGATCACACAGGGAACTAATCACTCCTGGATCCTAACTGCTCCTGGATCCTGCCTGGATGCTTCGGCATCTCCCTTCTAGAGCAAACCACGTGCATGAGGGTGATGGAGAGAGGATGGGAGATGCGATGGTGCCAGCTGTGAGATCCCAAGAGCTTTGCGGAGCGGTTACCGAATGGTGGACAAGTCCACGGCCACGGCAGTGCAGAGGTCAGCCCACTCCTTCTCCCATCGTTGGTCACCAACGAGCTTTTAAGCAAGGAAATCCTGTGATGTTAAGAGCTCCTGCATCACGGGCGGGGAATACGGCGCAGCTTAGTGTAACAGATCCAGAGACGGGGCTAAAACTGATTGAAAAAGGCTCTCCTTTTCCACCCTTTAATTATGGAGCACTTGTACTACAGTGACCTTCAGGGAGAACATGGGGGTTGAACTAAGGACTGCCCGAACCAGCCCACCAAAATTCTTCCTTTTATGGCCCAGCAGCCTCACTCGGTGCTAAATCCAATATACTTTGGGAAACCGAATTGCCTAGTGTCGTCATAGGCTGTCCTTATTTAATCACGTTAAAAGCCACGGAGATAGTATTATTCTGGATTAGAGATGAATAAGGCTTTTAAAAACAAACTCAAACCAAACCAATCTGCTTACAAAAAAAGCATTACAATAAGTAAAAGTCAAATTGTTGCTATCAAATGCACTCTAAACCAATAAAACTTGTAAATGCAGAACTGTCGGGCCATGGGAAGGCTTGTGGAGGAGACAATCTTTCCCCAAGCTGCAGCATTTCTAATCACTTATATTATAGGACAGATAGCAGGTAATTTGGGTCAATGGTTAAGACATTAAACCATTGCTACAAACCTTTGGATTTAACAAGCTTTGAGACTTAGCAGGCAAGGGATAAAGCAGCAGAAGTTTATATACTTCCAGGGACATTTGTTATCCATACAATGCTACACCCTGGAAAGTCTCATAATACAGCACCCTTTGTCCCTTTTTGGGACCGTTCCCTGCTAAAATGAAACTTGATGAACAGGATGAAGATGAGGGGTGACATTTTCAAGCTGCTGGGGGATTTAAGAAGCCAAACCTCACTGGAGGTGACGTACGCACTTGCAACCCATCCCTGCGAGGCTGGGATGCGCTGTCGAAATTATCTCCCCTCAGCTCTCGCCTTTTCCTAGAGATCCAATTAATGAGGCATGTCTTGAGTAAGATGCCGTTAAGTTGGCTTTTTCTGGATACCCAAATGACTAAAATACTCAGAGCAGCCCATTCCTTGAATTACATCCCCACACCGGAGCCTTTAGTGAAAGAAAAAAAAAAAAAAGGAAGGAAAGGAGAAAAAAAAAAAAAGCATCCTCATTTGTGAGCTTCACATGTTAATTCAGACCCTGGAAAAAAAAAATCAGGGGATTAAAGAAAAAATGTCATCTCTCAGAAGGGCCCCTTGGGGAGAAGCGTGGGAGAGAAATGCTGCTTCTTCCATATGGTTTTGTGCACGGCGCCGGGAGCTGGCTCTTCTGCTACAGGCGGGTGGCCCAGGTGTCTCCATGCCACGCTACAAAGCTCAGAGAGTTACTCCGGAAATGTTCTTTGGGTCCTGCCACCCCGATGGGCGCTCGGGCACTGGAGGGAGGTTTCCCGCCACCACCTCGTGTGCAGGGAGAGCTGAGGGACCTCCTTCAGCCATCGCCTGCAGCTTTGGGAAAGCTGTCCGTGCTGAGCTTCTGGCCCCGTTAATGAGATGGGGGATGTCCATGCTACAGGGAGATGTTGAGACGGAGCCAAAGATGACCCACGGGGAGGTTTTCTCACTGTTTCAAGGCAGAGCAAAGGACAAAGCCAGATTTGCTGGCTCCCTCTGCTCATGCTTGATGCTGCTGAGCTTGTATTCCTACTTATTGGGCTGTACGTTGCAGAAATACCCTCTGGAAAGCCAGACCTGCGACTAGCCAGAATTTTTCTTGTGTCTGCGCAAAGATGTACAAGTTGTGTGACATTTCCCCCATGCGTGGGTTGATGAGGACAAGGGGACAATTAATGCCCCGCAAAAAGCCCTCTTGCATGAGACGGGGCTGGGAGCAGCCTGCGATGTCCCAGCCAGGACCAGTAACTTCACCAATGAGATGGGGCATCACTGGAGCCAGCTGCGCACCCGCCCTTCCCAGGTCACTACAGGTGACACCCAGCCTGTCCGCATGTCACTGGTCCCATCCCTTACTGGGGTGAGCAAGACCAGACAGAGAAAAATTCTCCAGCCCTGACAAAGGCATGTTGAGAGATGCTGAATTTGCAGCAGGAGCCCACTTGCACCGAACTTCACAGCACAGATATAAAAATTATTTCGGATACAAAAACATAATAGGCTTTTGTTTGCATTTAATATTAGAGGATAATAGAACTATTAGCTCCATATTTTCATAACAATTCTCTTGCACAACCCTCTGAAAGCTAAAGCAGCAATATTGGTTTTAATCTTCATGAAGACATTTTGTGCCCTGTGTTCCTCAGGCTACCCTGCGCCCTCCTACATTTCCAGATTTCCTGGGTTTTATCCAGCGCCTCTGGAATTAAAATTTAAATCACAGATTTTCCTTGCCGCAAAGCTGGGCTCATTGCGTCACATCTTTTAGGGATACATTTCCAGGTCGGTAATTGGGAATTTCCTATTTTCTTGCTATGGGCTGAGTTTGCAAACCTGAACTCGCCTCGTCCGCCAAAATTGAAAATTTTGGTCAAGCTTGGATTTTTCACTCACTTGCCTCCTTTCCCGTGCCGTGCTCCAAACAGGCATACGGGGAAACACCGTACTGAGCATTTGCTCAGGATGAATCACTCGGTGAGCTGCTCAGCACATCTCAGTGCAGGCACATGCCCTTCCCACCCCAACAGAAATACTACCAGCACCCCAAATTAACACCACCACCTTCTTCTCGAGGCTGTGCCCCACTCCCAGGACACCTTGGATCACACAGCCCTTGCAGTCCCCAGCCAGGGGCTGCGGCCGACGCGTTGCCAAGAGCATTTCTGAAAAAACGCGGCAGAGTCAAAAAAAGACAAGAAGTTAGAAATTCCAGTTGTTTTCTTTTTTTCTTGTGGCTTTGCAGGTTATTTTGACGAGGTTTCTGTAGCTCCCTGGTGTAGTACCAATAGCAGTATGGAATTATTCACTACTGACATGCCCTACCGAGGCATGAACTGAAGCATTTATTTTTTTTTTTACTTTTTTAAAGTCATTACAGGCAGATGCTACAAGGGACAGACTGAAACGTTTTGGAGCAACGCCTCATCTTTGTACACCAATAAAACAGTCGGACTCTGTGCTCTGCCACTTCTAACACACTACGAAACAGCACGAAGAAACGCGTGGAAAAAATCCTGCGCAGAAAATTTGCAACAAAAAGCTTTGAATTGTTAAAGGAAAGCTCTGAAATACCCAATGAAACTAAATTCAGAAAAGAAAAAGTGTTTATTTCATGAATCTCCTTCGCGATTTTTTGTAATTGATACATTTTGGAAAAGCATATGTATTAATTGAGAGCAAACAAACTAATTTTATTCAAAAGAGGTTGCCGAAAACACTCTCACTGGTCCTACAGTCCCTGAAATTGCCTTTTACTTCAAAATCTTGGCTCAGCCTGTGCCTGCAATACCGCAGAACGACAGCGGTTTCGTTTTACAACCAACACTTGTTCTGATGCTCAGATCATCAATTTAAAAGCACTTTAAGACTGCCAGATGATCTACATCAATATTATATATTACTCTTATCAGCAACAAGCGTAACAACGCTGAAAGCCCTACAGCGACACATGTGAGGCATCGCAAGATGCCTTCTGCAGGGAGGTTGGAGACAAGTTAGTGGCATCCTTGGCCATATGGCTGGGATATAAGCCTAAAGCTGAGGCTTGGAGAAAGCCCAGCTCCATCGCAATTTAATCCAGCTCTCTGGGTCGCCAGTCATTTACACGATGGGCAGGAGTGAAGTGCTCCAGTCCTTGCCGCAGCAGCATCGGGGTCTTCCCCGAAGGTTCACCCCAATGACCGCAGCATCGCAGCACAATGCTGAAGGCAAGACCTGCTCCTCTGGATGCTGCTAAATGATGGGAACCCGCAGAGAGACTTTTTAATTCAGTATAAAAGGAGAAAGTCTTAAATTCCTTCTTGTAAATCACAGAATATCTCAAGTTGGAAGGGACCCATAAGGATCATAGAATGGTTTGAGTTGGAAGGAACCTTTAAAGGCCATCTAGGCCAACCCCCCTGCAATGAGCAGGGACATCTTCACTAGATCAGGTTGCTCAGAGCCCCATCCAACCTGACCTTGAATGTTTCCATGGATGGGGCATCTACCACCTCTCTGAGCAACCTGGGCCACTGTTTCACCACCCTCATTGCAAAAAATTTCTTCCTTATATCTAGTCTGAGTCTACCCTTCTTTATTTTAAAACCATTACCCCTTGACCTATCAAAGATTCCAACTCCCTCCTCTTCGAAGGGACCTTAATGCTTTGGGTCAAATGCTTCACCTGCCTACGTCTTGCGTGGCTGTTGCTCCCATAGGAGCGTTGGGTGGTGCTGCTCTAAATTCTTTCCCCTTCACCCATGGGGAGACAGACGGATAGGGTGCAAACTACAAAGCCTAGAGCTCACTCTTCAGAAAAGCTCCCCAGTGTTTGTTGTTCAGAGATCCCGGTCACCCCTCCGCTTGCGAGGAGTCTCCTGGGTTTCACAAGCTGCTTTCACACCAAAGAAACGAGAAACCCAGCAAAGAGCCAAGAGCTCTGGTCGGCAGATGTGTGCGTGCCTGCGGCCGCCGAGCAGAGCATCTCTGCCACCACCAAGCTCCAGGGACGCTTGTTTCAACGTGGGTTCACAGGGGAGTCCTGCAGCCCCCACCCCTTCTGCCTCTTCTGCCTGATGGAGCTTGTACAGTTAATAAGCCCCTCTCCAGCCTTTCCAATGGACCCCCCAACCACACATCGGTGCAGGCTCAGCCATTCAAAACGACATTTACTCCCACCAATACTCAGCAACAGCGAGGATTTAGAGATCAGCTCAGTGTTTGTGATGATTTCTACCAAAAACATTTCAACGCTTACACAATCCTACGGGTTCCCATTCAGCCAAGCACTTAAGCACATGCGCAACAAAAAGCATTTTAGGCTAAAATCTGTCGGGCTGGGCCCATGATAAGCTAAGCGCTTTCTGAAACCGTAATCCTGCCATACTATAGCAACAGAGACACACAGAAGCTCTTCAATAAAGTAAATAACGGTGGTGCCCGGCGACCTCATCTCTGCTCCGTCAATAAGCGATGCAGATGGAGCTGCAAAGATGGGAAATGGCATAAAGTAAAGCCGTAAAGTTTGTTATTGCTGGGAAGCAGCAGCGTGTGGGCAGCTGAAGGTGCATGTCCCACCTCCCTACTGCCAGCCTGGTGCTGGCTGTTGCGTGGGGTGGGGGGGGGGGGGAGCAAAAGGGGGACCCACCAGAGCAGCTTTGGCTCTGGCGTAGTCAGCAGCAGTGCCAGGTGCTGGAACACAGCTCTCCATTGCGTGATGCACCGTCTCAGCAGTTAGCCCAGATTTGGGGTGGCAGAGAGGACACCCCACCACCCTGGTGATGCACGCAGCTCCACACCAGCTGGGGTTTACTGCTCTCCCCCTTGGGACTTTACAGGGGTCTCCAACAACGCAGGAGGAGTGGGAGAACTTGTCCGGCCACGCGGCAGCGCTTGGACGGTGTCTGTGTGTCCAGCAATAACACCACCTCTGTGTTCAATCCATCCTGGCTCCCTCCTGCACTGACATGCCGTGTCGGCCACCGAGCCCCCCTGGTATTCCTGGGGGCTTTGGCTCCGAGAGCCCTGTGCACTGTGTGCTCACACAGTAGGAAATTCAAGCCTTCACGAGACAGCAATGTGGGAGGCAGAGCAGCGGCAGATAAATGCAGGACATACCGCCGAGGAAAATGCTCTTGTGCCTGTCCTCTAGCCCAAGGCTTTGCTTCAAAGCACTGGGGAGCAGCAGAGGGATGGGGACAGCTTATGGAAAACATGGGCAGAGTTTGGGCTTTCTCTTAGCTCCCAGCCTCCTCGAGCTTGAGCTGATGTTTGTCTCCGGTTTTGGCTGTTAATAATGGATTTCCACGTTGGTATTGAATTGCTGTGGGGGGTGTGGGAAGCCACGGGGCAGACCCTGGGAGTGTGGCAGAGCTGGGGCTGCTCTCTGCCTTCACCCTGGTGCCGGGGTGCCCTTTGCAGCCCGTGCTCCAGGCTGAGCCCCGTCTCTGCCATGCGCTGATCTGCAGTGCTCAGGCAAAGAGCGACACCGTCCCAGCCTGGCGCATCCCATCCCTACTTGATTTTGCTTCCCCAAACCCGTTTCTGCCCGCAGGGGAGCCAGCAGCAGCCCCAGGCAACACGGTCTGAACAAACAGGTCGTCTGCGCTCACCGAAGTGCACTTCTGTTGCTCTGGTTGCTGCTCACCAGCCCCTTTGGAAAACCAGGGAAACAAAACAACATAGAAAGCAGACAACAGCAACAAAGATTGCCTCCATTAATGGTCGGGGACCTTGCTGTGACGGCGCAGATGAGTTTTTGCTTCCTAGTTGAAGAATATATTTCTGGCTGCTTTAACGTCTGCTCTTGCAAGTGGCTCCCGGTCCCTGGAGGTGCTGGTGTCCCACATCCTCCAGCGGATGCTGGGGGACAAACCCCCTGTGGTGGGCACGGGGATGGGCTGCTCTCAGCCACCTGCACTCAATATTTCCTCCTATATTATAAAGCACATTCTGCAGCATCACAACCAATATCAAAGCTGACTTTAAATATATATATTTACTGAGCTGAACAAACATCAAGCAACCTACTGGTGGACTAGCAATAACACTGCCACCTTGTGAGACCTTGCAGGGATAACAGACAGGCAGGGGGAAGGAGGAAAAATCCACGATGGGTTTCAAGAAAGGTTCACATAGAAGAGGGTGAACTAATACAGGAGAGGGAATAGGACAACCCACAGAGCACAGGGGATCCATGTCTCTCCCTCCCATGGGAAACTGTGAGCAGGCATCCCACGCCAACCGCGGCGCGCACCTCTGAGCACCCTGTGTGCCACGAGAGCAGAGAACTGCGAAGTTTTGGGCTAATGACATTGTTAAAATGAACTAACAAGAGGTTGCAAGCACCAGATTCAGAGAGTGCAGGGAATGAGTTTGCATCAAAGCAGCAAGTTCTGGGTTTGTGGGCAGCAAAACCCAACCAAAACCCTCTGGGGGTAAAAAGCCAAATCAGGGTGGCTGTCAGCTGAGATATGTGGGCCAAAAAGCCCCCACAGTCTGAACGTGCAAGCCTTCAACTCACTGATGTGTTTGTCCTAAGACTAGGGATGCTACTGGGGCAGCGGTGGGCAGAGGAGCAGGCTGGATGCAGGTACCGCAGCTGAGGTCGGAGGAAGGGACATGGGAGCAATTGCCAACAGCCTCCCCACGATGCTCGACATGCAGAAAGGACAAAGATTTCCAGCAAAATACCAACTATTGGGGTGGGTCACTTGGTGCACATGGCACAACTCCTGCCAGCACATCATCTTTGCAAAGCCCGGGGATAACCAGCCTTCCTACGGCGCCCGCCTGCCCCAGCCCCTCTGCGAATGCCTTTCAACTGCTGCAAACGGGAGCAAAAAAAGGACAACACCCACAGACAAAGCCATTTTCTGCCCAACTTGCTGCTGAAGAACTATTATCAGCGTTCCCTGCTTTCACCTCCCCTCTGCGCCTGCTTGTTCCAGATGACTGAATAAAATAAAATAAAAATAAAATCAAAAGAGTGAGACCGAGAAAGAAATGACCACTTTCAAATAAGCCCAGCTTGATGGTTTCAAGACCCAGATCGNAATTAATAAAACAAGTGGCTGGCAGAAGGAGACCGGAGCTGGCAGGGAGCTATAATGAACCCACATTGCTATGGATTGAACACAGAGTTCATTTTTTTTCCCCTTTGCTTAAAAAGCATTGGCATAAATAATTTTGCATGCTGTGACGGTCATTCCTTGGGATGGGGAACGCTGCATGGAGCAGCGGGAGAGGAGCCTTGTTGCACCCAGAAGCACCCACTGGAGGTGGCACCAAGTTCACAGCAAGCGATGCTGGGGTGGACCCCCCAAACACCGGGCAGAGCCGCAGCAGACACTGGGACCAGTCCAGCCCAACACTGGAACAAACCCAAACCCACCGAGCATGCAGTGGCAGCCGGTTGGGACCGCTGGGGATATCCAGCCTCATCCTTGGCAGCCGGGGCCAGTCTTAACTTACACGGTAAATCCCAAGGGTTCCCCCGTGTGAATTCCCCGGCACCGCGTCGAGAGCACCCGATCCTGCCGGTTACTTGATACTTGCAACGTGCCAGAGCTAAAAATAACATCTGCATTTAAGAAATAGGAATAGCCGCGCATTTAATGCGCTAACGGGACGGTGCTCACCACGTAATTAAGTGGCTGGATGTAGAGTTCAATATTTCTCCCACACACATTGCGATCTGCAGCTGCAAGTGTTACCAAGGGAACACTGCTGAAGCATTTAAAAAGTACCTGGCAGCTGCCAAATTGGAAAGGGCAACCCGCATATGTGGGCAAGATGAGGCGGCTGCTGCAGTTGCGGGTCTCCCCTGAAGGTGTGCGGATGAGAGCCGCCGGCTGGCATGGGAGCATCCTTCAGGTAAGCCTTGCATGTGTCTTATCAGGTAGCTCTCTACACCATCAAGTCATCCCGTAAACTGCTGGAGGAGATGGTCCTCAGCCTTCAAAAGTAACCGGCCTTGGACTCTCCCTCTTGGCTTCTCTTTTCTGGTTGATAAATTAAACACATGGCTGTCTTGCTCCACCCTCCCATGGCGAGGAATGAGCTATTGACTCCAAAGCACTGAGAACAAGCCCAGGCAATCAGCAATCATCTTCCTTCCATTCACAGGCAGCCCCGCGTTTTATTTCTTAAATGTCAACGCAACTCACCCACCGTCTCCTGTCCCCCCAATTTTGTTCTCCTCCACTTGGTCCCATTTGCGAGTCCATTCAAAAGCAGCAGACACACACCCGTACCCTCAAACCACTCAATGAAAGTCTCCTGCTCAATTCTATCTGCTGGGAAAAATGAAAACAATCATGCTTATTTCTTTCATGAAGCACTGTGAGACCCGAAGCTGAAAGAGCTGCATAAAACCTGCTTCCGCCATTAGAGGCTCCCATTTGCCCGCCATCACCCCTCAAGCTCACCATGCGGCAGGTGAGCTCAACACAAAATGGCTCCATTGCCTCCCCTCCTTGCACGGCTTTCTCCTCTGAATAGTTTTGCAATCTGCCAGCCCGGCATCGTTATTAAAATGGAGCTGGTAAAACTTCCAAGGCTGGCAACCACACAGAACGTGGACTTGAAATGCTTTTATTAATTCAGGAACGTCACCGTCACCAATGGCGCTGGAAGCCAGCTTGCCAGTGGAGCTTGGAACTTGCCCTACGCACCCGATGGCATCTTCCCCCGAGCCACAGGCTGCACGGGCAGCAGTGAGGTTTCTCTCCAAGAGGCAATAAAATCACAGAATGGCAGGGGTTGGAAGGGACTTTCGGAGATCATGTAGTCCAACGTGCCTGCCAAAGCAGGTTCACCTTGAGCAGGTTGGACAGGAATGCATAGTAGATGAGTTGCTGGTCCCGGTAAAGGCAGCAACCCTGAGCAGAAATACACCAAATATCCTTGTGTCTCACTTGACTGTGCACACACGGAAAGTGAAGTCCAGCACCTATAGCACGACCTGGCTTTTGACTTCTCCTGTCCGCTATAAGGGAACTAATGAGCCCCATGGAACCGTGCAGCAGGTGGTCTGCAGGACTTGGATGGAGGCCACCGGCTCACAACACATCGATGGGCTGTCAGAGGGTGAAAGCTGGGTGAAAGCTACCAGAGATAACGAGCTTGAGCAAGTGAGCCCAACAGCACAGAGGTCTTCATCCTACTCCATCAAAGGCCCTTCGGGTATCCAAGTCCTGGGATGAAGAATTCAGCACTCCCACTTCTCCAGTCATGCCGGAGGGCTCCGTAGCTTCTTCCAAAACGTAGCCAGCAGTAAGGCTGGCGTCAGCGAGGTGGCCTGGGGTGTGAGCAGAGAGCACAGGGCAGTGGAGTGTCACCGGCAGCCGAGCGCGAGCCGGGCGCCTCTTCCCGGAGAGCAGCTGCAGCAGGCTGCAGCCCTCATTTCTCTCTATCATCACATTTCTGGGATAACGGAGCTGCGAGGCAAGTCTATCGCTCTGGATGACATGTTTTATAGTGGGCTGCACTCTTTGTAATAAGCCACTCTTTAGGACTTGGCCACACAACTCTTATTAATGTTAAAGTGACTAATGGACAGAAACCTCCCTGGGCATAAAGATAGGAATTATCTCCTCCTGTAAGTATCTCTTTCCATCCCGGGCTGTCAGGCGTCGTCTTTTCTTACTGCTTTACCTTTCCTTCTCACTGTCACATTCTTATTATATTATCTTCCCCTCCCCAGCAGTTTCCAAAAGGGGCCCCGGTATCTGCGCAGATAAAAGCAGCCCCCGGCAGGCTCAGGGAATTCTTTCCACCCGCTGGAATGGCAGCAGCACCCAGCAGGCGGAAAACCGCAGGAGCCGGGATTTAGCCACCCTCCATCCGAGCACCGGGCTTCACGCTGAATGGCATGGGGTCCCAGTGCCAGAGACATGGGGATGGGGTCCCACCAGCTTCTGCGAACCAGCCACTCTTCTGTGTCTTTCTGCTCTTTATGGCATTATCTCACTCAAGGTAAAAGCGATGGGCTTTGATTTGTGTCTTTAGGCAGGCACACTCCTAACTTCTATCGAGCAGGGAGAAGAGGGGAGAAAAAGCCCGATATTATACCCTTATCTCAGCAACAAGGGTCAGCAATTCTTTATACTTGACTAGTGACATGACTTTTCCTTAAAGGCTGAAGGAGATACAATTTCATTTTGCTAAACAAGCCTAGAACAGCTTTTCAGTTATCTCCGTGTGTGACACGGGGAATGCGAATGTGCTCGGCGGCAGAGGAGCTGCAGCAGTGACAGATGAATTATTTCCCCCTTTGAAATGTCAGCCTGGGAGAACCCGGCACAGGAGCAGGGCAGGGACTCTTTCACATTTTGGTTACAGTCGCTCCTGTGGGCCATAAACCTCAGTTATACCTATAGCCCACAGGTGTACCTCAGTCTTCAGGGTGGACTTCTTCTGGCTGTCCTATGACGTATGATATACTGATGTATTTCATTATTTGCTTCCTTATTTCCCCTCTTTCCCTATTATGTGGGGACTGCCCTCCCTCCCAGCTCCCACCATAGCAAAGGCCATACATTTTCTGAGGGACCTTTTATCCAAAGAAGGGAAAAGTGGGCTTGTGAACGTACGGGGACCAAGAGTTCTCCGAGGCGCAGGGTGACTCGAGAAGCCAACACTCACTTTTTATGCAAATAAAGAAAAAAACCCTTGGCTGAAGCAGCTTGGAGAAACTGAACACTGCATAAAAATGTAGTGCGCTGGGAAAGCCCCGAGCATGCACAACTCTTGCAGCAGCTGTGGATGTGGGAAAGAAACTGGAGTTCAAGGGACAGCGTGGATTCCCCAGACTGTGCCTCTAAGTGACAGCAGCGAGTTGGCCCCCGGAGCAGGTGCCGCTTTACTGAGCCATCTCTCCGGGGGGTTCAGACGCTCCAGCTCTCTCCCACCTCTGTGGCTGGAGCATAGCAGGGATGACAGGACATGGAGGGACCTCTTTGATCATTAAGATGCCCCATCAAAGGGTCATGAAGATATACCATCAAAGGGCCATGAAGATGCCCCATCAAAGGGTCATGAAGATATACCATCAAAGGGCCATGAAGATGCCCCATCAAAGGGTCATGAAGATATACCATCAAAGGGCCATGAAGATGCCCCATCAAAGGCAAACTCGCCATGCAATCCCCAGGAAATTCCTGGTGTCGTCATCCCCCTCCCCGCTCCCCCCAAGAAAAGAGCACATCTCTCACCCTCAGACCCGGCGAGAGAAAATGGCAGCAAACGCCACGGCACGGTGGGTGAGCAGCTCGCTCCACGTTCTCAGCCCTGCCACTGCCAAGGGTGGGAGCATTACAAGGCGCTGCACAACGTACGCTCCATTTACTCTCCAAACTCCACATGTAGCAGCGAGATAACAACTCGATCTTGTGACAATCAACAGACGGCTGGATCTGTGAAAAGCAACCAGCGCTTCGGAGGCATTAGGTTGGGTTCGTCTCCTTACACACACACATGCTTTTCTTTCCCACACACACGCAAAGCAGGTGAAGCCAAGGCGACCGGTTCCCTCTGCATGGCTCGGGAAACAGGCACAAATACCATGCGCCTTCCCCAAATCGATTTGTTATTTTGAAATTAGGAATTTTTTCAGGACCCCCCAGCATCACTTTTTCCTTAAGAGAAACTCAACGGACGCATTGGGAAACAATTCAGTGCCGAAATGTCTCCCAGCAAGCCCAGGAGAAACGCAGGCTGCGTCAGAGAGCTGTGATCGGCCACACCACACAATGAATGCATGAGCATAACTCTGAGGTCAGGAGAAACACTGAAAAGGATCCAGCAAGCAAGATTAATAAACGTCAGAAAATTATTAACACATTACTTTCCAGTTGTTTCCTTAGGTCACAAAGCCATTAAAGGTATTGGATGGCTACGGATACATTGGCTGGGCTCAGATTTTGGGTATTAATCCCCGATCCCTTGCCTTGATATGGACAGGAGGGCACGGAGCTGCAGGGTCCTGCTTCTGAGGGTTCACATCTCAGCAGCATTCAGGAGAGGGGATGTGAAAGAACAAAGGAAGAATGGAACCGTTTGTGCCTTGAAGGTATTGGGACCTCCTTTCCCAAAGGGCACTGGAGCAGAATGACAACCTCAAAACATGAAGTGATGGATGAGGACCCAGAGTGGATCCTGCCCAGCAGCTCCTCCCTGCTGCCAGGTCTCCACCACCACCGCCCTGCCCGTGCCCTGGCCAGCTGAGCATCTCCAGGCAGAGGTCCCAGGGAGACACCCGTGAAACTACGCACAAAGCCGCAGAGCAAGAGAAGTAAAGGGCTTTGCACCAGGATATATGGCTTCGAAGACACAAAGGGGACAGAGAAGCTTGTGCCTTTGCTTGAATCTCCCACGAGCTCTAGAAACACAGGCGCGCACCTCCAGTGCCTGTAAGGAGCAGCGCTGACAGCAGCCTTTGAAGACAAATGAACGAACAAGAGAAGCCGGGGAAGAACAAGTGGGTCCGACCTGCTCAGGCTTTTCCTCCTGACAGCACGTGAAAGCCTCTCCGCAGGTGCCAGGTTTGTAAAAGCGACTAATAGGAACAACAATGGGTATTTAATTAAAACCTCACACGCAGCCAGATGACAATGATTATTGCTGCTGCTTTTCTTTCTCTAGTTAAATAAGGCTTTACTGCCTCAAAATTGCACTAGGACCAACCTGCAAGGCATGTATTTCAGAAATGTGCCCAAGTGACACAATCTCCTTCACGAGGCAGAGCCCAGCAGAGCATCCCTCTTGTGCCATGGCTTTATCCCCGTTCTCCTCACAGAGGACAGAGAGGTTGCAGGTTTTGGAAAACCTGCCTGGCCAGTACAAAGAATCCTCTCAGAGAAACCCAGGTTTGCGTCTCCATCAGGAAAAGAAAACCATCAACTCGCGGAGCCGCAGGGTCACAGTCTGATAAGCAGCACGAATAACAGGCTGTTAGCGTGTGTGGCCGAGAGAGGGATGCCCTCAGATATGGAAAAAAAGAAAAGCCAGTTAAAACCAAATCTAACAGTAACTGCAGATGGGCTTCCCGGTAGATTAAAGGGGTGAGGAAGGGAAGCAGGTCCTCATCCATCAGCCTCGGGCTGAACATGGCTTGAAAACCAGCAACCGCACAGGGGGCACGAGGATTTGTTAGGACTTCAGCCTAAGGAGACCAGTTTTATTTTACTGGCCCTTCCCTAATGACACACCTCTGAACAGCCTCATCTTGTGAAGCTCAGGAATCAGTCTCCTACGAGCATGAGCAATGCCAGGCTCACGAAACGTAAATAACCATCTCGAGCCGTTCAATTCACCGCTCCCTCCGGAGCCGGGCACCGCTATGCCCGGCACTTGGGTGACCCCGACCCACAGCCGTTCCAGCAGCTCAGGGGCAGATTATTCCAGCCATAAAAAAAAAAAAGGGAAAAAAATAGAAGTAATACCTCTACCCATGGAGCAGCGGTACTGCCTTCTCATCCCTGACAGCAACACGCTCCGAGGAACAGCTGAGAAACAGCTGAGTAATTGCCTGGCGAAGGGACGGAGGATGGGGAGCCACGGCAGGGGAAAGCCCTGAAAGATAATACGGGAGTGGGAATCCGGCACACGTGATGTGAGCGCTGCTCCTGGGAGGTAGCACATTGCTGTTATATCACCCCAAATCATGAGCTTGCGGAACCTAACTCGCGAATGTCGATGGCCTGACTCACACCGAATTGTTATTCTCTAATAACACGTTATTCTGAAAGTGGCCACGGAGAAATGAAGTGCCGGGGAGAAGGGTGCTGCAAAGCCACCGGCGAGCTAACCAGAACCAGCCTGCTGTTACGATGGTGGTCTTCTCTTTATGCAAACCAAATTTTTTATTCTGTGCTAAATACAGTCATAGAAGAACCATCTCCCTCAGCATCCCGCAGAAGAGACCTACCGCAAGGCTACAAATGTCGGCCAGAGCCACCCGTCCAGCCGGGTGTTTGACTTCAGATGATGGAGAATGCAATATGGATTTATTGAGGCGAGAGGGGTGTGCAAAATTTAAACCATCCCTAAATTCTTCAGGGCATCCCAACACAAAACATAACCCTTGGAAAAACAAACCTCTGCCTCTGAAAAGCGAATGCACAAACTGACCTGAAAATCAGCTGTAGTTTGGGCCGTGTCCAGCCCCACCTTTTTGATAAGGCGATGATTTTATCTGACAGTCACGCACCATCCTACTGCATCTTCAGTTCATCCGGTTAAGCTCATCCTTGTGATCCACACTCATCCCCCCTCTCTAGCAGCAATATTAATGTTTTTCCAACATGCCTGCACCTTTCCTACATTCCCTGCCACCGCTTTGTCAAGCTCTCATAACCAAACCCTCCTGAGCCTTTCCCACTGCCTGCTTAACAAGATCTTAGGAATTTTCTCCCATTCCTCAACATCCCTTGGCCACAGTAAGCCCCAAAGGAAAACCCCATGAGCCCTGCTCCCAGCCCTGCTCCCAACCTCTGCCCATGAGAACTTGTTCATCAGGGAGAGGTAACGACATTATTTTGCTCACACGGCAGAGGAGCACGGCACGCTTCGGTGGCCTCAGGAGCAGCCCAGAGAGCAGAGAAGCAGCAGCAGCCACCTCGGGAGTGTGCCGAGTGCTATCTCACCCGCTCTCCATCCCACCAGACCAGCCATCCACGTGCCGGTTCTCTGGGCTGCGCCTGCGCTCTCTGACAACGTATTTTGTGTATAGCCTCCGGCAACCGCCTTCTGCAATAATTACAACTCTTCAGCAAGGCGGCTCCAGTGATGTTTAATCCCAATTACTTCATAAGCGCTCTTTAATTAATGCTCCTTCCATGCTGCTCCTGCCACTCACCCTCCGTAGAGCTGCAAGGACCGCTGCCTCCGACAGACTCCTGGTGGGTACGGCTACATGGAATAATTCTGGTTGAAAGCGCTTGGAGGTAATCTCAAGCAACGTGCACCTGAAGGCAGCATCAGGGTCCTGATATTCTTTTGGGTGCTTTCTTGGGGCTTGTACTTAACAATACAACCGCTACCTTCCTGCATTCTCAATTACAAGCTCTGTTTTCTATTCCAGGTACCATAAGCATCATCTATCTTCATTAGAGGGCCTCATAAATAAGTTCCCAACTGAAGACCATGCTCCCACTGAGCCAAATGAGGTTTCTCATCATTTGATCAATTGTCTAACAGCTTCTGAGAAAAAAACGAATGTGAGCATATTCGCTGTTTTTCTGTTCAATCAAGGGATGATTAAACATCGCTTCCTGAGCACAGCATCTGCATGGGAACGAAAAGCCCTTCAGGAGAAACACAAATAGATACAAAATGGGGGTTTTCAATTTGCAGCTCATCCCTGCTCCTCCTCGAAGGGCGAGTGCGGGTGGGAAATGACACCGGAGATCCTGGAGCGCTTGGGGGGATCCTGGCTGGTGGGGTTAGTGGAAAACGCACCAGACGGGGACCCGGTCAACATAGAAAGCAAAGTACGGTGGAAACAGCAGGGGAAATACAAGGGCTATCCAAGTAAAAGGAGGATTACAGGATAAGGAAGAGCAAAAAAAGCCTCTTGCTGGTCTGACAGCACGTGGGAGAGGTGAGAGGCTCTGCCAGCATCTGGCCGGGCTGTGGAGAGCCCCCGCGGCCGGAGGGGCTGGAGCACCGCAGGTTAGTCAGTGGGTGGCTGCCGTGACCTTCAGCAGCCCCGCGATTCAGAACAGGCATGCAAGGCTTGCTTAGAAATACAGCCAAATTCTTTGTGGGAAGTAAGTGGATTTGCAGCCATATACACCAGAGAAAAATTTGGCCCTTCAAAGTGTTATTCTGTTGTTTAAACTCAATTTGACATTTACTCTCTCTAATGTCAGATCTTTAAATCTAAACACTTCAACAAGATTATTTCCCAGCCTTTCATTTGCCTTCCTTGATTAAGGTTAACTGGTCCCCCTGGTCTGGGCCAAACAAACACACGTGAGCGGTGTCAAACGATAGAGAAATTCGAAGGGATGAAGAGCTCCGGGTACATCAGCCAGCTGCAGAGAGAGCGACCCTTCCTCCAAGGAGATCTGGATTTTGGGTACACACATAGCTGGAAAAAGCGTACTGGAAGAAGAGGACTGAAAATGGGTACGACAGCCACCAGTGCCTGAGGTGGAGACCACGGGAGGGCTGGAGGGAAGAAGGGATGCGTGGAGAGATGTTACACTTCCACTCTTCTGACAATGCAAGGGGAACAGATGGCCTTTCCACTGATAATGTTTTATCATCTCTGGTTATTTAAAGAAACTGCCCGAATGCATTTACTGAGACTTTAAAAACCATGTTTCACAAGAATACAAATGTATAAAAGATAAGAGATTTAACCTTATGCCAGCCACTACCAAGGAGATCACATCATCTGAGGCAGTTTCGCTCACAGATACCAAAGGAACAGCACTTCCAAAATCATGACTACGTAACTGTAACAGATGATGGAGAGAGACTTTTTACCAGGGCCTGTAGCAATAGGACAAGTTGTTAAACTAAAAACCAGTAGATTTAGATTAGATATAAGAAATTCTTTATGATGAGGGTGGTGGGACACTGGATCAGGTTGCCCAGTAAAGTTGTGGATGTCCCATCCCTGGAGGTGTTCGAGGTCACATTGGTCAGGGCTCTGAGCAACCTGTTCTAATAGAAAATGTCCCTGCCCATGGCAGGGGGGTTTGGACTAGATGGTCTTTAAAGGTCCCTTCTGACGCAAACCATTCTGTGTGAGTCTCTGATTCCATAACCGCCTACAATTCAGAGTACCTCCAAATTGTCTACAGCTTTGTGAAAGCATCCAAAGAGAAAAGGCATGAGCAAGCAGGACACTCATCTCAGCCTGCCAGAGGGCACGGGAGCATTCACATTTTAGGAGCTGACTATAGCGTAAGGTGGAGGGAGGACCCCGATCCGCTACGATGGGAAGTGCAGCCTTGCTTACAGCAATGCAAAATCTCAACAACCCCAGTGAGGTTTTGCAGGAGCATCACCCAACCATACAGAAACCGAGGCTCCTCCGCCACCTCGCCCTGAGAGCTGCAGGGCAACACAGTGGGACCAGCAATGGGGTGCGCAAGGGGTTCCTCTTCATCCGCCCGCGTAAAGGATGAGGAGGTCCCCGCCTGCGGCTGAGCAGGCAGGAAAAGCCCAAGAGCAGATGCCAGCTGAGTTTGCTCCTGGGGGGCGGCGCAGGAGAGGCCAGGAGTGAAACATGCTGACGGCAATTTTTTATACAGGCAATTTTGGGAACTGGCTGTGAGTTTACCAGCTGGTTCTACCAAACAGGAACAAACTGTCTCCAGCCCAACCCAGAGAAGGAGCCTTCCCATGGCTGACAATGGAGCTTGAAGGAGGAACCGCATCCCAGGGCCATTAACATGATTTAAGAATGTGCTTTCAATTTGGGGCCACAATCCTGTCTGCTTCTAGCAAGTGAGAAGTCTGGTTCTCGGCATTTCTTATTTAGTCTCCCGGTAGAAACAGAGCAGGAATTACATTCATCCGAGATTCTTTATTACTCGGGTTGCTAAGGCTCCTTGCAGTTGCATACCCTTGTCAGTTCAAATTTCTCCATGAAAATAATTTAACTGAGTAAAAATTAGTTTGTGTGCTGAAAAAAAAAACAAACCCAACCAAAAACCCAACCAACAACCCACGTGTTTATTTTAAGGGTTCACAAACTCTGGTGCTTTGCTTTGTTCATCAGTCCTGCGGGCCGCATCCTGCATTCCTCCTGCACCAGCGCACAGGCTAAGTATGGAGCGATATTTGCTGGCTGGATTTATCCCTCTCCTCCCAGCACGCGAGGAACGCCGCACCGGGCTCCCATCCTCGCCGTGCACATCCCCGCCGGCTCTCCCTGGCGTTTATCCGCCTGTCAGCCTGGGAAACTCAAGCCCCGCTAAAAGTGGGCTTTCACAAATTAAAAGGGAGGTTTAAGATGACAGTAATTGTTTACGCATGCCATCGGGATGGGAAGCAGAGGGCTGAATGCAATTCCTGCTTCAGCGGCTGAATCATGGGGTGAAGCTGGAACATCCCGGAGCATCCCAGGAGCTGCGGCTGCAGGGACATCACCTATTCACTGCAGGCTGGAGGAATGGGCTGCACAAGCCTCCACCTCTGAAATTGCTATCGCCCTCCCTGATACGTTTATTATGGGGCTGAATAAGCATTTTCCAAGGACTTTGCGCCCCTTGTGCAAACACACCAGGGAAATACAATACAAAGGGTGGATGCGGCTTCCCGGCTGCTTCATGACATGAAAGTCCCTGCAAGAAGACTTGGGACCAAGCCCTGCGTGCTTCCCCTCGCACAGGTAGCTTCTCAGAAACACCATGTTTAAATTGCTTTTAGGGCCACCATTTAGTTTCCCAAGTAAAAAATAAAAAAAAAATAAAAAAAAAGAAAAGAAAAACAAAACCACAACTTGTATTTCATTTTTCTTCCCTGCCCTGTGACTTTGAAAGTATGCAAAACATTGCAATCTAAATGACAGGCCCAATTTTGTTAAAAAGGGGGGAAAATGAAAAAGAAAGAGTTGAAAAAATAAATATAGTGATCCCAAATGATTTGCTGGGGGGGAAAAAACCCACCCTACAGTCTAGCTCAATCTCGCTCTTCAGCAGTTTTTCTATTTGGGGCGGGGGGGAGGGAGAAGAAGCAGAGTATATGCTAGGTACTTGTCTGATGTATTGATTTAATCAAGTTTCTGTTTCATCTTTGTGTTGTTACCATAGTTGCAAGCTGCTGACAAGGTATAAAAGCGCAAAAAAAAAAAGTCACATATGCATAACAATCTATGAAGTTCCCATTATATTTAGAGCCCAATTAAATACGTTCCCCGAAGGTTTCTAATCACTCCGGAAGGGAGGTATAAACTCGCTCTCATCCTGGCAGCATGGGCAGGTGAAGTGCAATCGCTGGAGCGCTGAGAAAGTCAAATTAAGAGCCCGTCTCCGAAACGCCACCCCTGCTACCTCCCGATTCCCCCGAAACCGCCGCATCTCTGTGTTGCAGCCTGCTCCATGGCGATGATCTACAAGCAAAGCCCAAAAACAAAGTCACAGTCCTGGCTTTGCTTTTCATATTATTTGTGGCTCCCTGCCTAAAACATCCTGCTGGCTCCGAGAGGAATGCCAAATCCACTGGGAAAAAAGCCACGGCATTTTGAACTCGGAGGACAATATAGTTTTGACCTAGCTCAGGGAGATACATATCCATCAATACGCACCTACGCATATATCTGCCTATGTATATACCTCCACATGTATATATATAGACTATATTCCTTAAATAATGAGGAAGTGAGTGGAGAAGTGGGAGAAAAGATCTAAAAATGAAACATCCATGCTTTTTTCTAATTTTTTTTTTGGTTACAACATCACCATCCCCTTCACTACAAATCAAGGCAGGGAAAGGTAACAGCTCATCGGAATCAGAGAGGGAGTTTCACACGATTTATGTGAGTCACATGTTAGTGCCCTGGTCTGCTATTACTGCAAAGCCACAGCCCTGATCCTTCACAGCCCCTTCTATACTTCACCAGCACATACGTTTGGTCCTTACGAGTTCAGCAGGACTATTTATGGGCGTAAATGCAAACATGACTTAATCTTAGCAGGACAGGGAGCTCTAGGACTGGCTCAGATTGTAACAAATTGGGATTTTCTTTGTTTGTGCCACTACGATTCCCACTGGAAAAGGCAAATTCATTGAAATTTTTTTTTTTAAAAAAAAGTTTTGATGTAAAACTGGCTGTGGGCAGAGGAAGGGGCCCGCCCTTTCGGTGGGGGCGAGGATGGGGTGCAGGCGGGGACCGGGAGACTCAGGGCTTGTCCGGGAGCTCCCAGGGCTCCCTCCCTCCCGCCGCCTCGGGAGACGTGAATTCTTGTTTCCCTTCCAGTCCCGGATCCGACTAGCAGACGACTGCCTGGCTGAAACCAGCCCAGAGAAATTAAGAAAGGAACTAAAACAACGAACGCCTTTCCAGCCTGTCAGTTTTTGACAGAGGAGGTATCCTTAAAATAATTGTATGGAGCCAGCCAAGCAATTAGGGAACACATGGGGACAAGGTAACAGCCAGAAATCACCCCCCCAAAACCGAGACGAACCCAAAGACAGGCAGCGGTTACAAGCCCGGCATTTCAGCGCTGAGCCCACCTATTTTTTGGTGCTCGGTGGCTACGTGCAGCTCTGCCAGCACTGTGCAAGTCCTTCTGCAAGAGCCCGGCAGGTCTCCGCAGCTGGAAAAGCCCAGGGAAGTAAATGCACACGTGGAAAATGCCCTCCCACCACAGCAGCACCTTCGGCACCCGCCGGCCATTTTGGCAGCAGCTCGGTGGAAGCATCCCCTATCCCCGCGCTCACCAGGCTGGCCACTGTTCTCGATTACTGAATGAAGAATTCATGAGGGTTCCTCCCAGCTGTCTGCAAAATATTTGTGCTGTGCACGAGGGCGTTTGAACCCAGCGAGCGCCCCGCGCGGGAGCTCCATCCCTGGAGGTGTTCAAGGCCAAGATGGATGGGGCTTGGAGCAACCTGGGCTGGGGGGAGGTGTCCCTGCCCAGGGCACGGGGGGTGGAACTGGATGATCTTCAAGGTCCCTTCCAACCCAATCCATTCTGTGATTCTATGATCACCTTAGTGTTTGGTGAACCCCTTTCAGCCCCAATTTCAGGACCATCCCTAGATTCCCCGTGCAGTTCTCAGCCATGCTCTCATATTCAGTATTTTGCAGGTCTTGTGGGAAGGGTTTCCCCCCCGCCAAAGATAAATTTAACCTCACAAGCCTGAATGCAAATCTGAATTTTGATAAGAGGCCTTGCGCTATTGTGCATGGGAAATTGGGGTAGTCTCAAGCGCTTCTTGCAAAGCTATTTATTTCATGTTTATCTCTGCAATTGCCTATATTTGAAGCTATGATTTTCCGGGCAGCGTTCGAGTTTTCCACCTGGAGAGCTCAGTGTTACCACTGAGCAGAGAATTACCAAGAAACAGGAAGGATGAATGCAAAACTATTTCATTTAAAGGCCTTTCCCCAAATGTTTTTAAGTAGAGTGTTCAGACATACACACAAATACACATTTAGCTTCATCCTCTCTACTAAATCAATAGATTTCAACTTCAATTTAGGGGAAAACGCTGAATTTTAATTTAAAGGATTTATGAGGACATCAAAGAGGAAAAGTTGGCAGCTGGAACCTTTGGATATTGTATTTTGCAAAATAAATTAAGAAATATAAGCTACAGTAAAGGCAGCACACTTTTTCTTTCTTTCTTTCTGCCCTTTTTACACTTTTTTCTCTTTACTGGGTATTTTCCAGGGAGCGGAGAAGCGTTAAAACCGCTTTCTGGGCCAGGACTCTAAACCTGCATATGTGTGTGTGTGTAAAACACCCCAAAGCAAAAGCAGGAGACATCTGATTTTCTAACCGCCCTGCAAGCACTCACCCTCGCAGCGGCGCCCGACACATTGGGGGATCAACGGGAAGCGGACAACCGAGCTGGAAAAGAAACCGCAGCCCAGGGCAGGTTGTGATTATCAGTCTGTTGGGGTCTGCTACGGGCTCACGCTGTGCAAACCCTAAAAAGGAGGTTTGGAGCTTGAAATCGCCAGTTTTCTAATGAAACATCCTTAGAGGATGAAGCGGGGATGGGGATAGCGAGAGGGGAGAGGAGGGAAGTGATTTAATTCGGATAAAATTGACTGCGTACTGCGTGTGTAACAAATCGGTGCTGTTATTCTGGGATTTTGGGGTAATTATTAGTGACTTTTATCAAAAGGTAAATAGGCCTCGGGAAGTCTCCCCACCACCTGCACTTTGCTGGAATAGGTTTCATCCCAGAGCACTGCTGTCATGGTTTAACTAAACCAACAGCATTCCCCTGGAAACACTCCCTGCAATCCTAAATGTTATTTTTTTCTAACACTTAACAAGTGAGTAACTTAATTAAGAAGCCCACTGCTGAAGGAAACACACCTTCGTCACTGGTGGGTCATCATCGTTTCATTTCTCCTTTTCTTTGGAGGAACAAGTAAGGGGTTTGGGGATGTATTTGATTGATTCGGTCCCCTTTGATGCACCGGAGTTCATAGATTTGTAGCTATCGATTGCCAAAGAGCAAGCTTTTTCTTGGCTGTAAATTGGAAATACTCACACCCACACCAGCCTAGCTAATTGTTGCACTGCTATAATTATACCTTTAAAGTTATCCCTCATCAAAGTGCAATTTTGCAGAGCATTAATTGAAGAGCCTGGGCAACGAGCAGAATAACCTCCACTAATTTTTATGCTCATCCACCTCCCAAACCCACTGCCCAGGAGGATTAAAGCCATAAGTTAACGTTTACATTTAAATGCATTACACAGAGGAGAGAGGGCGGGGAGGGGGGAATAAATACATCCTGGTCATGCCTTGGGCCGTGTTTAATGAGCTCCCGAGGGAAAGATGCCCCCCGCTCGGGAAGCACCGGGGAGCGCACCGCATCGGCATCAGCACATCCAGCCCAGGGCATCGCTCCTGCTGCCTGCGAAGGAGCTCAAACCGCACAGCAAAATCAGAAAATGGGGAGGGGAAGGGGAACGAAAAAATGGGGAAAATCCATCTGGTGGCCGAGGGCGTGCGAGTGGCTTGTCTTTTGTTGTATCCAAAACCCAAGCGCAGACCCTCCAGATCCCAAAAGGCAGCTCAGCCTGGTATTTCTGTTGTTAGGGAAGGGATTATGATGAGTCACCCTTCAGCAAAAGTTCACGCAGAGAGGATGGGGGGAGGGGGGGCACACCAGGGAGATTTCCAAACATGGCAATGTTTATTTGAAATTCAGGCTGAAGTAGATATTCTGAAAAGATCTATAGAAAATATTTTCTTGTGATTAAGCTTGCTGGCTACTGGATGTTACCAGCGGTCCAAGGAAACAGAACTAACTGAGAGTGCTGCAAAGCACAGTGCGCACAGGCACACAAATAACCCCAGCAACCTTTTTCCTTTCCATAAAGAGCATTCTCCCAACAGAAGCAGGTATTTCACAGGTTGGCTGATTACAACATGATTATTTGCTTTGTTTAACCAGGCCAGATGTTGTCCATCACTTAAACAGCTGTCTCCTGAGCTGCAGCCACTGCTTTTCTGCACCAGGACTCGTGACCTGAGCTCACGTCATTCTCATCCCACCAACACAAGGCTCCCGGCGAGCCAAGCTCAGCAGCAAACTTTTGGCTCCAAGTCATGGAAAACTCAGGTAGGATAATTATAGCGAGCAGCAAATCACAACTACGGACTCAGCAACATTTCTGANCGGAATGGGTCAGGGTGCAAGGAGAAGGGACGGAGCAACACACTGCAAAACATTAATTCACCGCAGGAATTAGGACTGCAATTTTCTTCTCTGCTGGGAGAAACCTCTCAGTCCTAAAATGCTCTTCCAGTGCATCACCTAACGAGCGCAAATCCGATGCGAGCGTGTTGCAGTGTGCGAACATGAGGGAGGTATTTTGGGCTGAGGTTAAAGCACGGACCGTGCCGTTCCCGCGTGGGTTCCCTGCTGCTCCGCAGGTGGGCAGAGATGGAGATGCCCATGGGGGCAAGGAAGCGGTGGCGAGCCTCCCCCAGCCCAGCCGCTCCCTGGCACTCGAACCAGACCCAAGCCCCAAAGGAGGTAGAAGATACGGGAGGAAGGAAAAACTCTGTCTTTCCACCCAGCCGAGTTGCTGTGCTGGTTCCCGACAGCAGAACAGCCAGCTGAACCCCACAGTTTCGAAGGGCAAGAGGTGAAGCAGAAGGCAAGCGCCTCGACCCCGGCGTGTGTGTACACACGGCAGAGCTGCTGCACGGGATACGGCAATTAGTCATCCTGCAAACAGCAGTCACGTTGCAATTACGCTGTGATACCTATAATTATTCCTAATTCATTTAACCAGGAAGTTCACTACCTGATGGAGAATAATTACGCGTCAGTGCAGCGTGGTTAACGTACCTGGACTATACGTGCAACCGCGGGGTGATGCTAAATGAGCTGTTTGTGTGATGAACTGCTATTTCAGCTGCTGGTAAATGCATAAAGAAAAGCAAAACTGTTTGGTGAGCGTACGGCAATGCTCAGCCACCACGGTGACCTCCTGGTTGCAGGGGACACCGCAGCACGTCATGGCCCCAGGGAACCAAGCAGAGGCCCCAAAGCACTGCCCTTCCAGAGGACGTGGGGTTTGGGGGGGATGGTGTACCCAGGATAGGTATTTCCCATCCGAGCTGCCCCTATCTCAGCTACAAACATGAGCCAAACAAGGCCCATACCCCCTTCTCACCTCCCCCCTGCGCTGCGGCTGATTCACTGCCTTGCAAGCCCCGGGACGAAGTTTGCCAAACAGAATCTCCTCCAGTTTAATATCAATAGATTTCCGACACCCCGGGTGCATACGCTCCCCACCGCCTTCCTAAATCCTATTAAATTACAAATACATCTGGCTCGTTCGCTGGGTGGAATCGCCGGCTTCTGCCGCACTGAGGAGGGGGAGAGCACGGGTGCAGCACCGGGGTGACATGGAGCCCAGTGTCCCGTCTCCCCGTGTCCGGGCACGCCGGGATGGGAGCAGACTGCCCTCACACCAGGTTGTGCAGCAGCAGAAGAGCAGCGTGTGCTACTGGTTTGCTTGGGAAAGGAGATGGTTTCACGCATTCAACCCACTACCTCCAAATGCAGAAAAAACTCCAAAGGCCAAACCCGCTCCAGCTCCTGCTCCTCCTCCCTGACCACAGACCAAGAGTAAAAACACCACCTTGTGTAAGACCTCCGCTTTCAGCCTCAGACAGACAAAGTGCCAGCACCGGCAACGGCATGCAAACAGGCAGCCACGTTGGCTTTCACGGAATCACAGAATTTTCAGAGTTGGAAGGGACCTCTTAGAGATCATCCAGTCCAACTCCCCTGCTAAAGCAGGATTGCCTAGACCACATTACTCAGGACTGCATCCAGGCGGGTCTTGAAAATCTCCAGAGAAGGGGACTCCACAACCTCCCTGGGCAGCTTGTTCCAGTGCTCTGTCACCCAAACCATAAAGAAATTTTTTCTAGCGTTTGAATGGAACTTCCTGTGTTCCAACTTGTGCCCGTTGCCCCTCGTCCTGTCACTGGGAACTACCGAAAAGAGTCTGGCTCCTTCAACCCACCCTTTAGATACTTATAAGCAATAATAAGGTCTCCCCTCAGCCTTCTCTTCTCCAGGCTAAAGAGTCCCAACTGTCTCAGCCTCTCCTCATAAAGGAGATGCTCCAGTCCCTCAATCATCTTTGTTGCCCTACGCTGGACTCTCTCCAGCTTTCATGGCTTCAGCGGTGGCTGTGGGCTTTCCCAACTTGAGACCCCACATTGGGGGTCACTGGGGCTTGGGGGAGCCCCAGCTGGGTTTGACGGGACCTCGGTGGCTTCAAATCCACCTCCACACGCTGCCGACAGCACACCCTCTTTGGTGGGGGGCTCGTCCTGCTGTGTTTGCTCTTTCCCGGGCAGGACTTTCCACCCCAGCAGTGATTTGCAATCCCGCCCCGTGCGTGGCGAGTGGGCGCTGCGTATTGCTGCCGCCGGACCCACCTGCCCCCACTCCCACGCTGGGGGTGCGGGTGATGGGGGGGGGGGCCCTGCTGGGGGGGGGGGGGGAAAGGCGGCCGGGTGGG